>OX421843.1:30253625-30853625 GCA_949127995.1 Suillia variegata | reverse complement strand
AGAGCAATCACACGAGAATCTTTTCGAGACTGTTTTCAAAACTAATTAGCATCAAATATTTGCAAGTCACGAGAAAACAATATTTCAACAATTTATAACATTTCTTTTTCGAGGGTCGAAGAGTTTCGAGGTTTTCGAGGCATTTTCGCGTTTATGTTTATGACCTTAGGAAAAGGCGTTCCATGCAAATGCTTTTGTTTCTACTGAGTAACTCAAAAGTTTAGTCGATAAGTTATTCTTACGAATCAAGAAATTTACAATTAAAAAGTATTCAACTGAACATTTTTTTTTTTTTTGATTGTTTCAAATAGTTTCATTTTTTTCTAAAATGTTATTAATTTCTTAATTATGCACCATTCAGTGGGGTATATTGATTTTGGTCCAATGTTTGTAACATATTATAAGAATTTTTTTTTCTTCAGAATCAAAAACTGAGTCGATCTAGCCATGTCGATCAGTCTGTATGTCTCTTATATCTTGTTAACACCATAGCAACAGAACCGTTACAGCTATTACAAAAATACTGATATTTTACTAACACAATATTTGGAAAACCGTTGTAGATATTGGGTTGAAAAGTTGAACATTTTCTGTTATGTTGAATAAATTTTGGAAACGATTAGGGTGGTTCATGTGTGTTATTTTTTTCTCTTATATATTGAAATAAACTTTAATTGGTTATTTTGGAACACAAACGATTTAAAACAAAGTATAATAATCTAATTAGGGTGGTTCGTGGTATATCAAATTAGGTTGGTACATGATTTAAACATATTTAATACAGTTTTTTTTTTAATATTTTTTCAAAAAAGGAAAATAATTTTATTTAAATCATGAATAATTGATTTTGATCGGTCAGACCGACTAAAATTTCTTACTTGTCTTTATTATTGAAATACATAAGTGTCAAATTTATGTAATTTTTATGGTCCAACCAATACTCGTAAAAGTAATTCAGATATTTAATTTTACCTTGTTAAATTTTACATTAAAAATTAAATTTTTGAATGCATTCATATTGTCATTCAAACTTATTTATCTGACAATTATCCGACACCTGAAAGTTTCACTCTCGGTAGATATTCCTTTGTGCATTCGTCAGATACGTCCTTCTACATTCCATCGACGATATACAAATCTCATATTTATTTCTGAAGAGGACAAAATGAATCTTTAGTTATACTAAATATTTAAATTATGCATTTTAAAGATTGCATACCTTATAATTCAACCTCATAAAGATTTTAATATTTTCGTTGAAAAATTATTGGCATCAAAAGCAAAAAGCAAAATGAATTTAAATTAGGCGAAAAAGTGTTGCGAAATGCAGTCAGTCATTTGAGAACACTTTCGGCGCACAACCTAATTCGATAAGGTTTTCGAGGCTTTTTGAGCACAGACAATGCGCCAATTACTATTCAGACGCAATTTGTTGCAATGTTTCGGCGGCTCGTGGCGCAAACATTTTATAAATTAATTTCCACAATGAGGAGCGTATTCAAATGAAATTTTCCAGCTTACGGGTTTCGGTTTTTTTCTGTTATTATTATTAATATTTTTCGTTTTTTTGCTGGGATTTGTTTCATTTTGGATATGCCTCAACGCGCAAAGTGCGGCAATTTTAACGCCCATCATTTTTTGTATATGGTCTGATGCAAGTGCGAGAGTAAATAAAATTCAAAGTAAATAAGTGAGATTTAATAAAGCCCGAGATAAGTGGTTTAAAATGAAACATTTTCCATTGAATTTATGCAAATTTTTTTCTTTTGTCTGGTTGTTAGAAGCATTTGTGGATTTTTTTTATGTTGTTTTTTAATTGCCCACATATATATAGTTCGAAAAGTTATATATTTTCTAAATAAATATCAGTAAACGCAGTTCATTGCTTTTTATCTTTGAAATATTTTCGAACATTGTTCGGTATCTCATGTAAAAAATATCAACAGCAAAATGTAAATTTTTTATCAATAAACCAAGTTTTTATAAGGCTAACCAATATCGGAAATGGATTTCAAAACCATTGGCATCTTAATGTGACGTAAATACTCATATAGTACGTATACCAGAACGATGTGTATTTCAGAGATTGTTTGTCTATTTTTGAGATATTTCATTTTTCATTTGTTAAGTATGTGCGTCTGCAAATTGCTTATGTACATGCGCACGCAGTTCCTCTAATGTAATTTTACGCTTGAGGCACATTCTGTTGGAAAATATTGGTTTTCAATAACTTCCAAATGGCATTTCAATAACGAATACCCCAAAGTTAAAAAAAAAACGTTTAACAAAACAACAACAAGTGGGAGCATTGACTAAACGCCGAGATACACATAATCCCAAATATGATTTTTGATTAAATTGTCTCATTTCCATGAGCACGAGTGTACAACTTGGAATTCTTACTTCGCAGAGATTATCACAAATATCGCACTTCGGATTATACGCATACACACATACATACTCGTATGTAGGTATGTAGGAAGCAAATCACAATTTGATTTTATATTAGAAAATATGTTAACTGCGCTACTTAGGAAGGAACAAATAAAATTGTTAAGTATTCGTACTAAGGCGTTTTTAAAATGGGTTCATCAGTTCTATGGAAATAGGAAACGTTTTGTTAAGAGGCTTTTGAAGTACATTAGTTTGCAATTAAGGTCCATTTCTAATGATTTCTTTCTTATAAAAAGAGATGCAAAAATTTATCGATATATCAATGTATCGAAATTTTTGCACCAATATCGGTACAGAAGTAATATTTAAGTTACATAAATCTAAAGAACAATATTATCGATATATTTTAATGTGTGCATCGATACTTCATCTATGCATATAAAAATTAATGTTTGTTTCTATCTTTCTTTGCACCCGTCTAAACCGTTCAACCGATTTTTGAAATTGGTATCCTCACGCCCGGGAACATTTTGAGCTAAAAAAAACTCTGCCAAGACTATCTTACACGCCCACAACTTGTGAAATTATATTACTCCAACAAATTTGGTATCTGAGTTTGTATGGGTACTGCTGACAACTTCACCAAAAATAGGCGCGGTTGGTTAAATTTTACGCTTACTTTTAGAAATATTTGGATCTGTTCTCCATCATAGGTCATGAGCTATATGTATGAAACATGTACCCGAAAGATTAATAGGCTGTAGAGAATCTGAGACGCCCACTTATTGCGACCATAATTTGTGAAATTAAGATAAAATATTAGATTATTTTAATAATATTTGGAGTGGTTGGATCAATTTAGAGCCCAACCGGCAAATCCAACTACTACTAGCTAGTCTATTTATATAAAAATCTTTGTTCCCTATGCACTTCTAAGCCATTCACAAGGCTGCTATGAAATTTTGGAAAATGGATGTGCTCACGCCCCGGGAAGATTTTAGATTACAAAAAATCTGCCCACAATTGTGATTGACGTTTAAATTCGTAGATAGTTTATTGATTATCAATATTTCTATGTGTGATACATCAAATAATCCATAATATTTTTTCATCAGTATCGATGTTATTTTCCAATATTGTATCTCTACTTCTACAATGATTGACTTACAAAGTGTAGAGAAGTGATTCGTTAACGTTTGAAAAATATTAAAAATTTAAAAACAAAATTTCAAGTAAGTTTTTTTTCAAAATATTGATAAACATTTTACAAGTTCCTGTTTTATTTTTTAAATAATTTTAATGTTGTGTATATATCAACAAATTTTACCAAACATACCGACAATTTTAATTTATTTGTTGTTTATTCCATTAAACTTAACACAACAACGACAACAATTTGCAGCAACAAAAGATTGGATACAGCTTAAGTAAATATTTGAGGGAGGGTTCCGAGTACAAGCATCCACCTCTTTAAATCATGCCGCCAGCTGCGGCAAACGGTAACATTAATTTTCACACACATACGCGTATACGCACGCACACACTCAAAATCACATTAAATAAAAAATTGTTCAACTTAAACGCTTGGGTGGCAAAAGTAGACGGCTTCAGCATTCACTTACCTTTAAGCTTCAAGTGTCACGTACTTATCATACGCTGCCATACACCTACCTAAAAGTCCGTACATCTGTCCCTCAGCCAGCATATCTGCATGACACCTTTCTGGAGCCAATGTTCATGAACCAAGTACATCAGGGATACTCCTGCGATGGGGTATGATAAGGTGGCAACTACGTTTGAAAGATGTTTGCTTAGCTCATTAGAAGTACATTTAATTTGTGTTGTTTCTATTACGTTTGGCCTTTACAGATTAGCATATCCTCACAGAAATATTATAGAAATTATAATCTACGAGTATATAAGATGTTTATTTATTACTGACAACATTTTGCCTGAATAACTGAGTGGATTTTCACACATTCAACGTACTTAAATTTTACCAAAAGTTAACATTACCGAATTCGGCCTGGATGAGCGTATCCTTCTAGTCGCAACAATTATTCTCAACTTGATTTTAAGGCTGACATCGTTTTGCGGTGCCTTGTTGAATAACATCAATGACAACTTCGAAAGAATTGTTTCCAGCTTTTGAAGAAGAACCTGTCTGATCCCTACAAGTCGGCAACTTATATACATAAGTTTATATTCCGTCGATAACAGCGAAGGCTTCAATAACTTAGTAAGAAAAATTATATCAAAGCTGCCTTAAAACTATCTACGACATAGACAAATCTGAGAATTGGATGTGGATTTTAAATATGTTTTTGATCGTATATAGACTAAAATATTGCGTTTTTTCAAACAATTACAATTTTGAAAAACAATTTAATTCAAGCTGGAAGGTGGAAAGAAATTTTCTAAATATTTATGCTCCGATCCATACAATCGTATATGTTGTATCTCTATATATATTGTATATATATATTGTATTGTAAATACAATGAGACCTTCTACTGAGAGCTTTAACAAATTTAAATTTGTATGCAAAATGTTTATATAAAAAGTGCCAACTTAAAACTTAAAACTCGATTATTTTTTAAGCTGAATTTACATTTCCGACGGGGATCTTATCACATAGAATGAATCATCGTACTCCTCACTTCGCTTCACGTCATTTTATTGATTTTGCCTTAAGTGGCATTTACACAACTTTGGGCATTTCATATTTCTTTGCAACGCTCCGCCTAACTTTGGCGACTGCTGTTGGTGGTGGTGCCCCTTCAATGAGGCACGTTACCCATCTGAACACCTGAACACCTGATCTCCATCTCCACTCCTCTCCTGTCTCCTGCAAACCTTGCTGGACGCCTCGAGCCTAACACATGTAGGTAACCAATTCGAGGATGTCATCACGTTCTCCATACGCCTGCGTCATGTTTTGCCCATGGGTGATTTCTGATGTGTTCGTGTGTGTGTGTGTGTGTTTGATCGAGTGTATTTGTGCGTCAATTCTTTAAGGACAATTTCTGTCATACCTGCACGCGTGTGTGTGCAATTTTAATTTATTGGTGTTTTCTTTTGAATTTATGTGCGTATGCGTGTGTGTGTTTTTTTTTTGGTGTTGTGTTGTTTTTGTTGACACTCGCGTTATTTGGTCAATATTTACTCTCAACACGAGTCTATACCATACCAAAATACACACAAATCCACTGTTAATAGTAGGCACAAGTACACAAGCATATCTACACCGGAAGTACTTTTTTGTTAGTTGAAGCACTAGCAAGAGGTACCCGGCATTGCTTGTTTATGTTTTAACTTTTTAATTTATTAAAGTTCATGGTTGCCTTATTTAGATTTTTTTTGTTTCGCAACAAAACATGTTGTTTTTTAATTTAATGTTTTTGTAGCAACTATTTCAACTGCGAAAAAAATTAAGTTTTCAAAGAGAGAATATCGACGTGGAGAGGGACATTTTTCTACTTTCCTCACCTTATATATTGTATATTACAACAAGATTAAAGTTAATAAACTTTCTACCTTGAATTATATTTAAAAGGGTTTAATTGGAAACATTTCTATCATGCTAACTTATCCATTGTGAATGGATAAATATAGTTACTATATAATCTCAATGGTTCATTCCACATTCTATTCCATTGACCACACCTTATAAAGTGGTTGAAATATTCCCTATAGCTTACAAACTTAGATGTCAAATTATTTATTCTACTAATTCTTGACGTTCTCGTATGCGAGAGTGTGGCAAAATTAATATAACCTAAAGTTCCGCAGACTTGCGAACAACCGCTCATCAAAGTTCCATCGCAGTCGGATAAATGGTTCAAGCGTAGGAATCCGCAAGGAAAACGAAATAAAATAAAAATCATTAATTTTTATGTACGAGTATGTAGATTTTAATATGCATTACTCCTAATGTAATTAATTCAAATGATAATATTTGCCATATGTAAAAATCCTTTAAGTAGTAATTAAAAGAACTTTTTCTCGTAACCTTTGTCCCTTTTGTTTTATGAAGTTCGCCCACTTCCACAGTTAAAGACTTTTATGCCAGTTTTAATGATGTTGTTTTTTACGTTTTAATGCCTTTCCCCAACTCTAAGCCAAGAAAAGCGACAATACGAAAGCGTTGGATGAAACATGATGTTTTAAATTTATGTCACGTGTGTGTAACATAACCGCTCAGCTCACACTATCTCACTTCACCACACCGTGAACCCATAAAACTGCCCAGCAGAAAATCTGATCAGCGGTTATCAGTTCAATGATGAGTTCCTATATTTTTCAATAAACAATTCAATGCTTTTGTATTCAGAAATGTATTATTCAGTAATGAATTGATTTCAGGTCTGCAGTGAATTTAGGTCATAAAATTCAGGGCTAACCTATTTAACTATCGATTTTGGCTAGAGCTTAGTATTAAGTATAAATTAGCTTCTGATTTCAGCATTGAAAATCAAGACTGAAAGTTCAGGCCTGATTATTTTAGCATTTAATTCAGATATAAAATTTGTATATACAAAAGATTTTCGATTTTATGCTCGTGGATATCAAAAAAAAATTACTTAAACTTTATCAAAAGGCCAGGAAATGGGCTCCTAGCGCTTATTTCAGATCTGAGTAGCGCTGAAATTTTGAAGCAACTTCCCAACATTTCAGGCAAAAAATTTCAATGCTAATTTAAGCTAAACAAATTTCATAAAGCTATAAGATGTATGAGCCAAAGCCCGAAATCTCATACGTCGCTTGAATAAATCTATTTGAAAGTTCAGGTTTGTTTTCATGCGAATTGCCATTTTCTGCTGGTTTGTTTACTTTTAACAAAATAGAACGCGATGGAATTGTCTATGCCACTTGCCACTCAAAATATACTGCAGCAAAGCCTTTGAAAAAGGTTCCACCTATACTACCCTACCACCTGCCTTTGTGCGATTTTATTGCGCTCCAAGTGGGACCTCCACTAACGAGACACCCTTCCGAAAGTAACTTCTTATATTCTCACATATTCCCGTACGTGTCAGTGCAAAATGAGAATTTCAAATGCAATAAAGAAAAGGTTTTAATTATGCAAACTTATTTTATGTCTGCTTAAATTTTTTCAAATTCTTGTTTATTATTAAACTGAACAGGTGAGAAAGATAATTTGATATTGAGAGACGACAATTTGCAAATGTCAATTTAGCTCCAGTCAAATTTATAAAGTTTCTTTATTTTAATAAATTAATGTTTCTATAAAAAAATAGATCAAGACTATGTTAAACTTATTTTTAAATTTATGTAAACAAACATTCAACCAGAATTTAATTAAACATTGGAAACTTATCCCATAAGCAAGTAAGTAAGTGTATTGTTGGGGGCTGAACTGAATCAGACCTTCTATTTTGGGTAACTTTTCATTCCTTACCATTTCATCCCGATGAAATCTACAGTTAAAACCCGACTCCAAATGGTAGATATAAAATAGAATTGATGGACTGAATGAAATGGATGTACTGGATATACAGGATACGCTATATGGACTAAATGAACTGTATTCAAATTCATTCGACTATATGGACTGAATAGATTGAATGGACTGGACGAACTGGCTGCAAAAGATGTAATGAATAGACTCGATGAACTGAATAATGAATTTTTAATAAGTATACTCAAAGGATCCAGACGGAAGAACCTGAATGTATTATATTGTAAGTTGAATAAACTGGAAAGGCTGGAGCGAAATGATCTGATTTGACTGGTTCAACTGGGCGTTGTGAATTGAATGGTTGAACTGCAAGGACTAAATGAACAGATTGAACTAAATGGATTGGATTGACTAGAAAAACTGGAATGGCTCAACGGACTTGATGGACTGTATATACTCGAATAGACGCGGCGAAGATGGTTATGCCCAGCTTGTATAATATGTTAAAAACTTAAATTTTCACTTAAAAAATTAAGGAAAAAATGTTTCGAGTTTTAAAGAAGAAATTCACGAATCTTATTTTTTATCAGTAACAAAGAATTTTGCACTATTTTATTTTTTCTTGCAAGATTCCAGAATGCATTTTGAAGATATAAGAAAGACTTGGCTCAGACTTGGTCGCTTTTCTTTGTTTGTTTGTATTTTTGCGATTTTATTAAAGAGAAAGAAGCACACGTGCTTTTTTGTTTACGAAAGTTATGGCGAAAATGCAGCAAAAGCAGAGAGCGATGAAAACTCGTGCGAAAGGCGCATGTGTCGAAGTTGCGAGAGAGCTGAAATAGTAGTGAAATTACAATGGCAACACTGTTCGTATTAGATTAAACTTGAACTTAGCGCAACTATTGGTTCACTAACACAGTGACACAATTGTCAGCTTCACTACTTTCACTCCCATTTTCCACTACCAATTTGCAGCATTATTTTTCAGTTCTCACTTTTTTTTGTGCCGGACAATGTTCGAACGCCATTTGCGATTTTATTACCCATTCAGTACGTTGAAAATACGTTTGTGAAACGTTGGCCAAAGTGGACCAGATCGCATCTTCGCGTCGCGTAATAATTTAACAAATACATTTAATTGTTCATTTACGAAATAGTTGCAGACACTTTTTAAAGTATTGCCAATATGCAAAGTGAGAAGTTTTAAAAATTAAACGGACGCTTTTATCAAAAGAAGAATGACAGGTGGAACGAATTGATAAGCAGAAAATTTTAATATCTTTCAGAAATAACAGTGGAAAAAATGTGTTAAAAATCGTTATTGAAATTTTTGAATTTCAACAATAACGCAACATTTCCTCTATCGGTTAATAAATTAGAAACAAATTTTACTAAATTTGAATTTTTTCTTCTTAAAAAGAAAACAAACTTCAAATTGTTTTTATTCTTTTGTTGGAATTATTTTAAAAGTTAATATCTTTCGTAATATTTTTAGTGACATTAATTAAATAAAATATTAACGAAGCTGTAATACCGCAATCGTGATCTCCCACCATAACATAACATAACATAACATAACATAACCTAATATCGATCGAATAAGGATTGTGAATCCAATCCAATTTGGAATTACTTTTGAAATCGAAAAACATGCATTGTTGGATATATAAGCTAAAGTTATGGTTATGTTATGTGATAAAAATTCTATCGTAAACAAAACTGATTTTCAAATTTATAATAGAACCACTTAAATAAAAATTCAAATTTAAATCTTTCGACCACCAAAAGTTCTACAAGTTTTTTTATTGTTTTACATCTGCTGATTCCCTTGAAATACCAAATACAATTTTAAATCAAAAAAATTTGTAACACGTGCGCTTAGTTCATTTCTTCCCAAATGGGCTCAGATCTTTCAACTTCTCGATTTTATTATACTCGTACACTTACATTTACTGTTAGTTGTTGAACTTTAAATCTCGGATTTCGCATTTCGTGGGCTTTGCTTTCGCCGCTTTGCTTTTGCCGTTCTGTTCTAATCAGCGTTGCGCATCCATGAAGACAATCGTCTCATAATTTTGCCCAAAGGATACGAAATATTAATCCCGCATTTATCTTCTTGCCTTTTGCTTCAATTTCGAGCTTTAATTTCAAACTGCTTGCGAAGAAAATAGAAACAGTTTATGCTGCTCCGGCTGTTATTATTTAACAAAGTTCTTGAAGAGATTTCGCTTACTATTCCTGTACATATTTCTGGGCAAACAAAAACAGCAACAGCAGCAGGAGCAGGAGCAACAGCAGCAGGAGCAGAAGTAATAAGAAAAGTACGAAAGAGCTTTGCTTTTGCGAAAAATATTAGAAAAGTTTGGCATGCTTTTAGGCGCTTGACTAACATTGCGTGACCAAGCGGAAATCGTACTCGCCAACTGTTTTGGCATTTTTAAATGTCGTCGTTTAATTTACTTAACTTTACGCTGTTGTTGTTGCTATTGCTGCTGTTTCTTGTTTTTCTTACTAACTTTACCTGTACGCAGTCTCATTTTTGATTAATTCCTACAAAGTTATTTGCATAAAATTATCTCCCTCCATCTCGCAATTTTATTTAAACACGTAAGGATACTCTCCGCGATTTTTCGACTTACTTCAATGATTTATTAGTTCATTTTATTCCCAAAATGTGTATCAAGAAGATTTACTTTTTTTATTAAATTTTGTTTTTTTTTCATACATAAGTTTTATAACGATACCTAACACATTTGTTCAAATATCGCCCGTTCAATCAAAGAAAGTCATAACTTAAGTTGTGATTACTTTACTTCATTATTTTGAAATATTAAAAAAAAAATTTTCCATGTTATTCCTGCAGATGTTAGAAAAGGAAATAATTGAAAACTATTTGCCTCGAAATTTTCATAACTTACTGAGGAAGATCAAAATTAAAAATTCGATTTACTCGAAACTACAAAAATTGAGTTGCGACTTTCTTTGATTGAATGGCAGATATTGACTTGTTCAATAAATTTTAAAAGAGTATCTTGTCAACTTATGCTCTGAGTTTCCTACGTTAAAACGATATCATAGTTGTCAAACTTTCAAGACATTGACTGTGTATTAAACGCGGCTTCAGCGCCTTCTCAGGCGACTTAACTTTTTTATTTCTAAGCGTTTTCCCCAGTGTAGAGTGTAAGTGGAATGTCCTGCGTTCCCTGCCTGCGATACTTGAAATTCAATATCGTGAAACCCAAACATTTGATAATGCGTTAATTAACCCAGTAGATTGTTAAGTGCATAGCCTGGCATCGCATTTTAATGAAATTAATAATTATTGTACAACAAAACAATGTTAACAACATCGAGCGATAAAGTGTGATGCTGCTAATTAGTGTAATTGTGTCTTGGCGACAGTCGTTCCAATACTGTTGGACTTACTTGCTTTGGACTTTGCACTCAATACTGCTGCTAGGATACTGTTTCATTGTTTGTTTTAAGCGATTCTCCATGGAATGCCACGAACAGCAATTCAAGCTATTTTGAGATAATTCGTTGTTAATTACAACGCTCACACAAATACGCAAACGAACAACAATGATAATAATACTGATTATGTAAACTGGGAGTAGAATTATCTGCGGCACTGCCTTGGGACAAATACCTTACACAGTTTTGGAACCGTAATATTGTGACACATTAGAAGTGGACGTTTTTCTTATCCGATCACGCCCGCCCACTTGTTGGCGGTAGTTTTCCGTCACTATTCGAAAGTTAAACCAAAGGAAACGGAAGTTTGCTTGAGAGATAAAACAGTTTTCGTCTGATTTTGCTTATATATATAATTATATATTATGACAGCTTTTGGTCGTCACAAATGGAAGACTGCACTTAATATACCCCACGGTCTGTGTGTGCGCGTGGCTTAGAGAATAAAAAGGGCAAAATGTTGACTGAAGTCAATGTTTGCCATAACGCAGTCTTATTTGATGACCAAAGCGTCCTGGGCGAATGAATCGCCAACGCCATTGAGTGATTCAATAAAGTCGTCTTTCCGTTTGGAATGCTGAAGGTTATTGCTAATGTTTATTTGTATTTTTCGGTTTGGGTCTAATGCGTCCCTTTTAGTTTTGAGCACATAAATACATAGATGAAGATGAAGATGAAGAAGCAAACAAAAGAATAATGAAGTGATGCGAATGCATGTGTGGGTAACGATTGTTGTTTGGCTTGTGCACGTGTTAGCCAATTCCGATAAAAATAAAAGTAAAGCAGCTGTTTGGAGCTCATCAACGTATCTTTTGTGCCGCTGAGCTTTGATGGCTATTCCATGGAAAATTATCTTAAAGAGCTTAGACTTCTTTAAATACCTAATACTATCATCAGCAAAATAAGGATGTTCTCTTTCTCGGAAGAGCTTTTCGATTTTATTGTTTGATTTTTGGCTGACTTAATTTGTATGAAGCTAGCTAATGGCACCCAACTGGTATGGCTGCAAGCATTTCACACTAAAGCTAGCAGAACCAAGTCAAATGACTTGTAAAATAAATTGCCAAATACAAAAACAAAAGATAAACAATTGTAACGCACAAAGCATCTTGCAATGCAACGATCAGCTTTGTGCAATTATTCAATTAAATTATAAACATATAAACACATCGGATAATAAATCCAGAACCGATTTATTTATTTAGTCTCCTCAGGTCGTAGGCGTTGCTGGTTGGACAATGACGCTGCTGCGTTGGCTACAACGGCAATTAAACGTTTTCCGTAATTTGAGAGAAGATGTGGGAAAATTATTCCCATTTGTACTTATATATATATAATCAAATTATATTTGTACTCTACAGTATGCACACTCACAGTTCGGGCTGCTGTTTGGTACTTCCATGGGTTGGCATGGTAGATATGAAAATGTTTCTATATAGTATAGCCGAAAATAAAGTTCCCAACTAAATTGTTTGCGTTGTGTTTGACAGTCCGTCCTATGTCAAATAACAACAACAACCTTCAATGCTTGTCATTTTTATATACAATATTAAAATTCAACACCTTTCTAGTTGTTGTTTTCTTTAAGTTTTTCTATTTTGCAGAGAACTGAAATTCACAACAACTAAAAAACGTTGTCCACTTTTCATTGCAATTTCAATACTTGACTTAACAAGCAAAACTTCCTGATTACTGCCGGCACTTCTGCCCACTTTAAATGCATCTTTGATTGTGCAGGACACAATTCAGCAGCAAAATGTGCTGCTGTCAACAACAACTCGAGTTGTTGTCTTTCCTCCTAATCACTTGTAAATTTGATTGTATGAAATAAAATCATTCGTTCTTCTTCTTCTTCTTTTATCCAAGCCATTTGCTAATTCTGTTCAATAGAATGCATCAATTTCCTGACCTACTTAACGTGTGACTTTATTTATAAAAGTACAAAAATTATTAACAAAAATAATAATAATAATAATAATAATAATAATAATGGTTAAGGATTTTTATTAATAACTCTAATAAACAATTTTTGATTGGGCCCAAATAGCTTTTTGACCATGATATAAACTTGTTTTTTTTAATACCCTTCTTAGATTTTATACACTGATCAAAATTTTTATTTTATGACCCAGCATTGCCTGGAAACATTTTCATATTCATTTATTGTTTAAAATAAATAATTAAGTTTTCCAGTTCCTCTTAATTTATATCGATTTGTAGATATAGCCACTACGTTATGTACTTCCACGCCAGATTTTACCATCGTTACATGCAAAGCACCACATTCGGTCGGTCCACTTGCACAATTTCGGTTATTTCTTATGGAATATAGTCCGGACCAGGACCTTCCGGCATTCTATTTAAAATAGGTGTAGTACCTTTTTTAAGGAATAAGCATTGTCCTAATAAAATTTTTCATCATAGTGCGTTCCTGTAGGCAGGCCTCACTTATCGTGAGAAGCTAAATAAAGTCGGCATAAACCTTACATATCGGCTCAGCAGTTTGTAAGTAACATATGAACAAATAGATTAACTACCGACAGACAGAGAGCAAGGAAGTAAAACATTTTATTTTATAATGTGAATGAAGACTAAACATTTGGTCTTTGCAATTCTCTTTCAAAATATAAATTTACCAAAGTGTTCCTTATTTTATCCACAAAATCTTCACAATAAAATCTTTATAATCTTTACAATAAGAGATAGAGTTCAAAAATTGCTCAATCTCATTACTGCTGGATGCAATTTGTCCATTTAACCACACAATTGGTTCATTGTGAAAATAATCAAAATAGTAAAAAAAAAAGGCTGCGAATAATTCGACTCGCTGCATTGGAGCGTTCGTTGTCTACTTGACACACAGTCAGCCAAATGATATTTTTAATTATACGAACTCACTTCCACTCATATCACTCGTATTTGCTCAGTCCACAGCATATCAGCACACTCAAAACAAAGAGCAACGCGGCAATTTTAACTTTCTCAGTTGATTATCATTTTCATATCATAAGATTCATAATCAGATCTTCAATTAAGATGCAATTTGATAAGGTATATTAATTATTACATGTTCTCATACAATGAAAAATATTTATTAATGTAAAATAATTGTGATAAACAAAATACTAAAAAATCATTTAATTGTGATAAACAAACTGTTTGTTTTAATATGACGAAAAGTACTATCATCTGTAGATATTTATGTAACAATTCAAATTACTATTTTATTATAATATTCGAAACTTTAACTTTGTTTTATCTCTCAATGTACTTTTGAAGCAATTTTAAACGTATTGCAAAAAGAAAACAAGTTGATATTTACATTGCAACGAGCGTTCCAAGAGAAATGGATTTCAAGTGCGACAAGTGCTTTGTTGGCTCTCTTAATTTGTTTGCGTTTCGACGCCTTAGACAACGATTGTCGTATTTACAATCTCTAGCGAAGAGCGTAATGAAATCAATACAGACGGAAAACGCTAAAGAAAATTTTTAGAAATAAATATTTCTTTTTGCTGGGATCTTAACTAATTTTTTAAATAAGTCTTTATTATATACAAATATTTGTTTAAAATGCAAAAGGCACTTTTGGAAGGCGTGGCTAGTATGACAATATATGTAGATCAGCTTCGAATTTTTTTCGATTCAATGATTCCCGTCCGTCGAATATAAATTGAATGTGATTAATATGTCCTATTCTTTAAGCGGAGGTTAAGTTCCAAGGTCGGGCCGAAACTACTCTCCCCTCCCATATTAACTCCGCCTTTTAATATGGAAAAAAATGTAAATAGGTTTAGAGTAGATATTCACACAAAACTACAAACGAAAATGGGCGTGGTCCGATGAGAAAAACGCCCACTTAGTACATATCTCTTTTATAAGTGAGCACATTTTTAGGTGTCTCTAAAATGACGGAAGGTATTTGAGCTTCGGCTTAGCCGAAGATAATTCTCTAATGAGTTTGTACTCAAATGTTACTGTTCCTTAATTTTCTAAACCAAGAGAGAGATTGATAGTTTTTATATAACTTCTTCATGTAAAATTACAAAATTATGTTGACTTTTCTCATCCTTTTGTTTTAAATTCGAAATAGAATTGTTTGTTAGAAACAAGAATTGTGGAAAACTTTATTTGTGAACACAGAATTTCAGCTACAACCTTTAAATTACTTACTACCCAAACCACTACAAAAGTTGCATAACTAAAAAAATGAAATTTTTGCATTACCATAACAAAAATCTGTAAAAGCATTTTTTGTTGTTGTTATAAATTACTGCCAATGATAATATTTGATTATTTATTTCAGCTAAAGTGGCATAAGTTAAAAAGTGAACCTTACGATTTATTTATTTTGTTTTAGTTTTCAATCATAATTTTTAAATTTAAAATTAAGTTTAAAACTCAAAAAACAACCCTTAATCATGAACATTTCATCAATAAAGACACAACTTAAAAAATTGAATTATCCACTGAGTTATAAAAACCAAACTTACTTACTTCAACCTTTATACAATTCTTTAAGCCCCTCTCTTCTTCTTAAAAGACCGCATTTCAATAGTTTTTGCGTTTTCCAAAAAAATTTAATTTTTCGAATTGTGCCACTTTTGAAATGTGTCTGTGTGTGTGTGCGGTAAGTACGACTTTAGCAGAGTGTCGACAATCACAACTGCTGCACTCGTCCGTAATGAATTGAATTGAAAATACAAATTCACAGCGAAACTGCTGAGCTAGAAGCTCGAAAGACCACAAGTCCGTGCAAAGCACCAACGCTTAACTTACGGATACCAAAAAAAAACAATCTCATCCTTAATATCCGTAAAAGCCAACGAAAAAAAAGAAGAATCTAAACTGCAGAAATTGTGAAAATGAAAATGCAATTTGACATTTTACAAATGAAAAAAGAAAATACAACAAAATAAAAGAACCAGAAGAAGAAGAAGAAGAAATCAATGGACATTATCTACAGCAGCGCAAGCAGCAGCAGCATTGTCGATAACAACAACAACAACACTCAACCGTAAGTAAGAAAAAAATATTAAGAACGTTTGAGAAAATTTCTCAGGAGTTTGTTTAACTCGAAACTTGTTTGATTCAAACAACTTAAATTCAAATAAGTCGAATAAAAATTTATAAGCGATTATTCATTTACGCGTACTACATATAAAAAGCTCATTGCGAAATATTCTCCCATGGGCGTTGATTCTCCCGAAGAAATATTCCAGGAACCGCAAAGTCCGTCGGGAGTGAGAGACAAAAAATAATAAAACGTCAAAGCTTAATGCTTAGATAAACAAGATGAATTGTGAAGCGGAAATGCAAACAGAATGATTGACAATTCGATTTAGGTGAAATATTTTTGTTGGTACATTGAAATATACGCTGGAGAAATAACGTTAGCAAGCGCCAGAGCGTTGGGCACGTTTACATTTTATTTCTGTTTTTTTTCGTATTCCTCCTTCTGTGAGATTTTTTTTGTGTGGTAGTAGTGGTCCTTTCTTATAATATTTGAGCGTTTTAAAAGCTTAAAATGCATAAACGTTTTTTACGGCCGAATGATTTTGGACATTACTTGATGAAATTATGAACTTCGCCTTCGCAGTGGCCGATAGTAATAATTTATACATTTTTATATTTCAATAAATAAAATCAATATGAAAAAATGAATTTGTAAAAGATAAAAAGAATGGTTTTTTTTATTTACATACTGCAAAAGACTGAAACAACATTTGTAATGGTCCATCATTGTTGTCATAAAGATTTTTGTTTTCTCTTCCTATTGAAATTGATAACAGATCCACTTGAGCCAAACCGCTTAAAACCAAAAATAGATAAATCTAGTTCTGGAATTGTTTGATGTAATTACTAGGCTAAGGGTTCCCTCCACAGGACTCCATATCCTGTATTTTAAATAACCTTCCATTAAGTTTTTCAAACTTCAAAAATTAGCAATGGCTAACATATTTAAAATGGTCATTTTAGAAGCTTAAAAGCTCATATTTTTAATGTTATGAAAAATGTAAGTTATATTTGCAGACTTAATCAATATTTGCTATTTTTCTCAATAAAATGTCATATGCATTGATCGGCTTTTGAATTAAAGTTAGTATGCCTCAACTAAATACTCTCAAGCGAATCAAAGCTCAATATCACAAGGTCCAACTATACAAAAGTAAATCAAAGCCCATTTAAACTTATGAGATTGAGTTGTGGGGTACATCCTCTTCCATATATATTGAAAAACTCCAAAGATTATAACCAAAAATATTGCGTCGAATTGTCAGAGCCCTTTACTATACAAGAAACACTCACAACCAGAGAGACTTAGAAATGTAGACAGTTATAAAGGAAATCGTAAAATTCACTCAAAAACATAAGAAGAAACTAATGTTTCACCCAGATCTCCTAGCTAAGAACTTACTAAGATTTCTGAACCCCTTCTCATCTTAAACGATTCTCCAAGTATTAGACAAGTGTAAGCGATAAATAACACATGGTTGAATAATAAGGTTAGGAAAGTATGACTAGAAATGAGAACGCAAATTGAGCGAATTCACCTCGATTTCTGCCTTATTTTGATGTTAATTTTTTTGATTTTTGACAACAAACTTCATTATTGTATTTATTTACTTAATAATTTTGTAGCAACCATGGCAACTACACAAAAATGTAATTTTCAAAGACAGAAACAATATCGAGGTGGAGAGGAACATTTTTTTATACTTTTCTCACCTCTTATTTATTACACCATGACATTGCCAATTTCAATGGATATCGGCAATACAACCAAAATAAATTTAAGTAAATTCTAAATCTCAAATATTTTAATTACACATTAGATCTTTTAGATCTAAGATTATACTTAAGTGATTCAATATATATAATGATTATGCATTTCAGAGTGGAGAGCATATCGTTTATTTTGCCCTGGTGGCGGCAAGTGTTGTGGAACATCTTGTTTGGAGGCATGATCATTGTTGCAACCGGTGGAAACCTAATTGTCATTTGGATCGTTGTGACTACAAAACATATGCGCACTGTTACAAATTACTTTATAGGTAAGTGTCGGATTCTTACACATTATAATATTAATTAATAGACTCCAGTTAGATGATTCTATCAAAATAAATGTCCCCTGAGAATTCCAAATCATACGCCCTAAAATAATATCTTAATTATGTCATTATAAGACCCATTCCATATTCTACACAGTGTGAGGATGCCGAACACTTTCGTTCGTTACAGGATTTGACGACTGGGTTGGCGGAAGAGAGTCTTGTTTTCTTAGGCGGTTAGCCTGCCATGTTTAGCCCAGAAGTCTAACAACCATCATGTTAAGACTAGCTGAGGATGTGGAATTAAAACGGCGCATAAGCACTAATTAGGCTCGGGCCACCACTGCAAACCAACCAACCAAACATGTCCTTGTAAATACACTCCCACCCATAATTGATAAAAGCTTAGTTCTAACAATTATTCAGCAAGTTTAAAATTGTAAACATTTTTCTTTCTTTTTTTTTGCTATAAGCTAAACTTATTATTAAAGAGGACCACACTTACATACGTATACCTATAGTATGTATGTATGTTTCTGTGTATTTAAGTGTTCAAACCAATAATTGGAATTTAAGCCCCCGACACACAAGCGCCAAAGTTATCCACTGCAATAACAACTCCTGTCAACGATTTTTTTCTTTTCACCTGTATTTTACCTTATCGAAATAAACTTGTCACACTTACTTAGTATTTTTAACTTGCTCGTAAACAATAACAACAACAACAAAAAAGAACAAAAAAGACCTTTTCCATTTTCGCTGTTTCATTGGTATGCAAATCGCTTGCCAAAAATATTCACGCTAGTATGAGAAATTGCTAACACTGCCACAAGGTCGAAACAGTTTAGAGCAGTTGAAAAAATTTAACATAAGCCTTAAAAAAAATGGTAACAATTTTAAATAACAATTTAGTAGCAAAGAATTGCAATGTTGGGAAAAAAGTGTATTTACTTTAAATTTTACAAACATTAACTATATCGTTAGAAATGAAATATAAATGAGGTAAATTAAATAAAACTAGTAAGAGAATTATCTTCGGCTATGCCGAAGCTCATATACCATTCGCTATTTCAGTGACACCAAAAATGTGCTTTTTTTAGCACATAAGTGCTACATGTCACTATTATAAGTGGGCGTTGTTTTTATCCGATTACGCCCCTTTTTGGTTAGTAGTTTTGTGTTCCTTGAACTGGTTCTCTACGCTGTAGCTATTTTTAATAAATTTTTTCCGAATGGAAAGGGGTGATTTGTATGGGAGGTAGGCGTGATTCCTCTCCGATCACGTGCACTTGCACGTGGTGAATGGTATAAAAAGGAACTAAATATTAGGTAAAAGCAAGCACATTAGGGCGGGTATCATTATATGGAAACCTTATTTTTTCTGTTTACAAGGATTATTTTTAAAGCTTTTCTCGAGGGTGTCTCAGGGGCATAGAAATGCTTTTAAAACCGAAAGGTTTTTTTTTGTATATGAAAAAAACATGGACTGTTCGAATAAAAAAACCTATCGATATTTTATTTAACATCTACTAAATTGATTGTCATGTACAATGAAATGATCTTTTTTCATCTTTTAAAAAAATGTCGACACACTGTGATATGTTTTTCTAACTTTTAAAAAGTTATCGCCAATAAACTTTTGTTAATGAAAAATGTGTTTAAGGAAAATTGTTAAAAAAAAAAGATAAATCAGATTAAAAAGTATCGGTTTTTGAAACATCGATATTATAACAACGATGTTGCTGCAAAAATAACGATAAATCGAAAAAAAATTAAGTCTAAAAAAAACAATACTTACTAAAGATCCTAATCTTTGGTCCATTTAAACTTTTTTGTTAATCAGTAAAGTACCATTTGACTATAGCGCAGCCCTCTATAAAATATATCTACATCCCCACATTTATGTTAAGCAACTAATTAATAATATCCGGCGTTGTTCAGGTAAGATACACTCCCTTGGAGCTGGATGTTAAATTAATTCAACCACGCCTATTTTTGGTGAAATTATCGACAGTGACTATACAAACACAGATATAAAATTTTTAGTAGCAATATTGACAAAATAATCGAATATTTTTACTTATATTCACAAATTGTGGGCGTAACGCAAATCCACCAAAATGTCAAGACAATCTGATGATTGTTTTAGACGCCTATAGGGTACAAAGAAATAAAGATAGAAAGAAAGTTTTTTTTTTGTACATAGATTTAAATGGTGAACAATTGCTTGTGAGAACACTTTGGTAGTATGATTCTTTCGCCTGTCACTGTGCGTCTTTACATCGTAATTACGTTTTTCATTTGCAGTAAATCTGTCCATTGCGGATGCGATGTTTTCGAGTCTGAATGTGGCATTCAATTACATTTACATGCTGCACAACGATTGGCCTTTTGGGGAGCTCTTCTGCAAGATATCGCAATTCATAGCGCCGTTGAGTATAAGCGTCTCCGTATTTACGCTGATGGCAATATCAATCGACAGGTGAATAAATAATCTATAAAAAAAATCGCAAGCGAACCGCGAATGTTGGAGAGTTCACATTTTATCATTTTATTTAAATCAATAGAAGCGAGAAATTTAATAGAGTTTTTTAAATTTTTATTGATCATTTATCAAATCGCACAGATATGTTGCCATTATGAAGCCGCTTAAGCCGCATATGAGCAAGCGCATAAATCTGACAATTACCGCTGCAATATGGATTGCGTCCGTAGTAATCGCCGCTCCAATGTTTTTGTTTTTCACCACCGGCGAAATCCCGATGAAAGAAGGTATTCGCATGATTTGCATTTCGGAATGGCCAGATGGTATGTCGACTCGCTCTCGACAGGAGTACATGTGAGTATTAATTTAAGAGCAGATAAACATTTGGTATAAGTGGTTCAATTGCATCGGATAACATTTTTCAATTTTCTATTCGATTTCATGTTTTATTTTTAGTTTTTCCAAATTTTTGTCTATATAAATATAAACTATAAATTTTTTTCGTATTTTACTGTAGGGGTATTCCCTTAAGTGCCTCACGAAAATGCCTCGGAAACCTCGAAACTGTATACCATTTTATGAATCATAGTTTTCGCGTGCCTCGCAATCATTCGAGGTAAATCGAAGCCTCGAAAAGCTCTTCGTAGGCTTCAGTATTGCCTATATGTAAAAATAGAAAACTAGTAATGCCATGCAAAAGTAAACTTGTTACTTTAAGTTATAAAATTGTAGAATAATAAAAGTAAACTTGTGTTTTTTGTTTTAAATTAATAAACAAAAAATAAGCAAAAAATATAAAAAAGTTGTTTCGTAATAAATATTTGCTTGCCCGAAAAGTGAGTCACAAATTTTCGAGCTTTTCGAGTTTTTCAGTTTTAGAGTACAAGGGAATACCCCTAAAATAGTTTTGCCAATTTTAGCACATATGTATTTCTGTTCCCATACTTCACTTCGTATTCTTTATTTGCCAGCAATTTAAATTCGTTATACATTTCGATTTTTAGCTATAACATTCTTTTTATGGTCTTCACCTATTTCTTACCGGTTATATCGATGACTCTGACATATTCGCGCGTCGGCATTAAACTGTGGGGCTCGAAGGCAATTGGAGAGCGTACGCCGCGACAAGTGGAACATATAAAGAGTAAACGCCGCGTAAGTTATATATTACATCTGTCTGTTATTGTCTAAAGCTTGAAGCGTTCTTACCTTAGTACTTAAAACGGTTTCAGTTAAAGCCAAATTTGTCAGCTCCTAAGAGCCTTTTATGTTATGAGCAAATGTACTTTAAGGAACAATAAAATCGCATTCCTTTTTGCTTTCAGATTGTCAAAATGCTGATGGTCGTCGTTCTGATATTTGCCGTCTGCTGGCTGCCATTTCACACATATTTCATTGTGTCCTTGTGTTATCCAGAGCTCATCGTGAAGCCGTTCATACAGGAAGTGTATCTGTCAATTTACTGGCTGGCCATGAGCAACTTTATGTACCATCCAATCATTTACTGCTGGATGAATTCAAGGTGAGCAACACAAAGAAATCGAAATTAATTAATTCAACAATTAAGAGTTTCCAGATTTCGTTATGGTTTCAAAATGTTCTTTCGCTGGTGTCCCTGTGTGCATGTGAGCGGCGAAATGTTAAAGCGACGCGAGAACACTTCGCGGTACTCCTGCACGGGATCGCACAATCATAATCGCATCAAGCTAAAAGGTCAAAGTTCAGCGTGCCGTGAAAGTATCAACTCCCAAGTAAATGTAAACATTAGGGCTGTGCGATTAAGTGAATAAGTAAGATTTCAAATATGAATAAAACAATTCTTTGTGGAAAGAAAACAATTCTTAAACAATTTGTACAAATAAGTTATGTTTGAGAAATATTTTGTTCAACAAAATTAATAATTTTAACTTCGACAAAAAGAACATTTTATACAATATATAAAATTGATTATAATTTATTTACTTATTATTAAAATTTAATTTATAAAATATTAAAAACAAATCTATATAAAATTTAATAAATGTTGTGTGAGAATTGTTTCTATTTAATTAGTAATTTTAATAGGTTTTACTGTATTTTAAAACAACAACAAAATTGACCAATTTATCAGACCGGAATCGCTGTTTCAGAATACGCTACAACTCATATTCCTCACCAGCGATGTTCTTACTTGGTGAAGCTTTGTGCTTTATTACTCGTCTTTAAGCTTTCTTTGTTTTAGAAACAAGCGAGAATTTTAAGAAAACTGAAACGTTTCAAAACGCAAAAGTCGCTGAAGACAGACGAATGAAAAACGTGACACCAACTGAGTAATCTTTTAAAACCCGCTTAAGTGACTCAATGCAGTTTAATAATAATAAGTATGGGAGACTAAAAAATTTTGCGTTTTTACTAAGGTTGCCACATTACTATAACATTTTTCGATGTACACTTAAAAGGTGAAAACTTAAATTAACTTTGTTATTAAAGTTAAAGTGGGAAGGTAAGCATGTTTGGTACTTAATCGGGAAAGCTCTTAAGATGGGAAATTTATAAGTAAAATATGGAAAAAAAAATAATTCCTAATAATTGAGTACTTAAGCGGGATGTGCACTTAAGAGGAGAGGTACGATTACTTTTTTCTTAGAAAATTTAGAATTTTTTTTAGACAATCAAAAATTTCAAAATTATGATAAGAAAAAAAAGAAGACTCTGAAATTCATTGTTGTTGTAATTATTTATATAAACAAATAATTTAGAGAGTTTTTTTCAGTTTATTTTTTAATTAAATTTAAATTTAATTTCTTTGGACTTGTTGGAGTGCCTTCATGGCTGGAAACTGGAACTTCTTTTGCTTAAAACACAATTTTACTTATTTTGAACAGAGGCAGTCCGTCATTGCGAATGTTTCGCTGAGCGTTGCCATTTTTCTGTCTGCTTTTGAAATTCTAAGTTTAAAGTATATTTCAAATTTGTTTGATGCGAATCTCTTCTTCAGGCATCATGAAATCCCACTGAACAAAATCACTTCGTTAAGAGGTCCTCTTCAAACCAAATTGAGAGCCTCTCAAGTGATCACTTTAAATATCTCAGCGCCAAAAGCACAATTGCCAGCCTAATTTACTGTTTCAAATGTGTTGGGCGCTTAGTATTTCATGAATGAAAAGCATTTCAGTTAAATTTCCATAAAACAAGCGTAAAAAGTAATTAAACAATTTGCAATTGCCTCATTAAAATACTTCGCCTAAAAGTATGCAAATATGAGTGGCAATAGGCGGGAGAGCGGTGGACCACCCTATCTGGGTATAAATCAATGATTGCTCTAACTGTGCAAAGTGCTTAAAATTACAACAAACAAACAAACAAAAAACTGAAATCCCAATTCGCCTAACCCTTTCGCTGCTTGCCTACGCCACACCAACGACGACGAGAATTCCTCGGCTTCTGCCATTAATGGCAAAAGTTCTGCGCTACTTAAAAATTTTTCGGCTTAAATTTCTAAAAAAGCGGAAAAAAAATTACGGCAGGCGGTAGTCCAGAGCCAACTTGTTTTTAATTACTCGGAGTAAATGTTGCGCATACGCTCCGTTGAACTTGGATTTCATTAAACTCAAGTAGACTCGACCATATTCCGTCATTTGGCACATTGACCATGAATATTTAAAGCCACATAAATATGTCATTCCAGTTTATTTTATTTAATTTCATTTTCGCTTGAAGTTTGTAAAATTTGTTTAAGCCGGAAATTAAAAATGCCGTAAAAGTACGGGTAAAAATAGCGCGGTCAGCAAAACAAAATGGAGAACTCTTTTTAATTAATGCCGTTTGCATTTTATCCGGCCGCTTCCTGCCACAATTCAAATTTAAATTCAAATTTGAAACAAACATTGTAACTATTTTAATTTATTTTTATGAGAACACTTTTTTTAACTGCAATTACATTAATTAATTAAATTAAACATAAATAGATAATTTCTTTGTCCGCCATGTTTCCGTTTACGGCTTTTGAGCGACCGGAAATCATTACAACGTTTTAATTATGCGATAGCAGCACTTGTTAAGCTATGACTTCCGTGAGTGTTTTTTTTTTTGTTGTTGTTATGCACCACTCAGTAGAGCGTACATATTGCGTCTGTTACATGGAGAAATACTCAAAATGGGTAGGTCATAGTATTCTAATTTCTTATTGGAATTCCTGAGCTCAAGGCCGAGGCCGAAATCCAATGCGTCATCGGTGGGATTAAGTTGCTAATCTGAGCAAATTTTATCGAAAATTTCATGTAAAGGGCCAGTTTCTGTCAGGTTCAATAAAAATATCAGAAATCCCGGAATAAAAATTCCGTTCTTATTGGGACACTCATATATATTCTTGATGAGGATCAGAAATTATAGCAAAAGCGATTTTGATTGTCGGGTCTGTTCACCTTGCATCTTTTCATGTCAACCCGTTAGAGTTATTAAGCTGAAATTGTTTACACTGTGCGCTTTTATGCCTGTCCTAGACAAACTTATTACGTTTTGGAGCCGATCGTGACCAGACTCGCTATTGTTAAAAATACTCGGGAAGAAATTGTGTACAAATTTTCTTGTTATGCTTAAGACGATTTAATGAAATTATATATATAATATCATACCTACCACGCCCCCTCTTCGGCATTACAAAAGGAAGAACAAACTCAATTTCCCCTCGGTAAATGTAATTGAACTTAATGGTTTGTAAGACAAGTTTTTATACTCTCTCAAATTTCTCCAAACTTATTTAAAAAAACTATTTTTTAAAGTTTGTGGTATTAAGCTCACAGAAACGCCCCTTAAGAGTGTGTGTCTACAATGGGAAGCTCTACAGCGCACTCTAGTGGTGTGTAGCAAAAACAAACCTTTTACATACAGGTTGATGACTTTGCTAAATTCTGCACATAAAATGTTATGTCAATGTTAGTTACATTAATTTTACATAACATTTTCTTGTCCCTTGATATTTTTTGATTGGTTTCACACTCGAGTGAAAGAAATAAAACCTCAAAGATTTGGATTTAAACAAAAAACTCAGTAAAAAACTGAGTCATGTAATTACACGAAATCCACTTCAATTATTTTATTTGCAAGGAAATAAAGTAAACTTTTTTGGCCTTTCTAGAATAACAAAAATTCCAGCTACAGTATTCCCTGCCTAAATACCTCTACCTAAACTACAATTGTTTGTGGGTTCTTATAAGTTAACAATTTATTCATAATTTAAATAATCTATTATGTAAAATCAACGATTGCAACTGACGTTAGTGATGTCAATTATGCATGTATTTGTTTTGGAAAAGTAAAATTTTAGCGTTTTTACTGTATAAGTATGTGCACTTAAGAGGGGAAAACTTAAAACTTTAATGTTTTATTAAAGTCAAAGGATAGTGAGTATGTAAGCGGGTGAGATACTTAAGCGGGAAAGCTCTTAAAAGGGGAAATTTATATGTAATATATGAAAAAAGAAAAAAAATCCCCAACAATTGGGTACTTAAGAGGGATGTGCCCTTACGAGAGGAGCTACTTAAGCGGAAAATACTGTTCATCACTTCTTTATGTCTTTTATGCAATTTCGTTTTATTAACAAAATATTTAATTAAAACCTTTAAATTACCTTTAAGAAATGTAATTTTAAAACTTTTCTGAATCAATTTCTAAGATTTCAGTTAAGTTAATTTCCGCATATTAAAATAATGTAAATATCACTTCTTCGAATATAAATAAAGCTCTTTTAAGTTTATCTAAAAACCACTTTCTACCATTGAATGGTTTATTTATTTAAGATCAGAAATGATCAGCGTCGGATTCTGAGTCGATATACCTATGTCCGTCTGTCAGTCTGTCCGTCCGTCTGTACCAGCGTAATTTATGAGTTATCGAGCTGAAATTTAGGTATGTGAGCTCCTATTCTAAGTGCCGAGGATAAGTTCTAAGATGGGTAGGATCGGATAAAAACTTCTACCCCCCATACAAACCACCCCTTTCCATACGAAAAAAAATTACTTAAATAGTTCTAGGGCAGATATCCAGTTCAAAATCTATATTTAACACTTTGGTAGGAACAGAAAACTACTAACCAAATAGCCGAAGATAATTCTGACGAACTTTGAAATTTTTGAGTGTCTGCAAAAGGATTTCAAACATTATTTATTGAAAAATGCTTCAAAGCACAACAAATTAGAAAAAAAACTAAACATTTTTGTTGCTTGCAACACGAATTGCCATGAAATATATTTATGATCAAAAAAGGAAATTAAATGTTGTTAACTGCTCGTATATACGTGTGAGTAGAGAGCGTACTTAATGCTTCACTTTTTTCAGCACTCCCAGCCAACATAAACGACGTCAGCTCAAGAACACTTTAGCCAGTACTTAAATGCAAAAACAAATTATGAAATCGATTTCAAAAGGGAAACTATTCTGAAGGTAATTCAAACAACAACAACAAACATAACAATTGCGTGTCACACATGAACAAACCAAAAATGCGAATTAAAATTTTAGAAATTTTCGATCAAGGCTAAAATTTAATTGACTCAAAATAAAAAGTTAATATAATTACAGTCGACAATTGACAATTTAAATTACAAAAACAAAAACAAAATCACGTCTCGAGATACTCGTTCAAAGATGTTGCGATAACAATAACAGCCACAAACAACAACAACAACAACAGCGACATTCAAGAGCAGTTTTCGTTTTTAATGCTCAAGACCTGAAGCAAGAAAAGAAGATGCTACCGCCATTACACACAATGCACACACACACACATATGTAGTCAAAAAAAAAAGCAAACACACACACACATGCGCACACATGATTAAAGAACCGCCACAAAACGTAAAGAATGAAAAGTAAAATCGGTTGCGTTGCGTCGCTGAAAGCGTGAAAGCGGCGCAAATGATCTGAAAGCAGCGTTGAAGACACACGATACTCGTATCACAACAACAATAAAAACACATTGAAGCGCTGACATTCTTTCTCTTATTCTTTTTGCTAATTTAAATACGAGCTGAACTGAAAACTAACCAGAAAAAACTTTAACCCGATCGTATGCGGGAGAGGCGTAAAGTAGAAAATTACAAGCGTGTGTAGCATCAGATTTTTAGTGGATAATTCTTAGCAATTTATGTTGATAAAGTACTGTAACAGAATGTAAACATTTTATGTCTGAAATATGTCATCTTTGAGTCCCTTAAACTGTTTGGTTGCAGAACACTTTACTTTTGTGTTGTTAAACAATTTTTTTATTCTAATATACCTAGTTTTGGACCCAGTTTTCTAGTAGTAACTAAAGAAATAAATGACCTTTTTTACAGCGTATTATTACTAATGTAATCAGTAATCTGTAATCAATCGATTAAAATTTGCCCAAAATTTAAGATAATTGTTTTTAATCAACTTACATTGAATTTTCATACATATCAGTTTTGGATTAAGGTTAGGTTAGTGTGGTGGCATAAATGCCCCACATAAGCCAATCCAGGCACATAGCGATACCACTATCTCTCACTAAATAGAAAAAGTGTTGATCTCGATTTTTCGTCTCAGTCTTTATTGCAACATTTTTAAGTTTCAGGAAGTTAATTTTAGCAATATCATTTAAAGATCTTAACAAGGCCTGCCCAAGTGAAGCCATTCTACATCTGGCTAAAGCCGGACAGTGACAAAGTAGATGTTCCATTGTTTTAAATTAAATAAATTATAAAAAATTTTAATTAAAAATGAATGAAAAATATTTCAATAAATTGTGTTGGACCATTTTATGAGACTGACTTTTAAGCTTGTTGGAATCTCAGTTTGATACTTGTTGCTTTACTTAAATTAAATTATATATACAAACAAAAACAGCAAATACAACAAAACTTCAAAAGTCTTCTTGGACTTTTTAACTTTTTCAACTGTTTCAACTGTCATTTTAATTTTATTCGCTGATCGGTATTCTCGCTCATAAAAAATTTAACTGCACTGTAATATTTGGTAAATGAACTGAACGAACAGGTTAGAATAAACAAATATAGAAATTTTACATATAATATACTCGTATGCATATGAATGTTCAATATTTAGATATCAGAAATTGTTAGTATTGTTTTTTTTTTAATCTATATAAAAGTTCAAAAAACTACAACAATACATCTTGAAAGAGCAAACAACAACAACAACAACAGCTATAATAATCATTATCGCATGTTGAAATAGAAAATTGCTTTGAATTTTGCAGTGCAGCACGGCAGCACATCACCTCCCAGCACCCACCCACTGCGCATCAGTACTCGACTAACAACGCGATGCACCGTTAAAGCACAGCACAGACGCGTCTGATGGAGCAGAATGCCTAAAGAAAGCACATAACATAATGTGTGAATTCGCTTGCAAACCAAAACTAAAGCAACAAGCGCTCGTGATACGAGCAAAACAGAAAAACAACAACAACAACTCTAACAATGAAGCCAGGCTCCGCTTTTGCATTAAACATATTTGCGCACCTTTTTCCATAAATAATAATTTTGCACATTTGGCTAAGAAATGCAGCAAAGTAAGAAGCAAAGATGAATTAATACAAGAAAAAAAACAAGCGGTATTTGTAGCAAATGAGAAGATAATGGCAAAACCAAAATTAAAACAAAAACAAAAACGTATGCCTAAAAAAGCTAAGATCGTCGACGGATCTTAGCGACTAAAGCAATTGCCGAAATAATGTTCCAAATTCCCAACATACGAGGGTGGTCCGATAAGTACTTATCTACTACTCGAACAAGACCCATCGATGTTCCAACTTCTTTAATCTGTCTGAAAAATAAGTTTTCTCGAGGTTTAGAAAGTATGCCTCCATCGGGCGGTGAGGCTAAGTACTTATCTTATTTTTGGTATGTTTTGTATTATACTTGAATATTCTCCATCTACATATCATGTGAACCAAATTATTAGGTACTTTTAAAAAAATTTCTTCTCAAATAATTGTTCTCTCATAAAAAAGAGCATCGAGTGAAATTTGATGCACCAAAAAACGGAAAATATGCACTTAATATACAAAGACATGCCGCTAAAATTGCAAAATATGCCCTAAAACCATATAAAATATGCAATGCATAAAAATGATTTATTTTTGTCTAACTAATTAACAAAACAGAAGGCTAATGTTGCATATAGTTTAACACACATTTGAAGTTGATGTGGGCTGGTATGGGGTCATAGCTCTCAGTCGTCATGGACCCTTTTGCTGTATTAACACTCATTAGTGTTAAACAATCAATTTTAAAATAAGAAATAAATTTATACAAAATCAATAAAAATTACAAATTTAGTTTGACTTTTATAAACCTAATTTAATTTGCAATAATTTAAGTTTTTCAATTGCATTTTTTATTAAATCACTTACTTACAAAAAAAATTAAAAAGATCAAGTCAAATTTTTTCCAAAAATATGCAAAAAAAAACATGCATTTATGTTAAAATATGCACAATTTTTCAAAAATATGCAAAACATACATTTATTGGAAAAAATGCAAAATATGCTCTTACGATTGAATGACATTTCAATGATTTATAAAGATATCCTAACCACTTCACTTTTGAAATGCTGGAATTCCTCTTCTTATTCCTTTCCTTAATTTAAGTCTACTTCTTGCAATTTATTGTTTATAGTAATATAAACAATTTGCTTAAGTGTCTGGTCGACACGAATATGCACTCCTAATGTGTGGTGCATTGCAATGCACAGAAAAATTTTAATTGCGACACGAAACTCAACTCCAACTCAAATCATCGACAAAATCAGGCATTTTCAAGTATTGCCAACAACACAAAAAACAGCTACAATTTATGTTTTGTTGTTGTTGTTGTGTTATTTTCATTGTTGCTGCTGTTGTTGTGATTACTTTCCATTTTTACAAACAAATAGAGTAAAACTGCGCCAGGCGCTGTAATTAAGTGCCAAGATGCATTTAATGAGATGTGCAGATGGCAGAGCGATGCCAGCAAAAAAAAAAACAACACCAACAACAACAAAAGCAACTGCAGAAGCAGTTATACAGATAGCTAAATATATTTTGATTTATTGCAACATTTTTTTATACATACATCTTATTGTTCGGTTTGTTGTTTGTTTTTGTTTTTTCGCTTCGCTTCGGCGAAACGAGACGAAATAACACGCGAAAATGCGTTCAAATTGCGTGCTTTGGCGCACTTTCGACGAACGCGCCTCACAAAAATCGAAAAACTGCACGCAGCCTTTTCACACGACACTCCATCGATGCGCGTGTGTGTGTGTGTGTGTATTTGGTTTGGGCTTGCATCGCGCAGATTCGCTGTAAGTGTGAGTTTGATTTTTTTCAGTTGTGCGTCGACACCTTCGCACATAACTGCGAGCTTATAAAAAGGCATTTCTTATGCATTACTTGTAGATCTAATCTTATGCCAATTGATTGCATTGTTCCCAATCACTGCGAGAAGTCACTTGAGTTTTATCGGTGCTTTCGTTCTGCAGATTAGATTCATAAATGCCAAATGCAAAAAAATCGAAATACTTTTTCAATTATATATTTAAGAGATGTTCAAGGGAAACATAATAATACAAAAAAAACGCAGTTACTATAGGAAACCTCTCGAGTATTTATATGCGAGGATGGTACTTAGCCTCACGGCCTAATGGAGGCCTCCTTTGCAGACCTCGAGAAAACGTATTTTTCCGACAGGTTATAGAAGTTGGAGCATCGTTGGCTCAAGTGTATCGAGCTAAAATGAGACTCTATTGAGAAGCAAATAGCCACTTTTCCCCAATTCTCGTTTTTCCTTTGTAGGTTAAGTAATTTAAATAATGACCTGATTTCGACAAATGAGGATTTATACCAAAAGGTATTTGAAATAGCTCATACTTCCAAACACTTTGAGATATAAGCCCTCTCAAACAAATTTGTCTTTAAGTTTTATCTGTATTTAGTTAAAGTCCATCAATTACCTTTCATTTTTTATGCCACATCTCTTAATTACCTAACCACAAAATTAAAATTTGAAACAACCGAGCGTGTTTATATTTTGCTTTCCTAAATTTTAACCGTACCTTTTGTTCTCCCATTTGTAACGCCAATAGGAAGACATGTTAGATATGACATTATAAATACATTTATATAAATAATCAGCGTCGAATTATGAGTCGATATAACGATGTCCGCCAACTTTCCGAAAGTTTGTATAGGATGGGGTAATAGTTTTTCGATGTTCCTTATCTTAGCCAAATGTCAGCTAGATGTCTCTTAAACTACGGCTGTAATAGCTGTGACAGAGAGAAGGACATATTGACAGACTGACGGACATCTTTAAATCGTCTCAGAATTCTACGCTATTCGATTTCTGCCTTATTTTTGCTGTCGTATTTAGAAGTTTTTTTTTTTAATTTTTGACAAAAAATACGAGTTTGTATTTATTCGCTTAAGAATTTTGTATCAATAACGGCAAATACAATTTCAAAGAGGGGTGGAGAGGGACATTTATCTACTTTCCTAACCTCATATTTATTGCACCCTGGTAATTACGTAAAATCTCGAAAACTAGAAAATTCTTAAACTTTAATTTCGGATTCAGCGTTCAATATAGGAAATGAAACATAGAGGAAACTCGTACCAAACACTGTTGCAACACTGTTTTGTTGTTTTTCACATTGACTCTTTTACAGTTAATGGTAATTGAAATTTTAACTGTTCACAGTTTTAAGTAACCCGTCCATTGACTTGTAAACAAAAAAGTAATTTTACAAAATCAGTTTTACATTTATTTTAAAGAAAAAATTACATTTTATGAGCTATAAAAATCGTTTGCACCGAGCTGAGCCACACTGCACCACAAAAATACAAAAATACAAAAACAAACCAACAATTATTTGCAGTTTCTTTGCCATTTATATGTGTAACTAATGTTAATAATAGCATATGTAAATAACAATTAACTACCTCAAAATGCCTTTTACTAAAATTAACACAGTTCAGCCAGCCGCGGCATATACAAACGACTCAAATCGCTCCACCTGAGCAGCGTTTAAAAATTAAAAAAGCAAATCCAATACAAGCAAACCGTTTGCCATAAATCGACAGCGTAACAATGACCCACAAATTAGAGTCGGAATACACCTGTTCCTCATCGTCTTCAACTTCATTATCGGTTGGCAAATCCACAGAAGCGTTTGCAGAATTCGTTTCATAGAATTGCAAAGAATGCGCCGAGCCGCACCGCGCCACTCAGCGCAGCACTCGCCATTGGTCTAGATTGATTCTAACGCGAAGATTTCACGCTTCCAAAGCGAGTAGGTAAGTACATGATCGCTCGCGCAGTCAGCTACTTTTGTTGGCTGACAGGCTGACAGGCTTACTCGCAGAAGTCGACAAGCACAGTTAACTTGGCTCAAACACAAAACACGCGAAAAATAACTTATTGGGCACAGCAGCGGCAGCAAAGCAACAACAAAAGAAGTCACATCGGCGAAGTAAGCCAAATGAGGAAATAAGTTAAATTCTTAAGTAAACTCTGAAATTGTCATGAACATTTCTTTGTTTACTTCTTCGTGGATAGTTTAGAACTTTTTCTCTGATGGAAAAGAATTGTTTGTTATAAAGAACTATGTATCAAGTTTATATAGAACTATATATCAAGTTTTTATGTAAAGTAAAAATAACATATTTTCCTCAAAAATCAATTTCAATAATTTAAGAGCCAACCAAATTGGGAATAAAAAAAAATTTTAAGTCACTTGCATTCGGATCGTACCATGGAAGTCAAAACAAAGCTAACTAAGTTGATATTTAATATTACCAATATTTTGTTTATCAGTTTAACCATAGTTAATTGCAATACTAAGAATATTTAACATTTTTAAACACAACATCAAATTGAGAGTCTCCATCGTCTCTCTTGAAAATTTTCATATTTTGAAAGTTAGTTTATATCATGGTGTAATAAATATAAGGTGAAGAGAGTAGAAAAATTATCTCTGTCCACCTCGATATTGTTTCTCTCTTTGAAAATTGAATTTTTTGTAGTTAGTAAATAAAAACAACAACGTTGCCAAAACAACAAACTTCAAATAAAGCAGAAAAACTACGCAGAAATCGAGGTGAATTCGCTCAGTTGACATAATCATTTATACTTTCTTTACTTTATTATTCAACCATGGTTTATTTTAGGCCTTTTTCATAGATAAATTAATAAAACATACACATTAAAAAAAAGTTTAATCTGCAATTTCGACAAAAAAATCTGGACAAGTGAAGAACCGAAGGAAAGAATAAGCAACCTAAGAACAAATATATTCATGATCACTTCGACTATAACTGGTCATTGGCCGATGAAGGACAATACGGAGAAAATGGGATGGCCTCGCAACTACAGATGTTGGAGCTGTAACCAAGAAGGATCCATTTCCTATGTGAGTACCCGTGTCTGCGTATTTTACAACATAGTTCATTAGGAAAATTCGGAATGGATGACCTTAGTAGGTTCATAAAATATTCAAAATTGACTTCAGTGGTTCCACAAGTGGTGTACCAATATTGCACTATTGGCCTGAATTATGTCTCCCCCAGGCAACATCTAAACAAACCAAACATAACAAATGACGGGCATTTGATATTTCTGCAATATTGCTTAATGTAGAGAGGACAGACAAAGTGCAGTTTTTATTTAAAATGAAAAATAAGTGATATTATTAATACATCCTGAAGTGACACTTTGTCTAGAAACGATTCTTCGCTCACCGAAATAAGCCAAACCAATTAAAAGCTGAAAACATTTTAAAACTTCAATAAGTAGTCAGCTGGTTCCATACTAAAATACCTCATAAAGTTGATATTTTCTTTATATGATAAGGATTTGGATTTTATTTCAAGTTAGTCTATATTATGTTTTAGAATTAGTCCTCGATGATCAATGATTAAAATAATTTCAATTCTGTTTCAGCGAATCAACTTAAACCACTTACGCATAATTTATAAATTTTATTGAAGGTGCATTTAATAACACGATTAAATATATTAACTGCAACAATAACAACTTTAACAAAACAACAACACCCATAAGAAAATGCAATTGCGACACCTTTCGATGAGAAAACTTTGCAAATGCATCAAGGTGAACTACTTTGCTGCATACTCAGAAATATTGAGATACACACATTCGCATACTTGTAACAATCAATCTAACTTGTTTTTGTTGTTTTTCTTTTCGTTTCTTTTAACATTGTTATTGCTGTTTCTATGTTGTTGTATAATTTCTAGTGTTGCAACTCTTATTTGGTAAACGAATTTAGACCGAGTTTTGCAAAAGAACTTGCAACAAAATTTACATAGACGGCCGAACGGGTCGACGAGCGTCCGACGCAGCGCTTATGCAAGTTTCAGTCTTTTCGCCAAGACTGCTCGACTGTGTCGTTTTGTGTGTTATAACATCATGAAACGATGCAGTAGCCGCCGTTGCACTGGTTGATAATGTTGTTGTTGTTTTTGTATTTATTAGATTTCGTAGACCATTGCGCAGCTTATCGAGCGCGTCAGCCGCATTTAGCTATGATGATGCTTCACGGACTCATACGAGTATGTAAATCGATGCAATTTTCCAGCGGTTCGGTCTGCTTCTGTTTGTAGATTTTGAATGGTTTATTGAGCTGTTTAAAGGTTAACAATTTTAAAATATTTTAAACATTTACAATCTTAAGTATTACTTTCAAAATTTGTTGAAATTTAAATATGTATTAAATGTTAACATTAAAAAAACAATTTGGTAAGATCATGGTGTAATAAATATAAGGTGAGGAAACTAGTAAAATTTCCCTCTCCACCTCGATATTGTTTCTCTCTTTGAAAATTAAAAATTTGTGTAGTTTTGTTTTGTTTTTTTTTAAGTTAAATTGAGAAACATCATCATGCCAACTTCAAAAGACCATAAATAAAAATAGAAGCTAACTTCAAAAACTCTTTATGGGTTTTGTTCGACTAAGGGTCTACTTTCATTTCTCGATGGAGTCATTGAGGCTCATTTTTCGTGTTGTACAGTATTATAAGTTTAAATATTTTTCAAATAACTTTTTTTGACCACGAGTTATTCTAATTAGATTAGATAAGAGTTATTTAAGGGAGGGCCTTCAGATGGGTGAAACTGTTCTTAAAAAATTTTACAATAAAACAACGAATTGCTATTTTAAAAAATATATAAATAGGAAAGTAGAAATGAGAACGCAAATTGAGCGAACTCACCTCTATTTTTATCTCTTTTTTATTTGTCTACCTTATGTTAAAGTTTGTTGTTTTGATTTTTTAACTACAAAATAAGTTGATATTTTTTTTATTTGATAATTTTGTAGCATTCCAACTAAACAAAAAATAAATTTTCATAGAGAGAAACCACATCGAGGTGGAGAGGAAAATTTTTTTACTTTCCTCACATTATATTTATTACATCATACCTCAGAATAAAGAATCCAATAAATTTTTAAACCGAATTCATAATCAATTTTAATGTAATTCGATATAAAAATATCTTAAAGAATTTTAATTTGGATGCGTTTATAAAGAGCCTTGTCATTTTATTTGCAAAAATCCATTAATAACTTTATAAATTGTATTCAATGCGAAAAAAACACTTGTTAGCAACATAAAACATGACGGCGTCATGCAGTGCCGCCAACTAATTAAGATGCCAGTGACGAGGTAATTTGTTGGCGTCAAGAGTATGTAAAAAGCAGCAGCAGAAGCAGCAGCAACAGTTTGTACCTTCACACACAAGAAGAAAGGCGCAAAAAGCACGTCCTCAAAATAAAATCAATTGTTAAAATTTGCATATTCACGCAATAAATTACTACGACATACCAACATATAAAAAAACACAACAACAACAACAACGACATCAACAACAACATCAATTGTAACAATAACTAAAAACGCCAAGTGTTAACCAAGAAGAAGCAGTTGAAGAAGAAGAAAAAGAAGAAAAAGCGTCATACACAAAAAAATGGAATGTGAGAACAAACAAAAGATTTAAGCAACGAACTTGCAGCGAAAAGAAATCACATTTCTCATGAACGGCGACGGTGACGGCAGCAGTAGCAGTAGCAGCAACAACAGCAGCAGCAGCAGTCGCAACGCCAACAGTGGCAAAGAAAAACTTTTACCGCGCACACAGCTCATTCATAACTTTGTACCGCTGCGATACAGCTGAGCCAAAGATGCTTTTAGCACATTTTTTTAGTACAAGAAAGATAAACAAAGCAAAACTCAATTCGCGATACACAAACCAGAAACCAGTTCGTGGCGATGGACACTCAACGACGACGGCAACGACTCCACCACCTGCCATCGTCTCGCGGCAACACGAACAAGCACGAAGCCAACGAAGAGCTGTGTGAGTGCAGACGCTGGGCACCACCAACAGTTCCAGATGATGTCCCAAAACGTTGATCGCTTTAGTTTGTGAGCGGCGTTCGTGGCGTTTAAACGGTTTTACCTTTTGCATGAGGTAAGCGCGCGTTGTGAACTTTCTGAAATTTTATTTTTTTTCTTGTGTGTTTGTTTTTGTTTTTATATTAGTATTTTTTATTATCTGCCTGTACGCTGCAGGAAAAATCAAAGTTTTCTCGTTTGTCTGCATTTTTGTGCCGACAGACGGACGATTTTGTGCAATTGTGAAGCTGATGCGTGTTGAAAACATGAGTTTCCTCCTCCAAAATAAAAACAATCTAAAAAAATGTGTAAAATAGAAATGAAGTTGAAAATATTCTTACATCAAAGAAAGTTCAGATATATATATGAAAACAAGAACTTGTATACATATATAAAAATAGAAAAAAGTTGTGTGTCTGAAAAAAATGTCAATGTTTTCAGAGTCAAGTGTGCTGTTGTTTTTCACAAAAACAAAAACAACAGCAAAATCAAAGTGTTAATTTTTAATTTTAAGTTTAAATAGACACACCAAACGAAAGACTTAAGCGATGAACTCGTCGTTTCACTTTTAAAAACATAAATAAAAGAAGCGAATTAAATAGATAAATTTAAATATACATTTATTACATATTTACCTGGATAACTGGATATTTTCATTTACAGCTGCGCACCTGAACCTGAAAATTGAGCATTTGCACTTTTCTCTACTGTAAAAGAAATTGCTTAATAACGTATAAGGTAAGCTTAATAAATATGCATAAATATGCTCAAGAGCTGCCATCATTCTTTTGGTATTTACCTATTGAATTAACATTTATTTGACTCGAAGTTGTTCTTTTTTTTTCTTGTTCTTTTTTTCATTTTGCAGTAGTTCTGCTGTTTCATATTTTTTTCTCGTTTTTGCTTGTTCGATAAATTATCATTAAAAATACCTTTTGTGGTTGCAAAAACCAGTCTTGTAGCATTACAAATACAACAACAACAATAACAGCAAGAAACGTCAGCAGAACAGCAAAAGCAACGCTAAGAAAATCCATTTTACCTAGCCATAGACTCTAGCGGAGAATTGTCAGTCTTAGAATCAGTTAATTCTGTTAGTTCAGTTAAACGCGTTTTAATGCTTTGGTGGTGTCGTTTTTCGTTGTTGTTGTTGTTGTTGTTGTTTTTGTTTTTGTTGTAAGAAGAGTGTTCTCTTGCAAAAGATTTCTGGTCTTTCTTGTTTGTGTTTGTGTTTGTGCACCTTTAGACATTAAACTTAACAGAAAAGATGAAGAAAGTATGTAAAGATTCTCTTTGGAAGAAACATTTTTTTAAAGATCACAGAATTCAAAAACAAATATATATGTAAGACATTTTTCAGAACAAGGCAAAACAAAATTATTTCAAAATTAGTTACCATAAATTCAACTTTATTATAGTCAACTTCGTGTTCCATTGATAATTTGCTGTCTTCAACTGAGCCGTCAAAACTTTTTTTACCTTAAGTTTGTTAAGAAATCGGTCCTAAAATTTTAGAGTAAAACTTTAACGAATTTGGCCGAGTTTTTTAAGCATTAATCAAAACTTATTCACAATTTCTGGCCTGAAGAGGGGAAAGCTTAAATGAAGTTTTTGCATTTGTTTTTAGCCCTTATTATTTGTTGATGGGCTTAAAAAGGTTTTGAAGGTCTGAAATATTCTTCAACTTTATTTTGATTTTATTTGACTTTTTTACTTATTTTCATGTAACTTTCCAAAATAGAAAATCAATTCAGTAAATAATTGCCACCAAAAAGTAGAATTTCAACAACATAAATATTGTTTCCGCTAAAAAGAAAAATAAACTCCGATATCAGTTGCCATGGCTGCCGATGCGGCTGATGCTGTCAATAAAGTGGCAAAAACTACTCAACAACGACTGCTGCGGGCGCATTCCAAAGAGGTTATCGCAGTGGATGCTCCATTGTTATTTGTTGTTATTGTTGTTGTTGTTGTTCTCATCTTGCTGCCTGTAATACGCCGACGCTGAGTCTTCGAATTTAAGCGAGCTTCCCATTAAAATGAAACAAAGCTGTGGCAGCGGCTTTTGCTAATAAATTAATACGAGTAGTTTCAACAGCATCCAAAATTTGCTGCATTTCGTAACCTGTTTCACGACTTGAAGTGTGGATGGTGGGCAGAAAGACGTACGCTGCGCCGCGCTAGTGTAAAGCCAAGTGAAAAGACCAACAATAGGCGGTAACGCCACTTAATCAAAAATCAACAATAATAAACTTGTTGTCCAAGGGCAAGCTTGATGGATATGCTGGCATGGCATGCGTGTGTCTTTGGGTGTGGAACTGAAGTAGGCACCTATGAAAACAGCAATAAACAAAAAGCAACAAAATCAGCGATAATCTGATATTTTGTAAAAAAAAAGTCTAATTGAGATAAAACCATTTTAAACACGTTCACATACGAGTGCCAGTGAAAGCCTTTAAAGGTGCATTTGTCAAACAGGTCTAAATAACTCTTTTTTTTTCTTTTGCTTATTAAAAAGGCTTTTAATATTTTAAGGTTTTCTATACATCATATCAAACACTTGGCAGTATTGCTTGTAAGATTATCGACTTTGTTAATTTTACTGAGCTATCGTTTCCAGAGCAGTTATTAGTCAAGTTATTGGTCAAAACTTTATAGACTTGTTGGTCGGTTATGGCGGGTCCCATTGTGATTTTTAAAGATCTTACATACAAGGCGTAAATTCACATCCTGTCTGAGATGCTATCGTCGGCCTGGGGTAATGAGGGCAATATCCCGGGTGAGCTCCTTCGCCCATATTATTGGAATCGAATACATTCAGGAATCATTCCATTATAACGATCAGGAATGAAGTTTCTCCAAATAATCAGGAGACTAACTTTAGCTAAAAGACATTCATGTCTTAACAGTGACATAACTCTTAAGTATTTTACATCTGTAGCATGAAATTTAGTTTATATTGCCACTGACAAGGACAACCTCTTGGTCGAAAACGACGCATTTCTCGCCCCTCAGCATTTACCGAATACTATAGACAAAATTCTCCAATGCAAAAACCGGACTTGAATTGTTGGAGATAGGACATGATGTAAACGGTTAGACTTGATTTATTTTAAATGCAAACGAGTTCAGTGTAGCACAAGGCTGACATTATGTTCTTTCATGTTTAATCATGTTTATAAACGCATTTAACTTAAGGGTAACGCACGCGACGTCTTATTGGCCTTGAGACTTGCAGCCTGTTTATCGCCGTTAACAGTTCCGTTATTTACAACTTACTGAAAATTGTCTGTCCACGACGAGCTCATATGCATTCAAAACATTAACAAAATTCTTCACTGAATATTGTGACTTTCAGCTCCTTTATTTCATTGGCCTTATTTTTTATTAAGAAACTGGCGATAAAGAGAAACTTAAAGAACTGACACCTTTTTTCTGGAGCTAATCGCATACAAAATATCTGTCTAGGAAGTCTATTTACAATTTTTAAAAATTAAATTTTGCCATTTTCATGATACAAAATAACAAAGTTTTATTAAGCTATCTTTTATATTAAGTTATCTGTTGGATCACTTATAGTTTCCTGTTTCAAATTTATATTTGACTGAAGACATTCGTACCACATAATTCTCTTCCCACTTTTATATTTCCTTTACATAACTGCTCATCCAAGCTCCAATTAAAATTGATGTAGCGAAATTTGTATGCATGTATGTGGATGTTGGATTTATTTGAAGGAAATTTCGCAACAAACTAATTTCCGTGCCTGCGGATAGCATAAACAATAACACGCTTATGAACGTACGAGTATGCGCACTTTTATGCGAATGTACATACTTACATACACAGCTGCCATACATAATGATTTTTATTAAAGTCAGCGCGCGCAACCATACACAAACGTACTCTTGAGCATAAGCCGCTGCGCTATCTTCTTTCGAAATCGCTGCACAATGCAAAGGGAAAATTGCTTTTAATAATAAATAATTTCACTGCATTACATGCCTCCACTCCACTCTTGGATCTCTGGATCTTATAAATAGCAAAGGTTTTCTGGGCTGCTGCCACTTTTCTGGGCTTGCATCGCAGCACCTTTCAACGTTATGTTAACAACCTGAATTCTACTAACTTACAAAGAGTCCTTATCTTTGTATTTGTATCTCTTTGTTGTTGTTGGAAAAAATATATAATTTTTACTCGTAATTAAAAAAACTGTTTACGAAATCAGAAAAATTCTAAACGATAAAGAAATTGTTCGTGATAACTATTGCAAATGAAAATTTTATTAAAATAAAAACACTTTTTAATACATGACTTCAAATATTTTAAAAATTTCTACTGCAAAAAAGTACAAAATATAAGTTGAACTCTTTAATGTAATCAAAAAGCACAAACGAAAGTAGCTGCAACACGCCCAAATCAACCATTTACCAGTACACAACACATCATCCGAAGAGTAACAAAAAAGCAAATATTTGAAGAAGAAATTTCTCAACGTTTTTTAGGTCAAATCACAAAAAGTACTTAACGTACGAAACGCCAACAAAGCAAGATATATACAACAACAACAACAAGAACAACTATAAAAAAGAAACAAGCAAAAGCAGAATATTTGAAATGTTAGTAGCCTTTGGGCAACGCACTGTAATTGCAGACCTAAAGAAGAAGCGTCTTCGGCGTGCCAATGAAAGATGTTGGAGACACAAACGAGCATACAATCAACAACATACATACATACATATTATGTATATATATATACATATGTACAGACGTAGATAAATATATAGTGTGGCTGTGACAAACACTTCCAACCATATCGAGTAGCCAAACGCGTGCTCAGCTAAACGCTGAAATTATTTAGCGATTTTATGACAATTTCGACCGAAAATTTCGCTGCGCATAAAATGTTGAAAATTAAAAATTTAAACAAAAGAAAGAGACGTTTTTGAGTGAATTTGGAAACATCTTCGCATATTTATTTGCATAAGTCGAGGTGACTGAACCTTTTTCTTATTTGCTTTTTTGCGTTGCGAAGTTTGTCGAATCTCTGCAGCGACTTTTAAACAGTTCGGACTAAAACTCGAAGTTTGGCCAGCAAAATAGGTTTGTGATATTTGCGCAATATATATACATATATATATATATATATATATATATATAACATTTTTTTAGTTTAACTTGGCAGTTTTGTGTGAAATTTGTATGACATTGTTTTTATAATTTATAGGCGTCGCCAGAAACAAAAGCCAATTAAGGCGTTGCAAACAAAAGACTTGAGCAACGAACTTTGTTTTTTTTAACTCTTCGGTTTGTTGTTCGTATTTTTGTATTTTTGTTGTTTTAATAAATAAAAACTAAAGCTATTGTTAACTTGAAAATTACAACATTTACTCCTGCGAGCAGAGTCAATCAAGAGTTTGCAGCAAATTGCTGGTAACAAAATTATTTCCCAAGCGCTGTAATTTCTCAGAAAAATGCGTTTATTTCTTCGCATTGTTCGCAGAAAATAAATGCCTACAACAGGTTATGCATTAAACAAGATTGCTTGCGGCTCGCTGATGGTCAGCAACAATTGCAGTTGATGTTATTGTTGCTGTTGCAGTTACCCTTTCCGAGTGGCAGTGCGTTGCATTGTAAAGCAAAATTGCAGTTTTGGCACTTTAACCGAATAGTTATGACCATCAGCAACAGGCAGCAGCAGCAACAGTTGAACGAGTTTATTTTTAAATCAACAGAAACATGTTGGCGGCATTTCTGCCTAATGCTGCAAATTGTGGCTATAACGATTACCACAGAATTTGTAGTTTTTTTAAATTTTCTTGACATTTGGATTTGGCCAATGTTTTTGTTTATTTACGAGGTGACAACATCTCAATGTTGCTGCAACATTTTCTGGTTTTTGTCATTAAACTAAAATCATTATAAATAACATATGAATTACGTAATAATTGCTTCTAGACAATTTCTAAACGGCATTTAAACAGCTTAAGTGCAAGTCGTTGTTTATTTTTGTATACTCGTATAAGTGATGACTTCCTTTTGGTTTCCTCACACGGATTGCTTCGCATTATTGTAAATTTATGTTGTATGTTTGCTTAGAAGGAAATTGATTGTTAAGATTTTTAATTGAGCTATTAAAATTTTTTGTATAATCACATAGAAACCGATTACAGATTAAATACACTTTAAGTGGAATTCCAATACTTTTATTTTACTCTTTATGTAATAAACTATTTGCAATAATTTGTATCCGCTATAAATAAAAGACTTAAGCAGCATACGCGCATCTGAAATATGCAAACAATCGCAAAGAACAAAGAACTCAAGTTTAGATATTTCCAAGACGCCCTTAGCACTTCGAAAAGCTTGGGCAAACGATTAGAGCACGCAACGCAACGAACTTGCTTCTCCGATTTCCCGTTGCCAAACAGTTTAGTTTTAATTAAAGTAGCCCCAAACGGTTTCTAATTTACAGTTGGCATAGTTTTGTATCTCTTTTCAGTTTTGTATCTCTTGAATACTCGTACCAACAATATTTAATGAAGAAAAAAACCTCAAGTTCAAGAGCAAACTACCCGCAGTAGTGCACGAGTATAACTTTCAAAAGTCATTTATCAAATGAGTCAACGTGTTAAGCCAACGTTTTTAACATTCAAAACAACAAAAACAAAAACAACAACTTAATCGAATACCAACAACGATAAAAATAGCATGTGTCAGCTTGAAGTAAACAACTAATTTTTAGCAAAATTTTGTGTATTTTAAATTTTAAAATTTACGCGATTTGTGGAATTTGAAAGCGCTTTGAAATACGCCCCGGTCCCTATTAGTTTAATATGGAAATAAACGAGTTCTACCAGAATGGCAATAAAAAATAAGCGGTTTAGCTGCGAAACTCATACTTTGGCAAAACAAAAACAAAAGACTTCATCAGAAATAAAGATTTTTTCGTTTTCGTATTTAATAACAAAATTTGTTAACATTTCATTTCCGCTTCTAATTGACTTCATTAGTGACAACATGAGACGCGCTTCGAACGTGACCAAAAGAATAATATAACAATTCTGTGTTTATCTATCTTGTAAATAAAATATTAAAGTCAAAAGGGTCATGTAAGTCGGATTGATCATATGTTTACATCACTCGCACACACGCTCCGAAGGGTATAATCAAACGATTATAAAGCCAAATGGTTGGCATGACAAAAATTTTTTAAATATAATATAGCAGATTTATTCTTAGATTTCGACTAAGACACGAAAAGTGTTCGCAATGTTTGTGATTTTTTATTTGTGGTTTAGTCTGAACTATTTTCTAAAGGTTTCCGTATTCAACTAGTCAACCTTAAGAAACTATAAATTTCGCAAACTATGTCATCGCTTATCGAATGTTTAGCTAATAGATGTCTACTCTTAATAAATTACTGATAAATTGGTAAATAAATAATATGCTTAAATGGCAATTTTCCTTTAATCGCAACTCCTTGAACTTACAACTTAGTATTCATTAGTGATGAAAATGTTCGTTATGATCATAAGTATATCAATTATGCTACCAGTATATAAACGATGATTTAAGCTTTTAAATACATTCATCTAACCGATCTAACCGAGACAATATTAAATATATTAAAAATCACAAGACTCATTACCACTGGAGCAACACATTCTGTTTTACATATACTCATATCAATCAAGATGTCTGCGTCATTGTCTTCTTATCTCTTACCGGTACACCCAAATGTCGGTCCGTGTGTTTCACCTCACTGTAGAAGAAAACAAGAAAGTGCTTGATGAACCCACTTTGGTCATGCTGAATGCGCTTGCAGTGCTTGTCTCCACTAATTATGCTCATAAAGGCGTAACTTACGGCCGGTTACGTTAAATCTAACTACTCATAATCTAAGTAATGTAACCACCAAAGGAACGGTATTTGTTGCGCAGCAGAAACGTCGAAATTGTAATGCATATGCAACTATTACTTTAAACGTTTTTAATAAATATATTTTATAAATGTATTTGAATTTTTTATATGTATTTGAATAGTTTAAAATCATAATAAATAAGATATGGAAAATCTTCCTATCAATTAATTATACAAAATTATGCAAATTTGAATTAATTGAGCCTCTTTTCTAATTAAGTTGAACTGTGCCAAATTCTAAATCTGTCATTAATTTTCATTAAAAAAAAAATACATGAACGTATCTTAGAAAAAGTCTTTTGCCTTTCGGCTGATTTCTGTCACATTGATTTTACTTTTAATTTACATAAGAGAAGTTCCAGTAAGTAGGCTGGTAAGGTTAGGTTAGATTAGAGTGGCGGCAAATGCCTCACATAGACAAGACTAGACCCATAGCGATACCACATGCTCCCTTTAAATGGAGAAAAGCGTTGACCTTACTTCATGATATTAGTCCATCACGAAAGTTTCGGTTCTTAATGTGAAGTGTTTGAGTTTGGAGATATTTATTCCAAATAATTCGATTAGATATTTGAAAAAATGCTTGTCCAAGAATCCTCATTCCGTATTTGGCTATCGCTGGGCAATGGCGAAGTAGGCGTTCTAGAGTAAGTAGGCTGATAATATGACAAATGTTTTTAAATCTAACTAAAATCAAAAAAGTATTTTTAAATCAGACTTACGAGCGTTATAATTTCGAGTCTGTATCTAAATGTTATTTACCAAATCTATTTGAAGTGACTCCCTGAAATAGTAAAACACTCAAAGATATTTTTTTTCAGCGGTGTGAATTGTGAGTGACTTGCGCGGTTTAGACCAATTGTGGGTCAAATGAACTTCTTACAAAAATTTTGATTTGTTTACGAAGGCAATACCTATGCAAAACTTTGATTCCGAAACATTTCGAAACGCTTCACTTATGCTGAGGCTGCAATTACCCGAGTCTGCCAAGCGCGAAACAATGAAACCTAACCGTACAATTTGAACGTGAGGTGGCTTATGCCTAAGTACTACGATCATCTGGAAACGGCGCTCAGGGGCATACGGTAATCAACGCCTTCAACACTTTAACATCTTTTAACAGCTGTCAATTACAAGCTATTCTCTTTTATTGTTGATTTTGAAGAGTTCTACTTTAAGTTATTTTTTATTTTTTTGAAGTTGTTGAGGTAGAACATAAGGAACTGTAGCAAACCACTCGAATAGAGTGACCATACTTATAGTTAAATGATTAATACGGTAACTGAAGTTTCTTGACTTTTAATAATTGGATACTTTAATAAACAATTGAAAGCTTCGACAAGATAAAATTTATTTTAAGAAAAGTTCAAGTTTGAAAGTTTTATATTATTAAATAAAATAAGCTCACCTTTTGCCTGAAAATCAAATCCCTAAAACAACAACTTTTTTCTTAATACTATTTCGTAAAATTAAACAAATTTATTTTGTTTGTTACAGATGCACTCCACCGGCCACATTCGACGAATACGACACTTTTCCACGTTCCTGTTGCTGCTCCTCTATCTCTCACAGATCAAAGCGTGGCGGCCATGTCCAGAACTAAGTCCAGCGTTGCGGCTGCCTTGCAGGTGCGTACCACAAACAATTAAAACTTTAACAACTCTAATAACAACAGTAACAATTTGTCACTGTGACTGATGCAAATCAAATGCTGTAACGATTTCCGCATTTATCGCAGATTGATTTACAATAACATCAAATAAAAAAAAGATTATTAATTAATTATTGAAAATTGTCTCGTTCCAAACTACTCCCCCCCACGCCATTCAGATGCAATGTCGTCCCCTTCGGCACAACGGGACAACTCGGCGCAGTGGCAATGGACTGCGATCGCGTTGTCTTCCATGGTGAGGCACCGCAGTTGCCGTACGGAGCGCCCATTGTCTCGTATTCCCAGCGGTTTAGTGGTCAACAAGTTTTGCCGTCACAGGTAAGTTGGTAGCACTGGTTTGTGTACCGGTTTTTTTTTCTCTTTTTTTTCTTCAGCTGTATTTTTTAACTTAGTAAATAAATGTTGAAGTCATAGGCGTAGCTGGACAACATGTTATAATTTCTGCAATTACTCTTGACTTGGGCACTGATTTAAATCAATGTTATCATAAATAACAACAATTTAAGTGTTTGATATTAAATTATAAATCAATTTAACGAATTTTTAGTTTTGGTTTTCGTGCAAATTGTGTCCTGCTGTCCGCCTTTTACAGGCAGATTGGCATACAAATAATAAAAGTTTACCTTATCACCATCTTAGAAGGTTTCACTGTCATCTTAAATCTGCTATTGTTTATAAAAATATTTTAATGTTACTTTTAAAAAAATCGATTTTGTTATTAGACTAACTACGGTTGTGATTCCAGTCTTACAAATCTGATACTTTGTTTTATTAATATTTCGTTGTGTTTTGTTTTTGCTTTTATCGCTTAGTCTGTCTATCTACAGTCTGTGGGAAATCAAAATATAAGTAGCATTGCAATCATAAACGATTTTTTTTGCTTTTAAGTCTTAAAAAATTGCGAGCGTTTTTTGTTTGTATCCGAAAAAAGTGAATTTCGTGCGCTCGATGCCAAACATAAACGAGCAAAAATGAAAAAGAAACTGTTACTACTCAAAGCGGTTTCTATTCGAGCCAAGGTTAAGCCACCGCCGCCGCGATTTAGCTGCGCTTTGGCCGCTGACCACAGTTTGATTCGGCTTTGGCCGTCGTTGCCACAAATGGGCTCTTAATTTATCTGACATAATTAGCATCATAATTACAGTTTATAGTAGCAACAAAGTTTTCAGATTCGGTCTACAAATTGTCATTTAGACATTTTTCGTTTTTTTAATTAATTAAGTTTCTTGATTTTCAATTTGCTACGGAAATTATACACCAATTTGTATCAAAGATATTATCATGGTTAAATAATAAGGTTGGGAAAGTAGAAATGAGAGCGAACATTGAGCGAACTCACCTCGATTCCTGCCTTTTTGTATGCCTAATTTTAAAGTTATTTTGTTTATATTTGACAACTAATTACGTTGTTTTTTTTAATTTATTTAATTTTGTATGCGGCAACTGCCACAAAATTTGAAAGAAATAAATAATATCGAGGTGAATAGGGACTACTTTACTTCTTTCCTTATCTTATCTTAACATTATTTAAAATAAATTGAATTATTTACTTGTAATAGTTTTAAAGGAGTTACAATAAAACGGATGTTAATTCGTTATTACCTATACTTTTTTATATTAGTACAAATTTAAGTATTAAGCTTACATTAGCATTTGATTTAATATCAGATTTGTAAAGTATAAATGAGAACGCAAATTGAGGAAACTCACCTCGATTTCTATCTTTTATCTGCTAAGGTCTTCAATTAAGTTACTTTAAATTTATTAACCAACGATGTGGTTTAGTCTTAACAGAAGCACTGAAAATCTAAGTTACCGCGAAAAAGTGTAATTGTTGTAATTGTCTCTAATTGTCACTTTGCAGTTCCACGCTTTGCTTTTAAGATCACTTTCGCGCATGCGCGATTCGAATAGAATCACTTTTACCAAAACGCGTGAGTTTTTTGTAATGGCTCAAGTATCTTGCAAACACACTTTCACTGATGCCCAAATACAAAAAAAACAAAACAACACAAAACAAAACAAATTCAACAACAACAACAACAAACAACGAAAACAATTCTCGCCACAAGTAACTGAGCCAACAATGAAAAAAGTTTTATAATTATGAATAATTTAAGTCGGTGGAATGGAAGATGAAATCAAGTTGGTCTTTCAAAAGAAACTCCGTCCGCCTCCACCTGCGCACTTAACAATCCAAAATATTCACATGCAGAATTCAGTAAAGAAAGTGAATTTCAAGATTTCATTTTAACATTTTAAATAAACACAAAAGAAACAATAAACACAAAAGTTTACTTCAAATGTGGCGACAGTAATTGCGGGCGTTGTTGCAGCTTGTCATTTCTCTTGGTTCTGTCAATTGAAGATATCAACAAGTGATTTTTTTGTTTTGTTTTTTATTGGCCTGCTTTCTTCAGATTTTCATACAATACGCATGTGTGAACGCGGACGCTGCCCAAAAAGTCGACATGATTTCCTTTATAAGCTGAAGTTTTTGGCCAATTATTATTATTCGTAATTTGGCACAATGTGATCGCCAGCTTCGCGGTCACTTTTTGGAATTACTTATTTATGTACTTATTTGTTGTTGCTGTCTGGCTTATTTTAAAGTCTTGTTTCAAGTAACTTTCATTTTATTATTACCGGTTTTTAAGTCGTTTTGTTAATTTTTAATTTCGAAGCAAAAGGGCGTACATTCAATCTGCTGAAAAGTACTTGAGCTGAAGCAAATGAATTCAGATGTAAACGGTTTGTTTATACACCACTCAGAGTGCATATTGTATTTGGGTAGCAGAGAAATATTTAATATATATATACAAACTAAGCGTGAAAATCGTAAGAGATATTATTTGAGAATACTTCACAAAGTGTCCAGCCAAAACTTGCTTTAATTCTAGAATCAATTCTATAGTAAAACAATTCGTTTACGAATCGCTTTTACGAACTTAAATTTCGTAAGTGTCGTAAGAGAATCACTATTACGCTTCATTAACGAACCTATTAATTTATTTGTCATAAAAGAGATTCGTAAAATAATCACTTTTACATTTGATAACGAACTTGATTTTTCTTCCGACCTTAAGAAAATTGCATTTACGATTCAAAAATGAATGTTTGCTAATGATTCGATAACGAAAACATTTGCGAATTTGTATTAGAAACGCACCACAAAATTATCGCTTTTACGATTGGAAATTGAAAGGTCAATAGAATTTCGATAACGATATGAATTGCTAATTCGTTTTTGAATCACATTTTATGAATCACTTTTACCAATCGCTAACGAACAGCTAACGAATCAACCCTCGCCATATTTTTCATCGGGTTTAAACATATCTTACTCAATACCACTAATACTTAATTGGACATTAAGATAAAAATAGACACAAGAGATAGAAATTCGCGCTATCGCAAAAGTCTAAAAATCAGCACAATGTTTTAGCTAGGAAACAATTATGGAGAAGGGTGCTCTAAAAACTCTCAAACGGAACCAAAAAACCATTTTAAACACAATTTGTCTGAAGCAGTGGATAAGTTTTAATTCCTTTTTTTACTTAATTTGTTGTTATTTTTTTATACATTTATGAACAATTATTGTTAGTTCTAATTAATAAGAAGATTCACTATCTATTAAATACATATGATATAATAATAAAAGAAATTCTTTCAAATGATTTGCCCAAATGTTACAAACGGAATAGCAAGCATGTTTCTAATAAAAAAATTCGAGTTTTCTATTTTCAAATATTGTACATATTGATACTGCTCTAAATTTGTAAATTTTCAATTAAAAAACGATATTCTTTAAATTGAAATATCACTTTATTGCTTATTGTACTCGGATACATATTAAAATTAGAATTTAAACTTTCCCAACACCTTTACCAATATAAAAGAACAGTTGATTGATACACCGACTTAATATTTTTAATATTCCTTTTTTGCTTTTCAGACTTTTGGCAACCTCAAACTTCCAATCGAAGAACTGGATATTTCCAACAATCTCATACGACGCATACCGGAGAAATCCTTCGTTGGACTAAAGGACTCCCTAACCGAACTTCGTTTGGCGAATAATTTACTTGGCGATAGTCTGAATCCGATATTTTCATCCGCGGAATTTCATCCGCTGAAAAATCTTAAAACGCTTGACTTATCCGGTAACAAGATCAAATCTATCGAGGAAGGACTGTTAAAGGGCTGCATCGACTTAAAGGTACATACGATTAGTATTTATATAAAACACACAAATTACAAAACGAATTAGTATACTAAATGCCTCTACTATAGTTGCAATGCAAGTCATTGTCCATGAAAGTCTGCGCACCTGAATTTAAAAATGATTTCCAAACGCGATAAGGCAGTACGAGTTATTTATATATATTTCATTTCGCAGAAAAAAAGTTAACATGCATATGCACATATATATTTATGCGTATAATCGAGTTTTGGCATGCGCTTTGCGAGGTTTTCCACTGCACCGCGCATGCGTGCAGTTCATTTATTGCAGAGTTCATTGAATTGTTTTGATGTAAACAAAGTTAATTATATTTAAAAGCATTTTTGGATCGAATTGCAATTGATAGTCTAACTAAGTTGACTAAGTCGTTTTATTTTTTCTCAGTTGAGTCAAGTTTCTGAGGCTTTCGTTGATGCATTCCTTCAGAACTGTCTGTGTTCTTAGAAAACGGCTTACCAGTCATTGTAATCTGTAAAAATAAGAACGTTATTAAAAAATAGTTTACATATTTATTTATATTTGTAACACTTCCTTAAATTAAATTGTCATTTTTTACATCCACTAAAACCTCGATTACTATATTTGCAGGAGTTCTATATGGATCGTAATAGTCTTAGCGCTGTGCCATCGAACTCGGTCAACGGTCCTACCGCGCTGCGCCACCTATCCTTGCGCCATAATCACATTGGTTAGTTTGCTCATAACTGAATTGCTTCTTTAAATTTTAAATGTATACTTAATTATATATTTCGCACCCAATCACAGCTGTGCTGCGTTCCGAATCGTTTACTGCGCAGTCGCAGCTGGAAATTATCGATCTACGCTACAACGAGATTAAAACGATCGAGGGTTTAGCGTTTCAAGGTCTGCGCAAGATTCGCGATATCAAATTGGCCGGAAATCGCATAACGAATCTTAACAGCGACGTTTTAGAGAATTTACCAACACTGCAAAAGTTAGATTTGTCCGAAAATTTCATTATGCAATTTCCAACGGTTGCTTTAGCAGCGTTGCCAAACCTAAAGGCTTTGAATCTGTCCTCGAATATGTTACAGGTGAGTGATAAAACTTATTATGACCACAACGATTGTTTATTAAATAAAAATTACAAACTTTTAGCGCTTGGACTACACACATATGCAAGTGGTCAAGACTGTTGAGAGCTTAGATTTGAGTCGCAATGGCATTACGACCATACCGCCAGGTACCTTCCGTGAGCTGAATGCGTTGAAGTACCTCGACTTAAGTTTGAATTCCTTGAGAACGGTGAGTAAAACTCAAATTTAATTCAATTAGTTTATGTAATCAAATATTAATCTCTCATAATACGCAGATTGAAGATGATGCTCTGGAAGGATTGGACAATCTGCAGACTCTCATCATACGAGACAACAACATACTGCTCATTCCAGGTAGTGCACTAGGACGTTTACCGAATCTCGGTACACTTCATCTTGACTTTAATCGGGTTGCTGCTTTATCCTCTGAAATACTCGGATCTATCCAAGCAGCCGATATTACCACACTCTCGCTTTCACGCAATGTTATACGCGAATTGCCCACTGGTAGCTTTCAAATGTTCAGCAATTTGCGTTCTCTGGATTTATCCGGAAATTCTTTGGCTGTTATCGGCGCTGACATCTTTATGGGTTTGGAAACGTCACTCAATGAATTGAAACTTGCTCAAAATCGGATAACCGGGTTGGGCAATGTACCGCTGGCTTTAACTGAATTGCGTAGTCTCGATTTGAGTGGAAATAATTTGGCAGATTTACCTCGTAACGTTTTGCAGGGATTAGAAAACCTACAATACCTAAACTTGAGCGGTAATCATCATTTATCGCCTATACCCTCGGCACTGATTAGACCGTTGGCCAAGATGCAGGTTGTGGACCTGAGCTACTGTGCTATTAAGCAGCTTTCCGGAGATCTTTTCGCTACCCTGCAAGACCTTAAGCATATCCACTTAAATGACAACAATTTACAGGAAATAAACGATGGAAGTTTTGTGGACTTGTGGAACATAACCTCCATCGACTTGTCCAATAATCAAATAACCTCTATACGCCCTGGTGCCTTTGTAAACGTTATGAACATCAAGCGACTCAATCTACATGGCAATCAGTTGTCCGCCTTCAAAGGTGAATTCTTCAACACAGGCACAGGGCTTGAGGAGTTAGACATATCTAACAATCATTTAAGTTATCTTTTCCCATCCTCATTCCGCATACATCCGCGTTTGCGTGAGATTAAGGCTGCCAACAATAAATTCAGCTTCTTTCCGGCCGAACTCATATCGTCGCTGCAGTATTTGGAACACATCGATCTGTCACACAATCAACTAAAATCAATTGAGGAGTTAGACTTTGCGCGCCTGCCACGCCTACGAGTTCTAATGGTGGCTCACAATCAATTGGACATGCTTAGTGAAATGGCGTTTCACAACTCAACCCAATTGCAAATCGTTGACCTGTCACACAATACTTTGGACCGTATTGGCGAACGAACCTTTGAAGGATTAGTGCGTTTAGAATTGCTCAATTTGGAGGGCAATCAGTTGAGCGAGTTATCCGACTCTGTGTTTGAGCGATCGAAATTGCAGATGCTAGAGAATATTAATTTGGCGCAAAACAAATTCGAATATGCACCGCTAAATGCATTACAACGTCAATACTTTTTCGTCTCGTCAGTTGACCTAAGTCATAACAACATCAAGGCCATACCAGGCGAAGACAGCATTATGGTGAATATTAAGAATCTGGATCTCTCGTACAATCCCTTATCGGAGAGTGCCGTAAAAAACATTCTAAATGAACCAAAAACCGTGCGTGAACTTAACTTGGCTGCAACAGGCATCGAACACATCGAAGCTTTGGAAACACCATTCCTGCAGTATTTGAATCTCTCCAAAAATAATATTAAAACAATAGATCCTAATATCTTTCAACGCACCACACTGCTTGAGACCTTGGATCTCTCTGGCAACCAATTGGAAAGTCTAAACGAACTATCTGAAGCATGGCCTAAACTACAAACCCTTCACACCCTGGATATATCAAACAACAGTTTCGAAGTTATTTCGCAGGGAAACTTCGAGCACTTGGAAATGTTGGAGGTCTTGCGTCTCAAGCATTTGCACAAGGTCAATCGCATTGAGAAGAACGCCTTTAAGCACATGCCAAACTTAGCCGTTTTGGAGGCTTACGACCTACCGCTACTAGGTTACCTCGATCTCCAAGGCATACTAGAGCTATTGCCTGGATTAGAAAGCATCGATTTAGAGGTGAAGGACTCTGCAATTGGCACCGAACAGATACAGCCAGCCAAACATCCACGTCTCAACTCGATCGGCATTCGTGGAGAACGACTGAAAACTATTTCTTCAGGCACACTCGCCGGTCTCAAGAGTAGCGATTTGACTATCAAACTCCAGAACACCTCACTTATTGCACTGCCACCAGCTTTACTCTTTCCAGTGCCGCGATCTTCGCACCTAACGCTCGACATTGAAGGTTCCAAGGTGACAGTGTTGGTTCCACAATTTCTTACCGCACTCGAAGATCGACGTTCGAGCCTCCAACTTAAGGGTCTTTCTTCTAATCCCATTCACTGCGATTGTAATGCGCGTGCACTGCGCCGTTGGCTTCCTACTTCGCATATGAGCGAGGTGGAATGTCAGTCACCCGCTTACCTAGCAGGCAAGAAACTCATAGAGGTCGGTGACGACGAGCTGACATGCGATCCGCGTCGCATGACCTCAACCACTGCACGAACGACCTCGCAATATATGCTTAAGTCCTCCTCGCGTCTAGTCACGCGCTCTACCACCTCGACCACCGAGGAGCCCATGATCATTTGGAGTCTAGAGCCGACACAACCGCCTCCAATGAAAATCAAAACGAAGGCGCCCCTTATGAAAGCGCCCATTATGAGCAACGACGATACACTAATTATTGGAATAGTTGGCGGAGTAGTCGCTTTCATTGCGATACTCATCATCATTATATGCATTGTGCGACTGCGCATGAGCAGCGTCGAATACCATCAGGGACCGACGATGATCGGCATCCCACCTATGCCAATGGGCCCGGGCAGTGTGCCCATGAGCTACAAGGGTGCACCAACACCAACAGCAGCTTTATACGCAGTGCCGCCATACGCCACGCAACAGAGTTACGCCACTCTGCCGCACAAGACCGCCTCAATACATCAGTCCTCACAGAACTTGTCGCAACAACAACAGCGTCAGGTGGCTGCAGCAGCTGCTCAACAAGCGCAGGCGGCTGCAGCAGCGGCGGCATCGTATTCGACAATGTCGCGCATGTCGTACTTTGGCGGCGGCACACCGCAACAACAGCAGCAACAACAGACGACGCAGTCAAATCATCAACCGTACATCATCTACTCGGATGACAAGGCCTACAGATAAGCGGTACACTCAAAACGGTGCTTTGTCCTTTGTTGGCGGCGCCAACTAGCGACAGCGGTTCGCACTTTCAGTCAGTTGTGTAACATTTATGCGACAATTTCGTCTTTTATTTTTTTGTTTTTTGTTTTGCTTCCCTCCTTTCTTTCTTTTTTATAACTTCTAACAATCTTTTTCGTTGTGCATGCTACGACATATTTAATTAAGGAAGAGTTATCAACATGAAATTTATGAAAAAATGATAAGCAAATTTTGTAGGAAAACAAGCGGCGAATGCTCGTTGGATTAATTTTATTCTGAGCTCACATTTGATTGTAAATATTTTAAGTTTTAGTTAATTCGCGCATATTTTATTTAATTTTAGTTTGTATGTAAATTGCGAAAGTTTTAATGGCAATAACTCGAAAAGTTTTGGGTAAAGTCGAAAAGAATTTACGATTCCGCCGTTAAATTTTAGAGGTTATATTAAATCAACTGAAATGTTAAGCGTTTTTGTATAGTAAGTATATAATTGAAATTTGTGCAAATAATTAAGTGTATTGTATTTAATAAACTTTATTCAAACCAAGCCATGACAATTCGTTTTAGTCAACTACAACAAATAAACTTGGTAGTACATGTTTCATCAAGTCTGTTTAGTGGTAAATGATTTCACGACACATACACACGTACCAACGTATACGGAAATGAGGTTCTATTTTTTAACTATTTCCCGGTGATTCGTTAGTGATTCGATAACGATTCGTAAAATGGGTTTCTGAAACAAATTTGCAAATGATATCGTTAGAAAATCCCAAGTAAACAAGTTGACAAACTAATCGTAAAATCGATTCTGCTAAAAATCGTAAAAGTAATTCGCTTTAACGATACGTCAACGAGTGTGAATTTCCTTCCAACCAGCGAACCATGCGCGAGTGTCGGTTTCAAATTAAATTCGATTCGCTAATGATACGATTTTTAAATCGCATGAATTGTCGGGATTGAAAAGAAAAATATTTATACATATATATATGGAATAATCTGTATTCACTTTGTGCTAATCGTAGAAAGCGCATTACATCCAATTCAAACGCCAATTTCGTATTTCTTTTTTAACAATATCAATTTTTATTTTCAATTATCATTTTAGGATTATTTAAAATTTATACTTAAAAATGCGATAAATCTTATTTTAAACTATAACAAAAAGTACTTATACACTTTGAGATAGTTAAGTTAAAATGTCATTGATTAACAGTCTTATTTGTAGATTTAAAATTTGTTTTTTAGTTTTTCTTTGTTTTTGAGTTTTGCAATTTTAAAGTTAGGTACACGCAAATGGTTTTAAACACATAAAACAAATAACATTGACGCACAGTAAATGCATATTAATACAATAAAAATTAATCAACAATAGCCAGCTTACAAGATCGTTTACAAGACTTCAAAGTTAACGGATAAAAATGTTTGGTTTATACAAATTTTCTATACTTCTTATTTTATTTTATTAACCAACAAGAGTTTTATATTAAAATATTTGTTTTGCGCAATTTTAATATATCATAAAAAAATGCCTTGTTTAAGCAATAATTTAATAGAAATTGTGATTTTATTTATTTAAATGCAACGCTGAAATGTGAATCACATAATGATAATTTTCATGTATGAGTGTGCTGACTTAAATGCAATTAGCAGCATATTTTGCAATTATATTGTTAAAAAAACAATATTGCACCATTCATAAAAAACAAAACAAGTAACACACAAACAATCACGTTGCAAAATGATGCTGCCAGGTTGCAGAAGACAAAAACTTATTCCTAAGATTAAAATTTAGATTATTCAGATAAGTGTTATGAGGCTCGCCAATTTTAAACACCAATTTTTTTTATAAAAAATGTCTAATAGTGAGAATAAAGCGCTTTTGATGTGCTGCGATTTGAGACAAGATTTAATTAAGCCACCTGTGTGTAGGAAGAATAGGTTCTGTAGCTGCGTCGACGAAAGTAAATCATAGCAATATAGGACAGGAACAACAAAACAGATATTATGGCAACAAGTATACCTGTAATTGATAAAAAAAAATATGGTTTAGATGTTATTTAATTTAAACATTTGATTTTATCATAAAAAATATTTCAAATTATGGCCATTAAGGTTAACAAAACTTTAGAACAAAATTTGATAAATTTAAACAAATAATAGTTTTTAGTATAACTCACCCATGGCCATTCCTATGTTTGCCTCTTCGTAGGTCATCATTAAAGTCGACAATTTACATTCAGCCGCCCAATCTTCAGGCAAAATATCACTGTACAACGTAAACATTTTATTCAGCGGACAAGCGACGCCGCAACCGGGTATTTGCATGAGCAACGGCTCGGCTGTGGTGTTTTTGTAGAAAATGGAAACAAATGGCGACTGGTTTTCATCGACACGTAACTCTATTAGTATGCAGGCCCTGTAGGGTGGACTGTGCACCTAATTTGATTGAATTAAAAGAAAACACAATTAATTTAATGCCCTTTAAAGTTATTTATAAATGACAAAATCTTACATCAAACATTTTCAGAGTATTCAAAACATTTGCCACTGTCGTATCGTGTGCACTATAAACCCAAACGTTGCGATCTGGCTTTAGTTTTGCCTGTGCCTTGTCGACCATACGCTCAAGAATCTCTTTGATCAACGGCCCAGACCTGAGACGCGCCAGCTGTCGCGTATATGTGCTAATGGCGAATGTGAAATCGGACACGTACGTCATGTCGGCACTCGGATACACCTTTTTGGTCCATTCGGGCAGAGTTTTGTTGTAAAGGTTCTCGATGAAGAACGTGTTGTTGATGCGCTGTATCGCCTCTAGCGAATCTACTACGCGTCCTGTGTACTGTGTGAGGTAATTGAAAAGATACGCATAGCGATCGTTAAGCTTCTGAAATTCGGGTGAACTTTGCAAAAGCGATAGTGCGTAGTCGTAGGCGGGGCATGGCATTTTTCCAGCTAAGGCCTGAGAAAAGGATATATACATAGTTAAATAATAGATTTTCAATAATAAAAATTCCAATTTAATAAATAAAAAATACTATGTACGAGTGAGTATACAGGAACAAACATTTTATTTTCTTGATAAAAAAATTATTATATGTTATGAAACTTACCAGATCATATTTCTCTGGCACCGTGTGCACGGGTATTGGCTGCCATGCAATATCCTTATTCCAAATTTGTCCATCGACGGGTGGATAGAGGCCTGCCAGATTCGAGAGTGCACTCATTAGCGTACGATCCACATCTGTCGAACGGATGTAGATCTCATCTGGAGAGAATGTGCTTTGTAGCAACGAATTGTAACGGTGTCGTAGCCACTGTCCAAGATGGTAGTGCTGTTCTTTTCCAAGCTATAAAAGAAATTTAAAAATTACAAACTTATTAAAAATTTTGTTTTTTATTATGTGTAAATTGCATTTATTTGTTATAAATCAATATTTCCTGTAGCAAAAACAAATCGGCCATCATTAATCAGAAGTTCACTGACTCATGCAATTATTAGCGTCGCAGCCGTATCGCAACAAAAGACGCATTATATTTTAATCAATAGGTAAGTTATGTAAGTTCTATTTTATTTTATAAACGAAAATATTAGCATTAAGAAGTGCGTGTTTTGTATTTGAAAGTATCGAGCGACTTTATCTTTTATGTATAAAATATAGAATTTTGAAAAGGAACGGGATTTGCATATATTTAATAACAAAGAAAATGTGGTTTTTAGATTTGAGAACCACGTTTATTATTATTTGGGTGTGAAGAGGCTTGTTTGCATTTTCTTATCACTCAAAAACATTTGCCGCTTTTGCTCAAACAAAACAAAACCCACTATATAAACTTTTAAATTGTTTGCTAAAATTTAAGTGATATTAATAAAAATCTGTTTTTTATGTTTTTTTTCTTCAGGTTTTTTAAAAGTTTATAAAGAATATAAGGATTGACTATAAAGAAATCGGTACGTAGCTTTTATTAAAAGATTTGAAGCTACGTCATTCAGTGTTTGTTTGTAAGACAATAAATGTTTTTTTATATCAAATAATGTTTTCTAAAGTAACCGAAGATAACATCAATACCGAACTCAACACTACTTATGAAAAAAAATGCATACATTAAGATACAAATTGTTGAAAAATTTCAAATTTGAACATTTGTATTAATTGAAAACCATTTAATTCTGCACACTAACTAAATAGTTCAAATGACACAATTTCAAACCGACTTTGATTATTTTTGAGAGTATCTTTTATTTATAAAAGTCATTTAAATAGCATACATATGTAAGAACAAAGATTTCTAGCAACAATGAAAAATGTATAAAATGTATGTCAAAACAAATTTTTTGATAGTTGTTGTCGCACTGTGGAATCGATTTAAAGAAAACAAGAAGAACTATTAAGGATATAATTCATTTACGTTGACAAAGCAGAAAAGCAATAGCCTGAAAGGTTTTAATAAAATTACTTAGCACCCCCTAGAGATAAACATGACCACGCAGCGGTGGCAATTTTCAAACGCAAGCAACAACAAGAATTAAAACAAAACAACAACAACAACAACAACAACAACAACAGCAGATACAACGAGTGTAGAAGGTAATTGAAAAAAAGTCAAACGCACAAAGAAACTAAAACGAGTCAATCGGACAAGTTCCATGAATCGATTAATAAATATAAGAAATAAGCTGCAAAGAATAATAGAATACAAAAAAAGAAACAAACTAACGGAAGGCGATACAAAAACCCACAAATGAGCATCGTATCAGTGCATTCGCACCAGTTGTTGTCCCAAATCTTAATTCGACACAATGGAAGACAACAACAATTACTTGTATTGGCGATAACTGAACTGACGCCTGTTTAGCACGTTTATCGGGCACGGGTCAATGCAAGTTATTTTTAATATTTTCACACCACACAAAAGCTGAAATGTTTTATTTATATGCGTCAAACTTAATCAGCTGAACAAATAAATAAAACGAAAACGAACAATTTTTTTTCAATTTCAAAAGAAACGTTTTAGTCGCATGCTGTGAGGGAAGTGTGTGCGTCTGTTTACTTTTATGTTATTGTTATTGTCGTTGTTGTTGTTGCTTTTGGTGGCGTGCGTCAACACGTGAATTGACAAAAATATTGAAACTTCAATATCGCCCACTGTAATTTCCGTCCGCAGTCACGGCAAGCGACTCGAAATAATTTCAGATTAATTTTATTGTTTTATTGCTTCAGACTGTTGTTAGGAAAAGGCGTCAAAATTCTATACAGTTTAAATAAACACATTGAGTTTGCCTACCTGCGTGTGAATACAGTAAATGCACGCTTAGTCATTTAGTACAGTCCAAAGACAATACAAATTTCGGTTAAAAGATTGCCGATGAAGAAGATGGCACTTCTGGAACATGTTTATTCATGTCCTTGTTTTGCAATTAACATTTTTCTTTCTAAAAATTCAACTCAACAATTTCGGCGAAGCCTGGACGTGTTACTTAAGAATCAAATCTGATGCGCCCAAAAAATCATTAAAATACATCAATAAGATATCGTGCTTATGAAAAAAATATTAGACTTAATTGCATTAGATACCTTAACTTTAAGAAAACTAAGTTAACTAAAACATTCAATTTCTAGCACATTTTTATACAAGTCTTATTGTATTTAATACAGCATTAAATTCAAAATCAACTGAAATTTTTTCATTTTTAAAATCAATCTGAATCCTGATTATGTAACTAATTTCATACAAATAAAAGAATGGAATTATATGATGTCATTTTACGCTGTACTGTAAACTTATCTATCCGACATTGTCTAGTGTTTAAAAATGTTTCTTCTTCCATTTACCTTCTATAGTATTTTTATGTTTAATGTAAAGATTTAAAATATATTCCGTTTATATATTGACTTTTTGAATTTGATTAAAAATTTAATTTTGCTCGAGCGTGAATGCCAAGTGGTTTCACAAACTTGTTTGTTAAACAGTTTATTTTAGTAAACTGCTGTTGAGGGCAGTTGGCAACAGTAGCTCATACAAAGCAACTGCTTGTAAATAGTTTTGTTTAGAAAAGTTGGTTTCATCGACACAAAGAATTTGGTTTGTGGGAGAAGTGGGCGGACAAGACCATGATCAAAACTGCATTATTTGCAAAAAATGTTCAATTAGTTAATCATTGAATAATTACTTTTCTAAGGAATGTCATATACTGTTTTAAATATGTATTTGTTGTGATTTTGGACTTTGACCGTAAGATGTTTTTAGGTCAGTGCGATAGTAACTCCACTTGGCGTACCTTCATGGTAATATATTGTAGTTTACCGGACAAATTGGAAAGGATTTATTGTGACCATCAACAATAAAAGCTCAAAATCGAAATAAATAGTATTGTATTTTAAAGTATTTTTAAAGCGTTTTTTTTTTCTTTTTTTTTTTGGTTTTTCAATAAAATCCTTTTATTCCTTTATTACGCTTTAACTATAGGGGCAAAGGGGAACCCTAATGTAAAGCAGTTGAATTTTGTTTAGAAATTCCTAATGGTGATATACACAGAATTTCTTAAACAAAATAAATAGAACCAAGCCAGTGTAATGCTTCGAAATACTTAATTACACAAATTTAATACTTACATTTGTCAGTTGTCCCCAGCCTGCGGGCCAAGACTCTGGCTTCCTCCAAGGATCCGTGGGATACGTATCGATGGGCATTCGGTCGCCATGCCGGTAAAGCTGTCGCGAAACGAAAACGTTAAGAAACAAATTCATAGCTATGTCAAATAGATAACTACTTACCACATGAGCAAAGATCAACTTGCCCTTGAGTCTAGCATCACCAGCTGTTGTACTGGTTTTTTCGTTCGTCGCACCACTTGGATTTGACGTAACCAATGGCGGCAGCGCCTGGTACTCAGCCGCAAAGACGTAATTTGCAAAAGCCAAAAGCACCAAAAGCGGCAATGAAATGCAGCAGCAACAAAAATGCAATTTCGACATTTTCAGCGAAAAATATTTAAACGAAAATTTAATTTTTAACAAAAAGAAGACTAAAGTTTGCGTCGTCGCAGGAAGTTTCAGGTTGCCGTCGTCTATCTTGTTCTTGTTTATTTGTAGTTCTTATTGTTGAATTTTATTTTAGCATTGGCTTTGTTTTTGTTGGCATTTTATCTATTTATTTTACTTTTTTATTTCTTTGGCCCTCTTTGTTGTTGCATCGTTTTGAAGAAAAAAACTCACTACCAAAAACCATAACACGTCTTTACCGCTCAACGACTCTCAGCAACTGATGAATGTATACAAAACAACAAAACAAAATAACTGCTCTCCTCTCTGACAACTAGTGCTGCCAGATTGTTATTTAACTGAACAATGGCGGAAGAGACAAGGTGGGTAAACTGATTGCAATTAATTCTGCTCGGCAGTGTTCGCACGTTGCTATAATCGTAGAAATTTACTTCGGAAATTTTGGATTTACTTCGATTTTCACTATGCAATCTGAAAGATACGTGTAAGTAACAGTAACGTAGTATGTTTAAACTGAATCCACATAAGCTAAACTCACTACGATTTGCTTTTATATAATAATATTCGACGTTGCCCGGGTTTTGTTTTTAATTGAAATATTTATAAATTAATTATTTCTCCATTATTGCTCGCTTATTCGGGAATTATATTTTTGTGTAATTATAGTCCATGGAGAGTATCACGTTTTTGAGTTACGGCGGTGGGCGTTAAATTGATCAAATCACTTTTGGAAAAGTCGTTAACTTGGTCTCGAGGCGAATAGGGTATCTTTGTACCCTATTCATTTTTATATACAAAATAAGCTATAAATTTTACTGATGGTAAACTGTGTTCTAGTACCAATAGAACCAATTTTCAACGAACGAGTTCAAATAATGTTCCAGCTTCTTATCTCTAAACAGCCTTTTTTACTGCCCTACTTCTCTCTACTCTTTTATTCTCGGCTTTCAGTGATTCAGACCAATATTGTATGCCTTGCAGCTGCTGTGTGAGTGCTAGTTAAATCCGCCTTACACTCTAGAGCCACGGCCCGTTGTGACTATCATTCAACGTAAGCTTGAAACACAATTCGAGTTCACCAGAAAAATAAACAATTTCACAAAAAATTTAAGAATCATAAAAAAATATACCGAAAAGTTTTATCCAAAAGAAAAGTTCTTCAATTAAGGAAAATACATTTATTCAATAACATGTTATTGATTGTATAATCAAGTAGTCGATCAATTTTGTAAGCAACTTTATTAAACCTTACCTCTTTATAAACTATTAAAATTACACAGACAACAAAGAAAAAACAACAACGACATAATGTAGAAAAATATTATATTATATTGCATTTTATAAATTTGGTCTTTAATGTACAAAAAAAACATGTACAATGTATTAAAAAATAAACTTAATAAAATATTATCTATCGTTAAACTTAATCAGTCTTATTCAGGTACCTATACAAGAATTGTTTCAGTCATGTGCATTAAGAAATTTACGCCCAATGAACTCTGAAAATACAAACAAAGTAGAATATTAGTACACCAAAGCGATTGTTAATAAACAAAATGAAGAAAGTAAGATTCGTGACATATAGGGATAGTTTTATTTAGTTTATTCCTGCTAATCCTAATTCTTGTGACTAAAGTGAGCGCGTGAGTATATTTTAAATGTTTATATTTTAAAATTGTGTTTAATGTTCAAATCATATTGCAATGATAAAGCACGGTTCACTCTTAATTTGTACGCCATTAGTACCTATAACGGATGATAGTGCGCAGCTAGTAACAAGATGTTAACCATGAATAAATTATTTATTTATTTATAATAGATGTATTATAAAAAAATTGTTAGCGCATTCAAACAAAAGTACAGAGTAGGATAATCAGTCCGCAGTTAAAATCAGTTAAAAGTTTGTCAATATAATTATGTTATTTTATCTTATTTATAGTAAGTAAAAGCAGGCATAAGTTTAACGCATTCTGGCTGAATCGATTTTTTTAAATTGAGAAAATTATTATGAGTAAAAGGCTATAGAAGCGCTGCGACCTGAAAAATCTATTGTGCAGTATTTAAATCATTGTGGGCTTAATTTTTACTATGTGATTTGGAATTAAAATCCCACTGTCTTGGTAGATACTACAAATCTACGTTTAGCCACTGCTGGACAAGTGCAAAGAACATGTTCTGTAGTATCCTGCTCCTCTTGACAGGGTCGGCATGAATCGTTTTCTACCACTTCTTAAGTTAGAGAGTTAGAGAGAAAAGAAATTAATGAACGACTTTTTGAGACCTTTGACGTCCACTATAACTAAAACAAAAACAAAATATCCTATATGAGTTAGTATGGCATAAGCTTAATATTAGTTGATTAGTTATAAGTTCAATCAACTTGATGCGATACAATAGTGAAATTTGATGTAGAGGTGCATGATAATCAAAAAGGTTTCAACGATTATATCAATAAATAAGATTTTGGATAAAGCGTAACTCATAATATGAATTTTTAATATATATAATGTGTGTATTTTAATGTTAGGCAGAAGAGAATATGACGACTGTAAAACTGTTTTTTTTTTATTTAAAAAAAAGTCCAAGCACCAAAAAAACTTAAATTAATAAAATAACTTTAATGATACACATTTTATCATATATAAAAAATAGTTCTTTTAAGATCAAAATCAGTTTTTTTTTTTTTGCTTTTCAGAAAAATTTCAGTTTTGAGTTGTGCCACTTTTGAAGTAGGTGTGCAATTGTAAGAACTATCTAAATGCAACTTTTAGAGCTACACAAGGATTTTTAAGAATAAACCGTGCTTTACGTTTGAGTAACGATGTTTTATTTTTTAATAAATACCCAACGAAAATTATAAATAATTAAAAACGAGGGTGGTCCGATAAGTACTTAGCCTACAAAAGAAAAACGAAAATATTGGAGAAGTGGCTATTTATTTCTCAAAATAATCTCGTTTTAGCTCGATACACTTGAGCCAGCGATGCTACAACTTCTTAAACCGGTCTGAAACACAAGTTTTCGAGGTCTTTAAAGCAGGCCTCCATTGGGCGGTGGGGGTAGCACTTATCGGACCACCCTCTCATATATAATTAAAATAATTTGTTTAACTTGTATTTATTAATGATGTTCTTTTGGGGTCTAAGTTTTACAGAAACTGTACTAAAAATTGTTTCTTTTACGATTTTATTGCGAAACAAAGATCGGTTTATATTTCGAAAGTTGTGAATTTGTGAAACAAAATATTGTTTTGTTTTTCGATTATAAAGCTATAATCTTAGAAAGACTGAAATTATTGACATAAAAATAAATTTTGCGTTCATATTAGGAAGCTTTTAAGCTTAAAAATATTTTTTTTTCAATATTAATATTTTAAGTTTTTCCAAAATAATCGTAATGTCTACTTTTGAAAATTTTGCTCGAAGATTTTTAACAAATATATCCTGACTATCCTTATCTCAATAAGTCAGTTTTTGATTTAAAGTTTTCTAATTTGCAAATATTTGGAAAATTGTTTACCTTTCAATTTGTAAATCTTAATTTTTTGGAATCAGCATGCGATTTAGTTTAATATATAGTTACATATATAAAAAACCTGGAGGGTACAAATAACTTTTGTAACTAGTAAACAAGAATTTTATTAATGCTTGATTTGGCCTATTCCCTAGAACCTACTGATCCTCAGTGTTGAGCTGTTGGTATAGAACCTTTCCTACTTGCAAAGTATCACCTAATTAAATGTAATACAACACAAAACAATGTCGCAATTAATCAATGTACTTGTTTAAAATTTTCTATTGCTTATATTAACATTTATATGCATTGTAAACAATAATGTTTAATTTTTGCAGTATTGTATATATTGTACAAAAAAAATATTTTTATGATCCTCCTACTTGACCAACCGTAGTTAAAAAAAAGAACCTAAGTTTGAAAACTGTGAAAGTTTTAACAGTCCATCGAATGTTTATTAGAAATCTATTCGATTAAGTTAAATATAATTTTGCGCTTTCTTTTGAACTTAATTAAAATGGGAATCCGAAAGTAGACCCACGAGATACAAACGGACGATTACTCAATTGACTAAAAGTGTCAAATGTAAAGTAAAGGACGATGTCAAACACTTGCACCAAAAATATAAGCTAACAATATGAAAACGCCGCATATCGTATTTATGAATGTAAGTTTTGTTTGGAATACAGACGCTAAGCATCACCGAAAGCACATTGAATCCTACTTCAATTTATGAGCTCTTTATTAAAATGCATTTTATTTTATTTTTTTCATACACATTTTATTCATGACTAACCATTTTTGTTTTTCGTTTTTTTTTTTAATTTAAAAGTAGGCTTTTTTGTACTTACGAATACGTATTTTACCTTTCTCCACTCAAACGTAATGTTTCAAAATTATGTTAACACAACTTCATTTATGTTTATTTGGTAATATTTAAAACCAACCGCTGCTCTTTTCCGTTGCAATGCAAATTTGACCGAACTCAGCTCAAACCGTATCCCTTCTTTTTGTCTATGTATATCCAACGCCGTGTTTAATTTTTTCTATAATATCGTATTATAAGTCATTACGCCTTTTCGACTAGCATGAGAAACGGATCCGACACAGGATCGTTGGCCTACATTGCTTTTATACATTTGAAATTTAGCCTACCGATAGACAATATGATTTTTACTACTTTTGTGGCACGCTGCTATGCTAATATGTTGTTGTTGTTTTAATATAAATTAATGGAAATTATAACGCATTACACAAGTTGTTTTAATAGTTCGTATTTAATTTTTGTTTTTGTTTGTTTTTGTATTTTTTTTTGTAGTTGATTACATTTACAAATGTGTTTACAAAACGCATAAAAGAAGGTTGAATTCAACATCCTGATATAAAAGATTACATTGTTATTATCGTTTTGGGTTGCAACAAAGTAACCGCGTTACTATGCGGTCGTGTCAGAGGTAAACATTACTATTTAGAAAAAAAAATAAACCATATGATATTATAGTTAATTATAATTTACAGGGTTTCTTTCGAATACATTAATTTGCATTGCTAGGAGTCAAAAATATTAAAATTTCGTATTCCTTACTTTTTTTATTATATTAATATTGTATTACAAACGCATCATTAAATTAAAAACTGGAACTCTTGACGGACTGATATTTATGAGGCGTCTCAAAGAGCAGCTTGGATTTATTATATTTTTGTATCTTGAATGTCGTTTTGCATTTGTTCGACATTGATTATTCAGTTATTAGTTTAAAAATTATCTCTCTCTTGCCGATGCAAGAGTTTAACAATATGTGCCGTGATTAACTACTTTGTCTAATTTAAAATGTATTTGCAAAAGTAAACGTCCTAGTTTATCTTAAATATTATTGTTATCTATTTTCTAAGTATAGGTTTAGTTGTGGGTCATAAATTGTCACTTTGCTATTGTAAGTGTGTGTGTGATTGTTACGACAGACGCATTTATTCGTATTGAAGCCCCAAAATCGCATTTGTTATATGTTAATATTGTTTCGTATTTTTTTGTGTTTTTTTTTTTTGGTTTTTGTGGGGAAATTTCTTACGCAAAATTTTTTTGTCTTATTTAATAGCGACGATTTGACATCATATTTTGTTGAGGCGCATTGCTGTGTGAAAGAATTAAAATGGTTTATTATTAGTTTGGAAAAGAAGTTATATACATTTTTGGTTTGAACGCTTCCTACAAAAATTTACGCAGTTTATTGTTTTTGTTGTTTTTTTTTCACAGAAAATATTGTTTTTTAATTTCATTACACAAAATAAAGCTATATCTTTAATTGAACGCATTTTTATTAAGAACAAATTTCGATTTCTATTGTCATTAGGAATTGAAAAACTTTGCAATTATGTTATGAAGAGGTTCGATCCCCAGCACAGGCAAAATCAACAAATTTTGTTGACAGTGCCACCAATTCGCGTTGATTGAATATGTCTTTAAAGGCCATAATACTAGCAGATATTGGCACGCATTCTTTTATGGTAACATTCTAAATCTATGTGGCATCGCTATGAACCTCGTTGGTCCATAGGAAAATATTTTTAAAACAAAATTCGCGTCTTCCTTAATCTGAATACGTAAAGGATATTCTAAACACTTACCGATTCATGCCACCGCGGCCACCACCACCACCACCACGTCCACCACCACCTCCTCCGAGTGGTGGAAATTCGTTTTGGTAATTGCTTCCCGGACCAGAACCACCGCCTCGTTTAAAGCCTCCTCCGACACCACCTCCTTGATTTTGAGCGCCGCCACGTCCACGCCCACCAAAACCACCACGGCCGCCCCCACCGCCACGTGTGCCGTCGTTACCACCACTCCTACAAAATAAAATATTCATTAATATTTTATTATACAATATTTGCAATACATCAATTGTAAATGTTTTTTTTTACTTCTGGTTTTTAAAACATCATTTTTTCTTATAACTCACAAGAAAATACAAAAACAAATTGCTTTTAAAACAATATATTGTAATCCGAATACAACTCGTAAATCTGATTTTTTAAATTACACTCAAAATCGGATTATATATTTAAAATAATAAATTTATTAACTTATCGCAATTACTAATCCACTTTAAAATAATTCACTCACTTGTACTGTAATTTTACAGACGGAGATGGTTGTTATTCAAATGGAGTAAATGTGTAAATTTTGTTTTCGATCGACTAAAAGATTTTTTTAAGCAAAAGTCATATTCATACAATATATATCAAAAACTAGCTTTTTTCTCAAGATGGTTTCAAAATAATTCACAATAAACAGGAGGTTTTCGATAAAATCTTAAGAGTAGAGCACAGTATTAAATTTTATACGCCATCACATTAAGGAAGTCAAAAACATTTCGGAAAAATGGTTTACAATAATATACTCTACATAATATTGTTGAAAAACTTACATATTTGGCACGATAGTCCTGCGCTGAAACATGGCGTTGCTATCATTGCTCAAGCTAGGTACACCGCCAAATGAACCACCACCTTGATTGCTTCCACCAAACTGATGACCACCGACAGGCAACGTGAAACCACGTCTATCTTGACCGCCAGTACCACCGCCACCTCTATTACCGCCAAAGCCAGGTCCGCTGCTGCCACCGATGCCTCTATTTCCGCCAAAGCCACTTCCGCCGCCACCACCAAAACTGCTGCCATTGCCAATGTTGCCACTGAAACCGCTGGAGTAGTTGTTGGAGCTCGAATTGTCATTAAAGCTGCGATTGCCGCCGCCGCCACCACCTCCAAGAAAACTGCCAGCACTGCCACGATTTCCGCCATCAAACTCGTCAAACTGATTGTGGGCACCAAAACCACTTCCGGCAATATTATTAAATCCACTTCTTTGATGGCCACCTCCGCCAAATTTACTACTACCACCTCGATGTGACTGGTCGTCATCGAAGTTGTTCGCTCCACCAAAACCGCTACTGCCGCCGCCTCCTCCACCTCCTCTCGTGTAGGGTGTACTGCGTTGTGGCTTAAAATTGTCATTGCGCATCGGACCGATACCATTGTTACGTCCAAAATTATTTTCACCAACACGACCGCCACCGCCTCCTCCACCTCCGCGTCCACCAAAATTACCACGACCTCCTCCGCCTGGTGCACCCCGTCCTCCCGGTGCACCACGTCCACCTGGCCCACCTCGACCTCCTGGTGCGCCTCGACCTCCTGGCGCACCGCGTCCTCCTGGTGGCCCACCACCTCTTCCGCCACCGATTCCTCTACCACCACGCGGTGGCATTCCTCCTCGAACATCACCACCACCGCCGCCATCGCCACCACCTGAAGTAGAATTTTGGTTTACGTTAAGCAACTCCATTATAGCGTCCGCCAACTGCAACGTTGCAGCCTGTTTCACTTGTTTCGAAAGATTACCAGCAGGGAAGCCAACTTAAGAGAAGAACAGGGTAAATTGTGGTTTACCCGGAAATTCATTTAATGCAAAATTGAAAATGATTTTTTGGTATAATGTAGAAAAATGTCGAGTTCCATAACGAAATCCCTGTGTACTCCACTTAAATTATAAACTATGATAAAACATCTAATAAAACAAGGGTTCTGATGAGTTAATATAATATTCTTAAATTTCTTTGTTTCCTGTTTATAAAATTTTAAGATTTGTCTCTAGAATTAGAATGTGAAGTTTGCATATAAAATTAATAACTATAGAATAATTAAACTTAAAAAATTAAGAAGTTTCGGTTTTTAAACCCATTTCCCTAATAAATTTACTTGTTTTTAAATTATTTCCTGCTTTACAAACTACTGCCCAAAACCAATTTGCCCGTAAAGTATGGTACTTGAAATAATAATGAAAATAAAAACAAAATATTTGTGTCATTGGTAGATAATATTATTATAAAGCTAAGGATTGAATATAAAATTGTTTTTGTAAAGAAAAGTTATTGTTTAGTTTGGGTTTTAAGCGTTTATCATTGTCTCTGTGTCAATAAGTTCTTGACGATACTCGCAAATAAAAAAAATAAGAGTAAGGATTTGTTTTTCTAGAGCAACAAAAAAAAATGTTCGAGGGTTTGGCTTCTGCCAATGTCATATCTAGTATTAAATTAAGAACAATAACTTTAATAATGCAAACAATGAGTACATAGGAAAATAAAAAAAAAAGTATTTTTTAAGGGAAAGAGATGCAGATGATCATGTTGAAATGATTGAATTATTAGAACCACCAATATGGTTTTCCGATTAGTAGAAATCATATCTTACAGAATTGTTGTAATTAGTCTGGTAGTTGTCACCTCGTAATTTAAGATCTGATGAAGGACCATTTCTGCACTTCTTTAAAAGCTAATTTTGTTTAGTACTACTTTCAATTCACACATCGAACTTAATTCATTCCATGATTAATTAACTAATTTTCCGATATTCAGTAAAATAAAACAAATTTTTTCTGAATTGTAACATAAGAAAATATATATCTAAATGAAAATGTTGGCTTCCCGCAACCAATGTTAATTTTTTAAGCCCATCTAAATAAATGCAAATAACACGACTGACTCAACAAAACTACAAACAAAAATGATAAAACTCACCATGCATGCCGCCGCCACCACGTCCACCTCGACCACGACCCATGGCTCCACCACGACCACGTGATGCTCCACCTCCGCCGGCACCTCCTCCGCCACCACCAGGTTTCTTATCCTTAGGGCGTCCAGCCTCGACAACAATCATCTGACCCTTTAATTCGGTCGCATTAAGTGCAGCAATGGCGGTATCGGCCATCTCGGGAGTTTCCATGTGCACAAATCCGCACCGATTCATGACGTCACACTCTACAACCACACCATAGTTCTCAAAAAGGTGCCGCAACTCCTCCGGTTTCGTATTAGGCGGCAGCGAGCCAACAAAAATTTTGGTGCTTTGCTGTCGTTTGCATGTGTATCAAAAGAAGATATTTATTAAACAACGAACGAAAGAAAATATATAAAATTCAAATTATATTAAATAAAAATTGTGATTTTTTACACCTACTGCCCAGTAGGCAATTTCAAAGGTACAAAGCGCTTCTAAAAGCCCTTCCTGGCAGGAAGGAGTCCTTCATTCCTTCCAATACTCCTTTCTTTTTTTGTGTGGAATGTCCCCCTTTTGACGGCCTTCTTTTTTTTACTCGTTAAGACCAAGTAACAGTCCTTCTCATGGAAAATAAAAAAGGTCTTCAAAAGCGGGACGCAATTGGTTTTATATACTTTCATATTTTATTTTATACAAGTCGTCTTCTTACAAGGCTCTTCACTGTCGGTGATTGTCGCATTCTGACCCGGTTTTGCTTTGCACCAGAAGCCATTTTAAGTTACATCTTCCACTATGCCTTCTATAAAAGGAAAGTAAGAAGGGCTTCGTCTAAAAAGCGCTAACGAAAGAAAAAGCCGACTGGGTAAGGTCGTGCTTTTTTGTAATTGTGTGTGTGTGAGAACGAATTTTCACTGGGTCGCGTGTTTTTGGGGGCGACTGGGACGGACGCAAAAAAAAAACCAATCGCGTTTTTTTGGAATTTTCGAAATTCGCGATTTCGGCGTGAATTTTTCGGTTTTTTCACAAAGCCGAGCGAGGCAAATACGTTTGCCTCAAAAGACGAGCGCTGTTTTTTTTTCAGCGATTATTTTCGATATATTTCGAAGTTTTACAGTTTGTAACTTATTTATAAATTACATATTTTTTAAATTAATTAATTTTACTTACCGACATCTTCCTCGCGGTTCTTTTTTATGTTTTCCTGCGGCTTTAAAAATTTTTCTCAGTTTTCAGCGATTTTTGTGATTCTGAACCTAGTGATGGTTAATTGGCTTCCATTCAGAAAAACTGTACTGCATTACATGCAGTGTTGCCAGACAAATTTCGGAAAGAATGAGGCTATGGCAAACTTTTAGAAGAGCTGTAAAAAATTTTTTTCTTTAATAATTAAGAAGAAAGCCGGCTCAGCTGATAAGTCAGTCGCCGCCGCAGACTAATTTGACAGTCATGCGCCACCGAAAATTTTTGCTCGGCTTTCTTCTCGATTAACCCCAAATTTACTTTTTTTATTATTGAAAATCTTACATACTTGCATCGAATGGGACAGACACTACATGTATAACTGTGTGCTCACCATAATACCCTGCAAACCATTTTCTGAGGGCTCAGGATTAGGACTCCAACAAGAGTCATAAATCTGAGGGTTTTCTGAGCGCTCAGAATTAGGACTCAGAAAAGAGTTATTATTCGGATGATTTCATGAATCTTCATATTTAGGACACATAAAAGAGTCATAACATTTTTAAACCACTTCGTGTATTTACATATATGATGTTTCAGAGCGATAGGACACGCAACTACAAATCCGAGAATCAGTGGTTCAAATCTCAACAAAGATAAATAATAATTATTTATAAATATATATATATATATATATATATATATATATATATATATATATATATATATATATATATATATATATATATATATATATATATATATATATATATATATATATATATATATATATATATATATATATATATATATATATATATATATATATATATATATATATATATATATATATATATATATATATATATATATATATATATATATATATATATATATATATATATATATATATATATATATATATATATATATATATATATATATATATATATATATATATATATATACAGGGTGGCGCAAAATTAATCACCCTATTGGAAGATGCTCTCATTTTTGCAAATGGCCGCCAATGTCAAATCTGTTTTGACATTTGTGGACTAGACAGATACAGAATACAAGTGAATAAGCCATGGAGCGATACACTCCCCAAGAACGCGGAATAATTGTGTCTATTTTTTTGCGTAACAATTCGTCTGTGGTGTTGGCAAAAATCATAATGAGCGATGAGGCTCATTTTCACCTCAGCGGGTACGTGAACAAGCAAAATTATCGCTTCTGGGGAACCGAAAATCCGCGAGTGATGCACGAGAAACCATTACACCCACTCAATGTGACTGCGTGGTGCGCTGTTCACGCTGGAGGAGTCATCGGGCCGAACGCCGCGGGTCAAACGACAACAGTGGACGGTGCGCGCTATAGGGCAATGTTGACCGAGTTTTTTCTGCCCGAACTGGACGAATTAGGACTGGTGGACATGTGGTTCCAACAGGACGGAGCAACAGCACACACTGCACGAGCCACAACCGACATTCTGAAGGCCGCGTTTCCGGGTCGCTTAATTTCGCGTTTTGGCGATTTGCACTGGCCCGCCAGATCGCCCGATTTAACGGTCCCGGACTTCTTTTTATGGGGTTTTTTGAAGCCTCGTGTTTACATCAACAAGCCTGAGACCTTGGAAGCCCTCAAGGAAAATATCCGACACGAATGCGAGAATTTATTGCCCGAAACTCTCGCCGAAGTGATGGAAAATGCCATAAAACGAGCCCGTATGGCAATCAATTGTGACGGCGCCCATTTATCCGTTATCATCTTCTCGACTTAACACAATTAATTCTAAAGGTCTAAATAAACATATTCAAAAAACAGAATCGAAGTTTTTTATTTAGAAAAAAATAAGAGCCAAACAACATCGGATGACTTCTTTTGCGCCACCTTGTATATATATATATATATATATATATATATATATATATATATATATATATATATATATATATATATATATATATATATATATATATATATATATATATATATATATATATATAAATATATATTCACTAAGTTAAAATAAGTTAAAACATTTTTAAATATACAGTAACTTCTAAAAAATATGCTTCTTGCAGAAAACAGCACTTTTACAAATTTTAGTTAACATCACTGCTACCTAAGAATGTCATGTACAGGGGAGATGCTACAACCATAGTTGGCAGCAAAACAAATTTGAATTTGTTCGAATTATTTGAAAAAAAAAAATATTTTTATCATTAACATATGACCGAAATGGAGGACGATCATCATTTTTCCAACTTTCAAAATAGCAAAAATATTGTGTGCATTATGCCCACAGCCGAATTATTGGTCAATTTTCGTGAAAATAATGGAATGCGCGCTAAGAAGTCTTGCTTTGTTTACGCGGAGAAGCTGGACTTTAAGGGACTTGTAAGTTCTGCGTCTCCTTTAAACAAGATTTACTTCCTCTGAATATCCACTGGTATATTTACAGCAACTGCGTCTGACCGAAAAATGTGACCAGCGACGAATGTACATTACCACAGTGGATAGTGGTTCATTTCACGAAATAAAACAGGATCAGTCTTTACATGTAACCTTTGGAGGCTTCATCGAAAATTTGGTGCGCATTTTGCAAGACTGCCAGGCGGGTAAATTGGAAATCAATTTAGTGCAATTGCACGCAGCGGAAGCAGCAATGGGTACAGAAGGATGTTTAGCGTCATCGTTATCGGGATGTCATAGTGGAACGAACTATCAATTACAGTTTGTGGAAATGCGCTCTTTTAAAAATTTAGTTCATTTATGTCTGCCATGTCGCATAGCTCCACTAAGTGTGGTGCTTTTCTATATGAACAGCATTTTGGACGCAATGCACGTGAGTTATTTTCTTGTTATAATTAAAATGCTCTCAAATTTTTCACCACCTTCAATATAATTACAATTTCAGAAAAAAGTCGCAACTCAGGAGCATTCTGCACAGCAGTTACAGCTGGAACTAAATGCACAAATGCAACGGATTGAGCAACTGGATTGTGAAAACAAAAAACTCCGTGATCAGTTCATGGAAAACAATCGTGCGGCCGAAAAATTTCACACCAAGGAATTGCAGCAAATGCAGGATAGCCTACACAAAGCTTCAGAGCAGCGTCACAGCGACAACGAACGAAACCGCAAGGCAATCGTTGTGCTACAGACTCAGATAGAAAAGCTGGCTAGCGAAAAGTCCAATCTACAGACGGATAAAATGTTGGTGTCTTTTTTTTTGTCTAAGAAAACCTAACCAAAAATCTAATTTATGATACCATTTATTTCTTTAATATATGTTATCAACTCAGACAGGATCACAAACGTATTGATTGTTTAACCGAAGAATTGGCCAGCTCAAAGGCGCATTTGTCGAGTCTAAAGGAACAAAATGAGAAACTGCACGCAGAGGTCTCAACGTTAAAGAATTTAGAGCGAAAAAATGAAATGCATTTAAGCGATACGCGCAAACATATCGGCGAACTGCAGGACAAGCTAAAGAAATTTGAAAAGTCAAAGGTTATTAATCTTAATTAAATAGATTAATTTTTAAAACTCAATTGGCTAACAATATATTGTTTTAAAAACCAAATATATTTTTATTGAAATTCCAGGCCGATATTATTGCCGAACTCGAGGCCGAGCGAAAAATATCGCAAACGAAACGCAAAGCACTGGAAATGATAACTGAAGAAATCGCCAAAGCCAACGAAATAATTATTAAACAATCGCAAGAGCTAATCAAATTTAAAAAGACAATTGGCTGGCGTACTGAAATAGCACTGCAGCAGGAAAAGGCAATCACCGAAAAAGAAAAGCTTTTAAAAATGAGAGAAGAAGAGATACGACACATGCGAAAAACAATCGACAGTCTGCGGGAAGAAATACCACAACAGCTAGACTCAATGCGGAAGTTTGCCAATACATTAGAGCTGAAATACTCTGAACGTAGGTTGCAAGTAGGTCTTCTCATTTCTCCTTTAATCTAAAGTCTCTTTAATTTACTCTGCAGAAATCAGTGCTTTAAGCGAAAAGTTGAAACCTGTCCCAGCAGGCAAGGAGAACCACAATCCGCTTGGTATTGCTAACTTTACCAACGGAAGCAGACGTAAGTAAATTCATTCGTGCATTTCATCCATAGCTCTGCCGCTTTAATCTGTTTCACCCAATATTGTACAATTTTACATTTTTAATATTTATTTTACTAAAAAAATTACAATTTGAATTAAATGTTGTTTCCTTAAAAAAAAAAAACAAAACAAGACCAAAATACTTTCGCCAACTCCTTTACTCTTTTGGCGAAAAGGCATGTGCTGTGCCCACGTTCACTGCTTGAAAGATATCTTCTTGGTTCTTTTTCAAACGTTCTCGTATCAGTTCAGCGATGGTCTTTTGAGTACGCCGCTCCAAACGTTCAAGTTTTTTGGCAACATCACGTTTAAGGTCCCAATCAGGCTTGCGCGGCGCCAGATTAGCAATGTCGATATCATCGATTATCATTGGTTGACGCAGCAACTCCATCTGCGTTTCTACGGCTACTTCAATGTCACCGGTCGGTTCCTGTAGGAGCACCTCTCCGATTGTGTTCTCATTTTGCGGTTTGTAGCTGCGAAAGACTGGTCTGCTTAAAGAAACAAATTTATTTAATATTCACCATCAAATATGTAATCCAAAACTTACTTGGCCAAAGCACCCGTCGTGCCGTTTTTGTTCTCAAGTTTTTCTGCCTGTTCGCGTAGTTTACGCAGACGTTCCTTGCGCTTAAGGGATTCCTCTGTAAGTTTTCCCAAGTTGCTTTCGCTGGTCTCCATGCCTTAATACGCGATTTAGATTTTCATATATTTCAAGAAGTCAACAGAACAATTAAGAGAAAACAAACTACTTTTAAATTAGAGATTGAATTAGCATGTAAATAAGAAAGCCGGACGAAAATATACGGCAGTCGTTAGCCGGCCAAATATGTCGGCGGCTAGCAGTCTGATTCCGAAGCTTTTGTTTTACGTTGGCAGCGGCTAAAAACCTCGCAGTGAAAAATTGACCCGACCGCCTGGTTCGGTGTGTTCGTGCGTCCGTCGTTTGTATTTTTGGAGTTGCGAACCTACGTTTAAAATACATGACGTACACAAACTTTCAACTTAGTTTCAATGACTTGCATCAAGTATCAAAAAAGTACCTGTGTTGAGATTACATACACGAAACTTTCATAGAATTTTTTCTGTTCATGTAGGGTTTATAAAGTTTACATGAATCTTGTACCTGTTCTTGCTTATTATTTTTTGTTTTTAATTATTTATCGGAAGTTTTTTTTTCCGTCACAAATAACCAACCAGAGAAAACGAAAGATGTACAATTATTCGAATATATAAATATACAAATAAAATTAATTGGCTTCTAAAGTTAATATTTCATTTATCTTTTTCATATAAGAAATCTTTAATAGCCAACTTTAAATGCCGCTGTATTGCAGGACAAGCCAACAAAAAACAAGTAACAAATATGTTTGCTAAAACTTTACAGAAAAAAATTCAAAATGTAATTGGTTAAAAAAATCAATTGCAAAAAAAAATCTCGGTCGGCCTCAAAAGGTCAATTAGCCCTGTTCAAAATTGTGATTTTAATGGGTTAAACCTGAAAAATGTTGAGGCGGATTTGGACAAAAGTGAAAGGTATTGAGAGGGTTTTACTCCCTGATACCACAATTTGAGAATCTTAAAAAATTTTGATAAATCGTTTGGATTTGTTTATTTAATGGATCTGTTAGATTATAGCTGGACCACTCCGAAATATAAAAAATAAGCAAAGGTCTGACACATGTCACAGCGCGTTTAAAGTTTGCGTTGGTTTTCATTTTAAAAATAGTTTCGGTATTATTTTTTTAAATATATTATTAAATGACTTCATAGCGAATTTATATTGTTTGATAGTGAGTACGAGGATTTACAGATGCCGAATATGGTTAAGAATTTCTTTAAACCCTTAAACTTGCTATCCTTTTAAAGATTTTATTATAAAAAAACGTGTTGCAATTTTTACGTCAGGGTAGTTTTTTTCGTAAACTTTGCATTTACTATGGGAAAACTGAAAAAGTATTATAACTATATTTTGCTTTTAATGTAGAATTTGTAGCACACATTTTGATATACATAATTTGACCATACCAGAATATAGACCCCAACCATTAAAAATCTCGGAATAAGATACAATTTAAATATCTGGCAGCCTAGCTTCAAATTGTAACTCTTCACTGCTGACAACATCTAAGCAAAAATGCTAAAAATCAAATCACATCACAAAAGAAAAATATTAACAGTGGACACGGAAAAATAACTTAGGAGGGGGACAACAACTAAATAATAAAACTTGTAAATTTGAAAAAATACATTCAAAAATACATTAATAAAAATACAAAACATACAAGGGAATTAGCAAGATACAAACAAAAAATATATATTTATTTGTGATGACAAACGTAAGCTGTGGCAGCGCCAGTTCTGGGCATGAATGTTTCAAGGCGCCCGAAAACTTTCATGTGCCCACTACGTCCAACGAGGACGAAGATCATGAAATCGACGGGATAAGACACGGCATGAAGTCACAGCAACAATATGTATCAAAGTGCTGTCCGCTGTGCAGAACACAGCAACGTCGATTCCACTGTCGAAGTTGTGTTAAAAACGGTAACATTGTTCACAGTGGCGTTAATGTCCAAAATAAACTGCTTTATCGCCTCAAACAACAGCACCGTGAAAGCCTTTCCGAAAAACAACAAAAATATCTGCACTTGCAAGCGGGATTAAAGGCCTTTAGCAAGCGCTATGATCAGCTCATCGCTACGCAGAAGGCTACTGAAAACATACAGTTCGCTATTAAGAGCAAGCGGGAACAGCTAAAGCTGCTACAGAAATTAATCTCTGACAAGCGCAACCGCCTTCAAGCACTTACCGTGCAGCGCGATGAAATGCACCACGCCAACACAGAAAAGAGCATAAATCTGCCAAAGTACCCAAGTAAAATTAAGTCTCTGAGTAACTATGTGGTTGACCGCAGTGAAAAGATCGTAGAATTACGTGAAAGCAATCAAATGCTGCTTTCACAGCTTCAGCGGACTACGCGCCGCAGCGTCCATCAGCTGGTCAAGTATATTTTTCCAATATCTGAAATTGTGCTCAAGGACGAGCAACGTCAGCGTGCCGAAGAGGCCATTGCTGCTACTGCGGCACGCAATGTTCAACAAAAACCTACAGAAACTGAATCAATTGCTGCCGCGCTTGCAGACGCAAAGAATACGTCGTACATCCGTGGCAAATGGGTTTTTCATGGCAGCGGCATCAGTGAGATGCAGTACCGCATCGTTGCGCCTTCTTTGCCAGCGAATGGCGATTATACAGCGTACTTGGATTGGTTATCGGACAATAAAGATGACGTGCCGAAGACAATGGGTCTTGAAATTACTCCAAGTCGCGTTAATGCTTTTCGAATAGTTGGTGCTCTGACATACACTACACAACTAATGCAGTTGTTGTGTTTCCAGCTAAATGTACGCCTGCCGCACAAGTTGGCTTATGGGTAAGTTGAGGTGGTAGATGTTTTGTGGTTTTAACAATCTTAAATACAAATTTATCTGCTTCATTAAAAATTTTAAGTAACAGGAAACAAGGATAATCGAAATATTTTTACACATTTTTTTTATTAATAACCCATTAAAACTCCTGACCAGACCACACTTGGCGGTTTGCTTGGATAAACTAGTTTCGAGAACAGAATTTGATACTGATCAGTTATAGATATATATAACCTTATGGAAATTTAACATTTATTAGAAGTATTTATATTATATTTAAAGGGACTTTTGCAAAAAGCTTGATGAAGAACAGTTTATGCGCAAAGTATCGCGTCTTAACTCGAACATTATGTACCTCGCTTATACACAGCAAGTCAGACTGCGAACGCTCAACGAGAACCATACGCTCGAAAATATTTTGGCCATTTTAGATTTGGACAGAAGCAATTTGGGCCGTCACGGTTACCATGATTTGACAAATGCGCCTCTGATAAAGTCGGTCGATTCGCTGCTTTTCGGTATTGAGACGGCAACAGAATCTGAGTCGGAAGGTGACGTCATAATTGCAATTATAAAAATTAGTTCTTAATTATAAAATAAATATATACTTTTTTTTCTAGATGATAGTTCATATCGATTCGACTGGGAGATGCCGATGCCGCCGCAGCCGGAATTAATCAATTCAACACTAGTACCACCCACCGGTCAGCAATCGACCATTGCCGAGGGCCTCATAACATCTGCGGCAAATCGTTTATCATTTATACTACGTTGGATGAAGTAGATAGCGAAACATTAAAAAAGTTTTTTAATTAATTTTCCATTGAGCTAATTTTTTTCAAATATATAATAAATTTAAATACATTTTACAAAATATATTTGTAGTATATCTATCCTTGCCTCCTCTGAAAATGTACACTTTTTTTCAATAACTGATACATAATATGTAACTTCAGACACACAATTAAATGTTGTCCTAATTTTTAGTGAATTTAGATGTCAACTTTTAAAAGACAAATTACAATCGCTTAAGACACATTTTATTGAGATGTTTTTTATTTGCACGAAAATTTGTAATTAAGAATTACATGTACAACTTCACTTGGAATTTGTCCATTTCTCTATCCATAGCATAATTAAATAAGTGTTCTTTATTTTTCAAAATTTTTGTTATTAAATATTGGCGTTTATTAAAATTTTAAAAACTAACGTTTTGTAACAATGTTTTTTCTCCTCGTTTTAATTATTTGTTTCGATTTCAAATTGATACGCTGGAATTAAGGTGTTCTATGAAAATGAGCATACTCGTATTTGCAAATACATTTAAATGGGAAACAAGGAAAAACAATGAGAACAAATTGTAATCTACACTGCAAAATAAATTTTAATAAATTTCTATTTTGTTTTCTTAGCAAAAGAAAATATTAAAAACAAATTTAAATGAATTAAATTCAGTAGAAGCATTTGTTGCGCAGAAAAGTGGTAAATTATTTATGTCGTAGGAAAAGGGGAACGCTTATCAACTAAGAAAATATATTTAAGAGGCTTGAGGGGTTTAAAGTTTACTGAACAGTAATATAAAAGCGTTTAGATTTTTTAGAATTGCATATTACTAAATAAACAAAACGGAAAAGCGAACGCAGCAGCTGCACGAAATATAAGTAATAATTATGGGGAGGGACTATTTTAAAAGCGAAATATTTCATTTTAATTGTACTCGGATTTGCGAATTTTTCGCTTCGATTTTTGATTCTTTATATAGTTACTATTTTAAAAATATTTCTTTGATGCAAAATAATAATAAAAAAACAGAAAAACTAAAATTAAAGTAGACAAAATCCCACTTTCGTAACAAAAAAAAAGTATTTTATTTAATTAGAAAATGTTTATATTTCAAATTCCTTACATACTTTTTGAATAAGAATATATCAATCGGTAGTACTGAACTTCTAAGCGAAAAATTCGTAAATACTAAGTGTTTGAAACGTAAATTATTCGGTTAGCAAACCCCTAAAAAATATTTTTACTTCGAAGTACCGAAAGAGGCGATATACTAAAATTTGACTGTTGACTGTGTTGGCTTGGTCATCGTCGAAGGCGCTAACAGCGGTGGTGGTGGTGTTGTTGGCGGAGTTGTGGCTGGAGGAGGAGGTGGTGGCGGTGGTAGAAATAGTGGCAGTGGTGGCAGCGTCATATTAAAAGTCGCAACTTGTACTGGCGATATCATCGCTGCTGTTGTTGATAATGGCTGGGGTGGTGGTGCCGGCGGTGCGCACATGGATGAGAGCACTAACGCCGCAGCGACCGCTGTGCGATCCTGGTTGTAGAATGTCGTCGACATGGTCGTTCCGGACGGTGCGGGTCATTGATGTGATTCTTTTTTTGAGGCATTTTGCGGTGTTGGCAAGTGCTTCTGTTGCATCTGTTGAATGTCCTGAAAACAATTTCAATTTAAAGTTGTTTTGAATTAATGGCTAACTTAATATTCACAATAAATAAAATGGACATACTAATAACATAGTATATTCATTTAAAATCGTAATATTTTGTTTCATTTCGTGTTTTACAATAGAAAACAAGATACAGAAAATTTATTGAACTAGCAAAGTGAATTTAAACAAAACAAAACACGTTTATTAAATTTAATAGAGCACTTAAATGTAATTCAAAGTGTTGATCATCTTCAAAATGTCCTGACTTATATGAAAAGCACAGCACAAACAATTCGAACTACTGCAGTCAAAAAGCAATAAAACTTAAAAATTAATTAAAAGTGGAATGCCCTTTTTAGTATTCCGCGTTATAACAGGAGTTTCAAGTTTTTGTTTTAGGATGGAGTATCAGGTATTTTGTGCTTTTGTCTGCAGATCATTTAAACTTGCTCATCAGTCTATACATTTATAAAATAATTTATACTATATAATTATAATATATAATTTATACAAAATAAATACAAAAGTTTATTTTGAAATCTAAAACCAATAATTAAATGTTTCATACCTCAAGCTCCTTAAGCACATTCACTACTTGGTTTGCATCAAAGACGGCTGCCGGTGATACTTTCGCATTTCCGCTACCCAATATAAGCGCAGACTTTTTGTTGTTGGCAGTGGTAGTAGTTGAGGATGACGATGTTTTTGACAGCGCTACAGTGTTGCCACCAGCTGTTGCCGCTGCCTCGGTGTGTAAACTGTTGCTGTTTGAAGTGGCACTGCTGGCGACAGTGTTATTTTTCTTATACCGCTGCTTGGTAGCAACAGCGGGGGCGACGGCAGGCAAAGGTTTCGCTGGAAAGTATCCAACGATTTCAACGCCATCCGAATCGCTGCAGCTTTCGCGTCTTATTTCGGGCTTTGTGGTGGTATGAGCTGCAGACGATGTTGAAGCCGCTGCATTTAGCAGGTGCTTGGACGTCTGTAGAATGTCGCTAGTGCTTTTGTAGTTGTCGAGATCGATGACGTGAGCTGTTGGCGGCGGTGTTGGCTGTACCGTTGTTGCTGTTGCCAACATGGAATGTTTTTGCTGCTGCTGCTGCTGAGTTGCGGCGGCAGAGGTTGGATTAAGCGAGTTGGCTGCTGCTGCTGCCGCTGCTGCTTGATTTGAAATAATGTGGTGTATACTGTGATCAGTTCTTTTTGTCGGTGATATCAAATCCAATGCGGCTGCTTGTAACTTTAACGAGTCACCATTGACTTTTGCTACTTTTCCCTTGTTTAATTTGTTGGCGGCAATTGCATCGGTGGGTATTTTCCGCTTAAGACCACTGGAAGTGTTGCCGCTACTACTAGTCACTGAATCTGTATCCGAGTTGGCGCAGGAACGACTGCTTGTGGCAAAGTCCTCGAATTGTTTTATATATGACGAATTTGTGGCCCCAGAAGCAGCTGTTGCCGAAGCTTGTGTTGATGCAGCTGAAGGTGATGAAGCAGCGACTATGCTGCCTGGTGCAACGACCCTTCCGCTCTCCTTTTTCTTTTCCTTCTCCTTGGCTTTTTTAGCCGCTATTTTGCGTTTTTCGATTTCCTTTTGCAGTTCTTCGTAACGCATCCAGCCATTGGGCCACAACTCTACCACTTTTGTGCGCATGTAAACGTTAATAAAGTCCTCTAGTTGCTCTTTGCGTGTACCCAAAACTGGGTATGAGGTCCAGCGCACTTGGTAGACATCGTAGAGTAAATTTCTAAAAAATCAAATGTTAGATAGTAATTTGTTAAAGTTTAATGTGTGCAACATAAAAAAATAAATTCGTAAATATTTAACTACAGAAAAAGGAGTGATCTTTGAATTTGGTAACTGAGCGAGCGACTTCTTTGTACTAACCTTAAGTTGCTTGTCCAAGGAAACTTTTTCTTTGGCATCTTTGGCGGGTGTTCGGCATTCATAATTCCGGAACTGATAATAAAATATATGTATAAAGTTATAAATGTTCATCATTAATATAAATTGTTTAAAAATATTTTCTTCTTACTTTACATCCGCATATTTTCGTAGTTCCACTTCGTAATTAGCGATTACGCCTGGCATTGATTCAATAACCGCTTTACGCAACTTGCCCAGCGCTCTTTTGCTTTTTAGTTTCTCTTCTTTTATGCGCAACTGCTTTGCTTTGCGCAGAAAAAAGTACTTGGGCAGTACCAAATGGTATTCCAGATGTGCGAAAACCATATTGCGTTGTGGCTTTTCAATGCACAGTAAGGATTCATCAATTCTGGAAAGAAAAATTATACACAAATCTTTAATATTTGCTTATTTATATGAAATTTTTTTTTTTGGTTTTTCTATAATGCCCGATTTTATATTAAAACGGTGAAAATAAATTGTATAAAAATAAATTGTATGAAAATAATTGTAAAAAATAATTTTCAGATTTTGATAGCATTTCTAAACACTTTTAAGGTTGTTGAAAAAACCAAGTCGGGATTGCGTTTTATTAGAATTGAAAATCAATTCCGAATTAAAAACATGATGTGAAATCGACTAGGTTTTGGTTATATTTGAAGATAACAAAACCCATATTCCAATCAGTTATGTTTCGTTAAATTTAAGTTCTTAAAAAAAGGGGACAGATGGATTCTATCAGAGATCTTCCGGAAATGACTTTTCTGTTAAATTAGTCGGTGTTCCTAGTTTTACGAAAATTGCTAAAAGTTGTTGAGCAGATAATTTACCCCCAGTGGGAGAAAATTAAAATGGATGCAAATAAAAAGCAAACATCTTGTGCTTTTCTCTAGTTTATTAAATAAATATTTTTATTTATATTTGAATAAAATGTCGAGTTGAAACCAGTGAAAAAAAAACAAAATAAAATATTCAAATTTGATATCAGTTAGCGACAAGCTGCTTGGTTTATTTTCAATAAAAAATCGATAAAATTGGTTCCTATGACACCAAAAACCTACACTAAGTCCGATTCGCATACGAAACCCATATAATATCAGAATTAATGACACCGAAGAAAATTTTTGGTTGATTTCAATTCCAATTTCGACAGTGATTGGTATCAACAACAACCCTGATTTTTTCGAATTCAGAATCATTTTCGAAAAATACACCAGCATTTAAATATTTACCTGAGAAAAACCTCTGTAAGTCGCTCATCGAATTGAAACAATTTTCCAGTCATGTTCTTTGATTTAACGATTTCTCTAAACTCCACAATGCTGGCGACTATCTCGGTTTCAAGTTCGGGTAGTTTCGTGTCGGTTGCTCGTAGTTCTGAAAGAATACATTTATTAAAAAAATATATGTAAAAATTTGATCAAATTAAAAGCTAAAATATTTTTATTATTAAATCTTTTTTTAATGATGAAAATAATTTGCTTATTGTTTTATTCAAACTTAAATAAAATTGATCTTACTTTCTTCTCGTGAGCTCTTCTCGTCGCTGGCAGTGTTTAGAGGCATTTTCTTTTGTTTTTTGTCCAGCGTTCCACTCTGATTTGAATCGCTTGCTCCCGCTGAATCATCGGAATCATCACTAGAAGACTCATCGCCAGATGACTTTCCTGCAGCGCCCTTAACCTCGCCCCCATTGACATTTTGCATTTTAAGGAAATTGTCGCGTTTGGCCTTGAGCATGTCCTTGACTGTTATTGTCTTTACCAATGTCTTTTGACGTATGTCCGAATCGGAGCCAACTTCGTCAACAGTTGGTTTTGGAGAATTGGATGAGGATAGTGAAATGGCAATTATAGGTGCCTGATCTTTCTTTTTCTTGCCATTTTCGTACGATTTTTTTGAGGGAAAGGTGCCAGTAGCGGATTTGTGGCGTTTTTCTACAGGCGCACTACCGCTGCTTGATTTGGTCTTTTTATTTGTCACATTTTCTTCATCTTCGTCATCATCCCCATCATCGTCTTCGTCATTATCATCGTTATCATCGGAAGACGAGTCTTCAGAGGAACTCGACAGGATGCGTTTCTTCGGTCTGTTGGGCATTTTGATAATTTCATCCGTTTTGGTTTTTACTGTTGTTTCGTTGTGCAGTTTTTTAAACTCCAACGCGCCGCAATTTATGTAGAAGCCACCTTCCAGAGTCTCTACCTCCTCGGGTATGACTTCGTCGTACTAACGAGTAAAAAGCAATACAAAAAATTAGATTGATAAACTTCTAAAATAAAGACTGGACTAAGTTGGATAGATCAGAACCACAAAGATATGTAATTTTAAAAGTATTTGCACCTAACCCTATTTTAGGTTTATGTTTTTATATGTAATATGAAATATTTTATAAAATATTATTAATAGAGAAATTTTGATATTTTGGATATACAAAATACTTGGTTTTTTATTTAAATAATTTAATGATTTTGATTTGTAGTTTAAACATACCGCTTCGGTGTTGTCGATAAAAGAGTCCGACTCGTCGTAGCCCAGACCAATATCGCAATGATCGTCCTTCTTGCTGCGTCCACGCCCACTGCCATAGGCAGAACCATATTTCTGTTCCAACTCTTTGGCAATACGCGCTACCTCGTCGTCGTTGTGGTCTTCGAAGGGATCCGCGAAACCATTCGAAGACTTTTGCTTTAATTTTTTTATTTTTTTCTGAAATTTTAGAAAAGTTTTTGGTATTAAGAAAAAGCTCATCCGTGTTCTTTTCAAAAAACAATACAAGAAAAATGGCAAACGGACTGTCCAGAATACGCTAAACAAACAAAATAAATTAATACATTTTAATACAATAAAATCGAAAATAAAGGACATTCATTCGTATCGCCTTGAACGATTTTGATGAAAATTTGCAGTTTGGTGGTATTTATTGAGAAAATAAGATTGCAAAATGTTCTTCCTCGAGAAAAGCCGTTTAGTGGGCTAAATCGAGGTTTTGACTGGGCATGGTTAAAATCTATTTCCAAATAACATGAGAATGGGTGGTCGGATTTGAATGTGGTTTTTTGCTTATGGTCTGTCTATAAGCCCAAAAAAATTTTCGTTATATTTTGGGCGTAAGTGAAAATGGTCAAACATTTTTTAGAACGTGCAAAAAAACTCATGTGCTCATTAAAAAAAAATTCCATTGGAATTTATGAAGATTTTTGCTTAGTCTTTAGAACTGTTTATATAAATCTGTTCTATTGGCACAAAGGTACCACAAAACCAATTTACTCTTCAGTTATTTAAATTTCTCCAGAAATAATATGCATCCTTCATATTTGTTATAAATAATTAAATTGGAAATACAATTTAGCTGTAGCATGTAAAAAAAATCTGCCGAGCGAGCTCGGTCTACTAGGTACTTATGATTTAAATCATCTAATTTTAAAAAAAATATTAAATTCTAGTAACTAAAACTCACTTTCTCTAAATGCAGTAGTTTGGAATAGTTGAATTCTGGGTAGCTGCACGAATCCGTCTGAAACAGTTCCAATTTCAGGCGTATGGTCTTATTGTTGGCGCCGCTATTTTTACTTGACGGCGGCGCAGAAGTTGCTTTATTCTGAGTCGTCGTATTAAAGTCGGTTCCAAAACGCAGAGAAGCCGCAGCAGTGGCAGCGGGGGCTAAAAAACCATCTGATGTGGTACCAGCTACACCAAATGACGCGGCAGCAGCGGCGGCACTAGTAGAGGCTACAGAGCTACTGATGGTAGTGAAGGAGACGCGACGGTGCTCAGACATTTTAGACATGGTTGATAGTGCGAGGGGTGATAAGGAAACAATGTTGATGGTATTGCGAGAAAATGTTTTCAGACTATAAACATAAAAAACATCCCCGTTTTTTGGGAGTTCCAGCCCAAGTTGTCCTCGTGTTTTTTTCTTCGCTGTTTCAAATCAATTTCTCATTTTCTGAACTTTTCTTTTAATTGATATTTAGAACGAGTCGAATTATTTTCCATGCATGCATTGTTTTATTTTTGTTATTGTAGTATTCATAAACTTTTTTATTTTCCCAATGGTTTAAAACTTTTCTTTTATCTCCTACTTTTCGGTCCCGCTTTCGTTCTCGTTAACCATGTTCCGTGTTACTTCTTTATACACCAGTCTTCTATCTATCGCATTCCTCTTTGCCAATGCTTTTCGCTTATTTTGCTAGCAAAAAATTAGTTTTTTCGATTTTGAACGGTCAAAATAGCACTTGAGTTTCTACTATTCCAATTCAATTTACACGTTTTCGACCGGTACCGCTTTTCTATTAACTTTTAATATTGTTTATGTAGGTTTTCTCTTTTCTCCTTAATTATAACCAAATTTCGAACTTTCTAAGATTTATTTTTTAACACGTTCATTCGTTCTCCATCACGTATCACGTTCACAAAACCTCCAATTCGCAACCGACCGACTCGCCAAAATTGCACCGCCGCTGTTATTTCGTTTTACGTTTTGGTCAGTCTTCTAGGAAAACAGAGTTCCCACTCTCATTTATTTTTATTTTGCATTTAATTCGTATCGTTAAAATTTAGTGGTGATTCCAGTTGAGTGTTCTTTATTCTTATAAAATTTAAAAATAATATCAGAAACATCATATTGTTAATAATAATAATAATAGTTTCACTTGTACAAGTGAAGTGAAGCTGAAATGTTACTACTCCCATAGTTAATTTTAAAATGAAAAACATGAAATACAAATTGAACAAAAAAGTTTTTTCCAATTTAATAAATTATTTTCACAATATAAATTTATATAATTTTTTATTCATAATTTAAAAACAAAATATATATCGGGTGCATTTGCTCGTAGGATTTTTGAAATATGCAATATATTTGTATAAACAATTTATTAATTTATCATGCATATAGTGTTATTTTATTAATTTCGTTTGAAAGCTATTATGTATATGAATGACAAATTACTGAAAGAAAAAAAAAATATTTAATATAATATAAATTTATCTCTTAATTGGCTCAGCTGATATGAGCAAAACATTGTTCGTATAATTGGTTAAAATGCACAACCTTTTAGGTCTCCTTAATAATTAATTCCATGGTCCGTTTTGATTTCATAATTCGCAAGCTGTGTGCGCTGCCTTGTACTGACTCTGATGCATTTACCAACGCTGCCACCTACAATGTTCTAAGAAACCTTCTTAGAGCTGCATTAGAATTTCTTTATTATGCACCATATGTAATTTTCTTATTCCACGAAATGTTTCGGGGAAAAACATTTTAAAACAAAATTGTGAGATGTTAAAGAAATGTATGATCTAATGTATGATCTAGAAAATGATTTGCTAGTGCAGTGAATGTGTGACTGCTAATGTCAGTGAAAGTAAAAAGGATAATGTGGCAGCGCGAACACCGGACAAACAAGATGCACATAGCCACCGACATCCCTGTACAATGTGCGAAAGCGTCGAAAGGAGAAAAGTAAATCAGCAGCAGAAGAAAGAAAAAATTTCTGGTGTGAAAATTTTTTAATTTGCGAAAAAATAGCGAATAAAATAAAATAAAACTTTATCAAATTGTGAGAAACTGAAATGCACATGCGACGTTGAAGTAGAATTTGCTCAAGCGAATCGGAGTAAATGGAAGAAAAGCAAAGAAGCGACTATAAAAGCTATAGCGACGAAGAACTAGCGCGACCCCAAGGAAGCACCCGCAGCAGTAAAAGTAAAAGAAGAAACAGCGGCGGCGACCAGCAGCAGCGTACAAAAACGACAAAAAAAAGAAGTGGTGGCCACGCCACGCACAAGTGGAAGAAGGATGTGCGATGTGTGCGCGGATTTTCTTCATTTGCTCGAGTCGTGTAAGTATAGAAAGGTGTTCCAATTGCAGCTTTAGCTACGGCTTTTGCAACTGAGTTAGATGCCGCTTCGAAAAGGCTTCGTTCGTCAAAATGTTTCTACAACGCTTTTCACGTTTTGGACATATGCTCTTACTTTTTGTGTTTTTTGTTTGTTTATGAATAGTCGACACGCCCACTTCCCATGTCGCAAACAATATCTCTTTTGTTTCCATGTCACATACAATATCCTTTTAATTTTCTATAAGTTTTAAATTTTTTTCCATTAAACTTGCTTAATAAAAAATGTTTTTATTTGTTGCCAATTTAAATTTTCTGAGAACTTTTCAAGACATTTCAGATTTTGTGCAATAAGAAATGTGTCAAGATTTTTACAATTGGCTTAACTTTTTTTAATAATTATAACAAATTGAATATAATTGAATTGAAATATATTTAACCTTAATTTATATTTTTGGTCAAAAGGAACAAAGTTTATTCTTAACTGGTTTTCCCACAAAAATCATCAATTTACTAAGTTTAGTAAACCATTCCTTTAAGTATTACTTTATTTTATTTTTAAACTTCAGCTTCTTGAAATCAGCATTTTGTCTTTTTTGAAATAAAGGTAAATTTTTAATCGAATAAACATTTTAATTTAATTGAACCAATTTAAATTACCATGTCCAACTAGAAAGTGGCTTATTATAAATTAATTCAGGATCAATATTAAAAACCCATTCTAAACGATTTTAAAAGTAATACTAAAAATGTTTTTTTTTATTAGAGCCATAAAAAGCCTGTCCTAATAATTAGAGCAAAAGAAACTGAAAATTTATTTTTTACTTGATCTTCAATATCATAAATTGGTTCGTGGGTCCCGACAGATGTACTCGTATTATTTTAAGAAATTGTGTAAATAAAACCTTGGGATTTTTTTTTGTAATTTTACATAATTTTCTTTCTACACCTTTAGATGAGGCGCGAATTACCAGTAACGATGCCAAGCATGCGATTCTCTTTAAGAGCGAAATTGAAACTGCTTTTGGCTACATACAAGCATGGCCGCAACGACAGTGCATGTGCTTGTATCGCGATGTCAAAAACTTTGAACGTTTCAATTTGGTGGTGCAGTCTATGATCTGTCTGGCTGTGCATCACCTGAAGCACATCGATCGCCTAATCGAGGACTATAAACGACTAACAACAAGTGCTGCACAGGCTGTTGCGCAAGCTCAAGCTGCTGCAGCAGCAGCTACTGCGACAACAGGTGCTGCTGCTTCGGTTCCTGGTGATACAACAGTAAGTGATGCCGAAACAGCTAGCGCAGAAAATACTGTGACTACAACCGCTACTTGCGGCGAAGCTAACGATGAAGAGCAAATTCAACCGTCTAAAAAATCCGAATCAGAAGGAACAACAAACACAAAAAATTCAGAGTCGACATCAGGCGTGAGTCTTAAAACTCCCTCACCACCTCCTCCATCAACACCGTCGCTAGCTGTAGCTCCAGCACAGCAACAACAGCAGCAGCAGCAACTACAACAACAACACACTGAGGAACCCTGGATTCTCCCCGAAGTCGAAAAACTTTTTCTGCTCGTCTCAAAAGTATTTTTGCTCAATTTTCCACTATACATTGCCTATAAGCATGGAACTCACGCACGTCTAGACGATATTTCCGCCGAAGAGGCCCAGCACTTGGCCATTTTTTGTGATTTACACGACAACGAAATTCCCGTTTATTTGCTGCGAAACATAAGCCTTTTTTGCAATTCGGGCGGATTTGCCGCGATGATGCTTTGCTTTGAGCAGCCCGATCTGCCGGTGACAACGGCGCATGCCATCACTGCCACTGTGTCGAATATTAAGCTCTGGCTAAATTATGGCTGTATAGTGCAGCTTTTTGTGCCGTTGCGCAGTCGTGTGTTGCAGTTTATGTGCAAACTTAGCGATCAGAATTTACGTTCAGCGGCAACGCGCGCCATGGCCGATTTTGTTTGGTCAGCGGTACGGGATCCACTCGATGCGACTGTTAGCTTTGATGTAGAAGGATTGGCATTAGCATTTAAGTATTTTACGTCTACCACGCTGACGATGCGGTTGGCAGGTAATTTCTTTAATTTATTTCATATTTCAATAATAGTTAAAATTTTTGAAGTTAACATTTAAACATAAAATCATAAATTGAATACTTTAATTTCTCACAGCAATTAAATGATGAATTAAATAAAAAAAAATTTTGTTTAATCACGACGGGGAAGAATAATTGTAAAAATAAATTAGTTATGTGTCAAATGAAATTTAAAAATGTTTTTTGCAATCTTTCTTTCGCAGGTATGGCCCAAATCAACGCTCATATTAATCTCTTTAATGAAATTTGCACCACGGAAACGGTTGGCGAAGTGGAAATAGTTGGTCAGAAAATTGCAAATTGGCTTTCAGAAAATCAAATCATACAGCATCTTTTCGGTCCAAATTTGCACGTCGAAGTGATTAAGCAAGCTCACGTCGTGCTTAATTTTCTTGCTGTAGAGAATCAAATCACCGAAGAGCACATCAAACTCATATGGCAGGCCACTCAACTGAAGCACTGCTCTAAGACCATTTTCGACATTTTACCCTCGTTGGTTAAGAATCTTGCTCCCCGTCCAGCAATGCATCTGTATTCGTTACTCTGTCGCATGGACCCTAAGGAACACACGGAGCAGAGCATTTATATTGCTTCTGCGCTGACAAAGCTTATCTGGTCGCGCGACAATTCACGCTCGCAGATGAGCATGATGCAGGATCATTTGCTGGCGTCCCAAGTCACTGCATCTAGTTCGGATAGCGGCAGCATGGATGGTAGTAACTCAGACGATGAACAGGGAAACGGCGACGACAGCAGTTTGGCTAGCGGGCGTAAGTCGCCCATTGACATTGAGAACGTTGGCTCTGATACGGGTGTTCCGCCTTGCAAACAAGCTCGTCGCCGGCGGCATGTTTGTGATCCAACCGAAGGTTAGTTTTACATTTAAAATATAATAATAATACAAGGTATAAAATAAATATTTGTAAATACTTATTATATTATTAGATAGTATAATACAAATGAACAATTTTTTTCATAAATTTCTAATTGCTTTAGAAATTTGCGACATTATTAATTGCTTTGTTTGTAATAATTCCATATTTGGAAGAATATATATACGAATCTCATTCAAAATTTCCTCAGTACTGTAAAATAAAATATGCAGGCTAAAAATATTAAAATTTTTGTATTAATTTTGCAGAAAAATCTAAACAGCTAAGTGAAGAGGATCTTAACCTTCTTAATCCTAAAGCGGACATGAAGTACGTATTAATTGGATTACTTAAAGTAAAATAGAAAAAAAATCTAAACCAATACTGATTCATTAAATTTTTCTGCTACTTCACAGAATGCAAAATCATCGCATCGTGAATATAATCGACAACTCGAGTAGTGATGACGACGACGATGACGATATGCAACAGTCTGCGCTGGACATTCAGATGCATCGAAAAAAGACGTCGCGGAAGCGTCGCAAAAACAATAATCTACCGCTGACCCGGCTTGCGCATGAAATTGTCGAAGCTATTTGGGATGGCGGCGGCGAAGATGAACCGACTAGTGACGAGGCGGATGAGGAGGCTGATGGTGAAATACTTAACGATAGCGACGACTGCAGCGATGGGACTGGAGCGGGTGGTGGCGGCAGCGGGCAGGTTGTACCGAGCGCTGTGCTCAAACATTTACAGGGCGAGGGACCCTATATACGCGCCATTGCTGAGACACACATCAGCGAATTACTAAGCGGTGCAGAAAACGATGGTAGCTACTCGTCGCCCATGAGCAACAAATCGGAAAAGAATTTGGCTGATTTCGATGATGAAGATGTCTCGCCGTGCGAAGAAGAACTGGCCCAGCTGGTCAGTACTCATGCGGGAGCTCGTGGGGTGCCGCATAACTGTGTACCACCTGCTTTTGCAGCAGCTGCAGCGGCAATGGCAGCTGCTCACTCTGCCATGGCGATGCAAAAGTCGGGCGGAAATGTCGCAGCTGCAGCGGCAGCAGTTGCTGCAGCCGTGGTAGCAACGGGAAATGCACAACAGTCGCTAGAGGCGTTGCGTGCACAGGATAATCTTGCAAAGGTTACAGCTGCAGCAGCTGCTGCTTCAAAACAAGCAACAGTCGTCGACTCCGATATGGAAATTCTGGATGTTTCAGCCGCCTCAACAAGCAAAGACTTATCGAGGTCCTCTACTTTCGGTAGCAATGGTATTTTACAGCAGCAACCGACGTTTAAAATCAACGATGTCTGTCAACCGGGAAATACGCTTCTATGGGATTTGCTGCAGGACGATAAAATTGTACGTAGCATTAAAATATAAAAACAAATGAATCTAACTTTCCACAATGACAGACTAACTGACAAACACACTTCTTTTTAATTATTTAATACTTTATTTTATTATTATTATTATTATTATTATTATTATTATTATTATTAATATATGATCTTTTGTTAAAAATACCGCTAATCTTAAACATTTTTCTTATTATTTTAAGTTATACTATAAGAAAATTTAATTTTTCCTTGTCTTTGTTTTATTACTATCTCAAGTCTTAAATTATGCAACATTATTATATTATGATATCTTTTTAGTTTCAACTCGGCGAATCGCTTGCACTCGAAGCGGAAAAAGCGCTCGCCACTCTGCTATGTTTCAGTATGGATCGACTGCTGCGCACAAAATTCATCGAAGGTTGTTTGCAAAATTTAGCTTCTAATCGAAGCGTTATTGTGAGCCTGCGTCTGCTGCCGAAGCTTTTTGCATCTTTTCAGCAATTTCGCCCATCGGATACGCATCAGGTTACCATGTGGGCGGAGCGCCAGCACAAAATGATGCATCACTTCTTCAATAATATCAAATTCTACGCAAAACGCCACCTTGATATGCTAAACAGAGGTAGTGAGCAGCAAATCGACACGCCCATTTATTCTCACAAGACACAAGTTTCGGTGCGATTGCATTTTTTGTCCTCCATATTTTCATCGCTTGGTTCTCCAAAGACATTTCGGTATGTTTCTTATTTCTTAGTCGCTGGAACTATAATTTTTAAACAATATCTAACAATATTTTAAATGTTTTTCTCCTAAATCTAACTTTACAAAACCTGTTTTCATTTATCTCCGAACAGCTTAAGTCTGGAGCAAGTTGATGCACTATGGGAATGGCTTGCCCACGACATTGAATGTGCCGATTGTTACTTTTCCTGGTTGCAAAGTCAGGCGAAAGGCGGCGATCAGCATGCTTTAGGAATTGAAGCCCTGCAGCATTTGTACTTGAAAAAACTTCCAGAACTACGTCCTGAAGAATTTTCAATGGTCGCTTTGGGCTTGTTTCAACAACTCTGTAGTCTGGCGCGTATGGCAATCGCTCACTATGAGAAGCAAACTGATTCCGTTTCAACAACATCATCCAACATTGTCGGCATGTTTCATTTGTGGAAGATCGCGCTTCGTGCCCACAACACGGAAGTGTCCCTGGCGGCAATACAATACATCAATATGTATTATATGGGACAACAGTTGCGACTTGAGAAGGAATTTGTTTCACAGTGCATGGATAATTTGGTGCAAGCGGCAAATGCTTTGGAAAGGTATACGAACAAAATTTTATTGCATTTATTTGTATTTATATATACATATAATAATTAAAATACATTTTTTATACATTTTCAAATTATTGAAAAGAATTGTTTAAACACCTTTTCGTAATCATGTTATTTGTATTCGGGGTTAATCAGTAGATTCAGAAACTTTTAGATCTCTTACTACAAATTTGTTTAATTTATATTGTTTTTTAACAGTAACGAAGACGAGAACGCTTTGATGTGTGTGCAACGTGGCCTAATGTTGCTCAACACTCACTTGGAAACATTTCGGCGTCGATATGCCTTTCATCTGAGAAGATGGGCGATCGAGGGCAAAGGCATCGGTTCGCATAGTAATTTAAAAAACGAAGGTGCCGGTCCAGCAATTCGGATTGTTTTACAACCGGCTGGCTTATCAGAAAAGTCCATTTTGCATATGCACGCCTGTGATTTGATTGCAGACTTAAAGGCTGAAATTTCTAAGTGGTACTTTTAAACTGTCTTCAATATTACCATGATCACATTTTTTATGCACTTTTTTCCAATTTCTTATCACCAACAGGTGGGAGAATTTACAAGGCACTTCAAGTTCAGGCGTCTCAGCACCCGTATTGGGACTCTTGCTAAGTGAAGGTCCATTGCGCATTATAACACAAGGCCAGGAATTGACTTCAGATTACGACGAACGTAGTCTAGGAGATGCGGGATTTAAGGATAACCAGGTCTGTTTTTAATGATCTATAAACGGAATAAAATATGTTTTAAGTAAAAAGATAACAGTAGCAAAATGTTTGCCAAAATTCGAATACTTTAGTAATATTTACATATGAATTGGATTTATGATCTCAGCGACAGTTTTGTTAATTAATTTTAATAAGTGTTGGTGAAGAAAAAATATCTCTTAATTGCCATGTTATCTTGCGAATGAATATAAATTTAAACAAATGGCATTAAAAGACGCAAAATTCAACCAAATTGATAGGCTTTTAAATCAAGGCAAACTTTCGTAATTTTTATAGGTTTTTTAACTAAAAGTGATATAGTATACAATATTTTATATTAATGTTCTTAGACATAAGATTTAATATCTTATTAATTAAATGTATTAGTCGGATAATTAAATACAATAAAAATAATTGACTTTTATATTTATGCAATCGATCATATAATTCAAATAATATACATAAAGAACATATATCGGGCATAATTATTCTAAATCTTATCATTTCTGATATTTAACAACAGAAAAGTATTACTTATCGAAAATTAGACTCTTAGGACCACCACTTTATTTGGTATTGATGTTTTGGATGACCGACTCAAAGGAAATGACCAAAACACAAAAAAATAAAAAATAAAAAAATATAAAATGTTTTTTGTAAGCTCAAAAAAACCTAATTTCAATAAACTAGATTAAGAAATCTAAGTTAATTTCCATGGTTTGATGATAAACGATTACCGTTACAGATCCACTTTTTGAGATTTATGACAATGTGTTTGTTTGTTTGTTAAACTTGTGCACGCAGAGTGAAAGCAATCGTCTAGGGTACCTTAATTTCTTTAAAAAAAGTGAAATTTTAATTAGTAAAATAAAAAAAAACAATTATTTGACTTATACAGTCAGAGTCAAAAGTTAGTATACTCCAAAATTCGTTATTTTATTTGTATTTTGTAATTTTACACATCATTGTATCGAATGTATTTAATATCAAAAGATGATATATATTGCATATATATATTTTATATATACTTAATTGTCTCATGATATTTGCGGTCAGTGGTAGTAGTCTTATTCATTCAACGAACTCACCTCGATTTCTATCTTATTTGTCGGCCTTATTTTAAATTTTATTGATATTTTACAATAAGTTATGATATTTAAATTTTTTTGTTTATGTCTGTATCATTGTGTAAAAAATATAAGGTAAATAAAGTAGAAAATTTACCATCTCCTCCTTGATATTTTTCCTCTCTTTGATATTTTTGAATTTTTGTGTAGTTGCTACAAAATTATTAAATAAATACAAACAATGACGTATTTTTCTGTCAAAAAAAAAATAATCGAGGTGAGTTCGCACAATTTGCATTCTCAGAGAAGCGTATATATGCCAAATAATATAAAAAACAATACCGAGGTGAAGAGGGTTTGTAGTTTTACTACTTTTATCACCTTATATTTATTACACCACGGTCTTATTTAATATTTTACAAAATATTTCCGAATATAAATTACTCGTCTTGACAAAAGTTTAATCCGAAATGCTCATATTTAACCTTTCTCCAGATTGTTTACGTTTCTTTGGGTGGGCGCGGGGCACGACGCAAAGAGACTAATTTGGATCATCCATCAATGCAACCGCCGCCACCAAAAGAATGCCTGCCGACGGTTTTGTTACTTCAGCCGAAATACTTTGAGAAACTTTTTTGCCTAATGCAAACGTTGGGCGATATGACGCCTCAAACAAACAACCTACAGTTGCATACGAAGGCTCAACTGTTGTCGCGACGCGTCTGGGACATACTCGCAATACTGCCCACCAATCCCATGATACTGGATACATTCAAAGGCCTTAGCGCCGATCTAAAAACCTGCGAACAAGTATACGCCTCGGAGGCTAGTGAACAGGAACAGCAAGAGCAGGAGGCCAACAAGCGAAAAGAAATTAAACAGAAACTGTGCGATCTGCTCGACCCTAGCAACTTGCAAAAGTTCATGTATTCTCTGCATATTGTTGAGAGTCTGGCTTTAAATAGCGTATTCCAGAGTAGAGCAGCAGGAGTTGGTGCCGGCGGCTCGTCTTGTTGTGGTGCCGGTGTAAATGGCAATGTAACACCAGTTGATCGTTCAAAACGGCGTGCAACATCCAATAGACGCCGTAACAGCAATGAGAGCTCATCTAGCAATAAAGACGATTCAAAGCGTTGTAATTCCGATAGCACAGTCGCTGCTACAATTTCTGCGAACTTAGATGCCACTTCTTCGCCTCAAAATGATACTGCAAATACATCAACCACTTCCACAAACAGCTCACACACTACAATAACAAATACGGAGAGTGGCAGTGAACCCAGTGAGGCGGCAAGCGGCGCCAGCAGTAGCAACGATAAGGAAAATAATGCAATGAAACATCAAAATTTGCTGCCGCCAACTCCCCCTGGTAGCAAACGCCACAAAAAGTGTGACTGCAACAGTAACGCTGAGGAGAAGAATTCACCTGACACGCCACCACCGCCGCCACCACGCATGACTGTCGTTGCCACTAACGAAACTAAATGGAGCGAAGCTTTCATCAAATGCGGTGGGTTGCGTCATCTCTATGAGATTTTTATTTCCGGCCAGCTACAGCAGAGTGCACATCCACGCGAGCTGCTCAATGAGTGGCGTCACGATTGTCTTGCTTCGTTGCTGCGTATTCTTTGGCTGCTTGGCTTCGAGGAGCTGCAAACGGAGGATGTCGTGCAGCATGTGGTCATTTCACGTCCGCACGCCTTTATGCTTGAGCTGATGGAGGTAGATGCATGTTTGCGCCGTCTTTCTACCATACTCAACGATGAGGCATATCATAATTACGCCGCCATGACGCTAGCAGCGGCACCTGCCCCATATCCCTATCAATACCACCACCACTTGCGCACGGGGTTCTGGGGGAGAGCGCAGGTCGTGCAATTCGCAATGAATATTATGGTCAGCTTTGTGCATTCCTCCGCAGAAGCGCGGCGCGTGCTCTGGACTCAACCAGACTACTGCCAGTGGGTGTTGCGTTTCATACTGGAAGATCCTGAGCCGGCAGTGCGACGCGAAATATGTGCAGGTCTATATCGAATATGCCTGGGCAATGCACAGTCGGCACAAGTACTGCTGGCACCACTGTTGCGCAAGCTAATCTCGTTTCTTCCGGTTGCGGAGCAGATGACAACCGCAGCATATGGCGGGTCGCATCATCACCATCACACGCCACAGTATCTGCTCTCCGATGAGGGCAAAGAGCCATATGGGCCCGCATGCCGCGACTACTTTTGGTTGCTAGCGCGTCTTGTAGATACACTTACACCCGATATGGTCAAGGAGGAGGCGGAGGTAGCAGCTAGCGGAAGTGCCTGCATTGACATTGAGCATCTTTGCGCCTCAGTTGCGCAGAGCATCCTTACGCGTGAGTTTTACGAAACGCGCCATGGTTATCAAGATGACGCGCTCGTCGGCCTCATAAATCTTATGTCGAACTTAGTTAAATACGATCCGACATTTAAATTTAGTACTGCTGCCGCACTGGCATTTATCGATAAAATTATTGAGTTTCTTTTCGATATGCCGTCGCCGACAAATCGTCAAAAACCGAAATGCAAATCGGCAACGTCGCGTGCTGCCGCCTACGATCTGCTCGTAGAGTTGTGTAAAAATTGTCCGAAAAATTATGCTTTTTTGCATGGCAAGCTGCTAGCGCAGCATACGCCCGGTCCTAAGCAGCCCTATCCGTGGGATTATTGGCCACGTGACGAGGGCCGCTCCGAGTGTGGTTACGTTGGATTAACTAACCTGGGCGCCACCTGTTACATGGCGTCATGTATTCAGCATTTGTATATGATGCCGCAGGCTCGTGCCGCTGTTTTGCGAGTGCCGCCAACAGGCGCGCTTAAGCATGCACCGACGCTGCTCGAACTGCAGCGCATGTTTGCTTATCTGCTAGAGTCAGAGCGCAAAGCGTATAATCCGCGCTCTTTTTGTCGCGTCTATCAGATGGATCACCAGCCGTTGAATACTGGTGAGCAAAAAGACATGGCCGAGTTCTTTATTGATCTCGTTTCGAAGCTGGAGGAAATGACGCCCGAATTAAAAGATCTCGTGAAGCGATTGTTTTGCGGCACATTGTCAAATAATGTTGTCTCGCTCGATTGTGGACATGTGTCACGCACTGCCGAGGAATTCTATACGGTCCGGTGTCAAGTCGCCGATATGCGTAACTTGCAGGAATCGCTCGATGAGGTCACCGTCAAAGATACACTTGAGGGTGATAATATGTACACGTGTTCGCAGTGTGGTAAAAAGGTGCGCGCCGAGAAGCGTGCTTGCTTCAAGAAACTGCCGCAGATATTGTGCTTTAATACGATGCGCTACACATTCAATATGGTCACCATGCTCAAAGAAAAGGTTAACACGCATTTTTCGTTTCCTATGCGCTTAAATATGTCTGAGTATGTAGAGAAGACACTAATGCCACATCAGTATAGAGGTGAGTTTTTCTTTAAAATATATAACATAATTAATTTTTTGTTTATTTAATTAAACTTATATCTTGTAAAATGTATCATTTAAAGAGGACCGCGAAAAGCGTAAGATGGAACAAGACAAAACCACCGAGGCAGATAAATCCAAAAGTTACAATGACGAGGACATTGAAGAGTGCTTTGAGTATGTATGATATAAAGTTTATTAGAAACATTTTTATTCCATGTTAATATCAACTATCTTGAAAATAACTTTTTGTATTATACCATTAAATAGAAAAACTAGTTGGTTTCGGGTTAAAAAAAATTTTTGAATATTTTTGTTTTAGTAAAATTCACACAATTTGTTTTAATATGTAAAATTATTTTTATTTAATTAAATGTTTTCAAGCAAGTTTCTGTACATGAGCTCAAGCACTAAATCAGAATTTTTCACAAAAGCGAGATTTTGTTTTAACAAAATATTGAGAGTTTTATGCATACGAAATACATATCTTTAGTAAACATTATTGTTTTATGTGCATATTATGCGTTTTCTTTTTATAATCACCTTTGTAGAATTTTTAAAATTTACATGAACGAGATTTCTTTTCTGAAAAGCATTTAAATTATTGTAAGAAACTAAAATCATGCATTACTTTAAAATAAGTGAAAGTTTATTGATTTAAAATAATAAATCAACTGTCATGTTTCAGATACGAGCTAGTTGGCGTCACTGTACATACAGGCACGGCCGATGGAGGCCACTATTACAGCTTCATCAAGGAGCGCAACAAGTCTGCCATGCAGCATGATCGCTGGTTTCTATTTAACGATGCCGAGGTGAAACCTTTTGATCCGTCACAAATTGCAGCTGAATGCTTTGGCGGCGAAATGACGGTGGGCTTTATTTCTAATCATATTTTATTATAAACTAATAAAGTATTCAACATTTTCGTTTTCACATACAGAGTAAAACGTATGATTCTGTAACAGAAAAGTATTTGGACTTTAGTTTTGAGAAGACTAATTCGGCGTATATGCTTTTCTATGAGCGCCGTTTGCCCGATTATTTGAAACAACGACAGACGGAGCTTAAACCAACACCTGCTGCTCCTGATGCTGCTTTTGCTGCGCAATTAACAAACTTGAATGACGATACAATCAGCAGCTGTGACGTAAAATCGGAAAAAGACAAAATTGCAAATTCAAACGAATCGTCCATTACCAGCAACAGTAGTATTAACAGAAAATCCGATTTAAATGAAACAGCGACTGAGAAGGAGCAACAACAGCAGCAGGAGAAAATGGAGGTCGTGGAAGAGAAGCAATTGTCTCCATCACCACCGCCACCACCGACAACTTCGACAACGACAACAGCCATTTGTGATAAAATCATCGAACTCGACCAGGCATCAACTTCGGCGGCAGCGGCTGCTGCTACTTCCGCTGTTGGTAGTAAAAGTGATAAACCTATTTTACTGCGACAAATGCCACAATTGAATAAAGAATTAGAAGACTGGATTTGGCAGGATAACAGACAATTTCTACAGGATCGCAATATATTTGAGCATACTTATTTCAAGTGAGTCAGTTGTCATTGTTGCTTATTTTTTTTAAACAACGTAAAATTTTACTTTTGAGCATATAAACTAAAATAATTTATTACTAGTTCATAGAACTTGGTTTTGGCGGGTCTGTTTTGAATAGAAATATGTGTTAAATAATCAGATACAAAATTTTTGGTTTTTAGGAGCAAAATTAACAACATAATCGAAAATTTTCACTTAATTTCTCAAATAAAAAGTAGGAGTGGCTAATTATATTATATTCTGTATATATATATTTTGTTCCCGGTGCATTCTTATATATGTTTTCTATAAAGCGCATCAAGTTCCTGAGCAATGGCGTTGGGCGTATTAATCTATCAACTATCAAATTTTTAGGAACAATATTAGCGATATAATCGAATAAACATAATATTTACTTCCAATGGGATGAACTGTTAAGATATGCATAGGGTACATAGAAAAAAGAAATTGAGCATATATATATATATATATATATATATATATATATATATATATATATATATATATATATATATATATATATATATATATATATATATATATATATATATATATATATATATAAATGTTTCGATTACAAATGATAAATTAATTTCCTTTCTGTTTTTGCAGCTTTATGTGGCAAATTTGTGGTCACATACCTCAGACGCTTATTGCTCAAACTGACGTCACTTGCATGGCGGCTAAACTGTCGGTTTCCTTTTTTATTGAAACATTTATACATGCCAAGGAAAAGGTGGTGATTGAAATGATTATTAAATTATTATTTGGTAATAATTATAAAATGTGTATTTTTTATTGTAGCCTACGATGGTACCTTGGGTTGAGCTGCTCACAAAACAGTTTAACGCTAGCCAAGAAGCTTGCGAATGGTTCCTTACGCATATGTCCATCGAACCGTGGTGGCCTGTGCAGGTGTTAATTCAATGTCCCAATCAAATGGTGCGTCAAATGTTTCAGAGGCTTGTCATACATGTTATTCAGCGTTTGAGGTATGCTTTAAAAACTTCAAATAATAAGTTACGTTAATTGATAATAATTTTATTAAAGGTCATCTCATGCACATTTGTATTTGAAAACGGAAAACGATGACGATGGCAAGGAAGTGATGGGCAACGCCTCCTGTGTTACTCGTTTCATCAGTTCCTTAATATTGTTAATGGAGCATGGCGCTAAAGCGCACTTACGGCATTTATCGGAATTTTTTGGTTTGCTGTTTGAGTTCTCTCGCATGGGCGATGAGGAGACAGTATTTTTGTTACGTATCGGTGTGATTAAAAGTGTTGCGGATTTTTATTTGGGCAACAAAACACAGGATTGTGTAAGTTTAAGTTGAATTTATAAAGAAAAAATATTTTCCAGATTTATTTAGCTTATTTTGTAAACCAAAGTAAGCTTTAGATAGTGGTTATATCAAATTGTCTTTTGCTTTCTGAATTGCCCTGTGGTACATGCGTACGCATTGTGTAGGGTATAAGAATTTTGATGTCCTTAATATAACTTAAAGAATTCCTTAACATTTTTGAATATACAGATTGATGTTGGTTCTGATAACGATGACAATTCTTCGGATGAGGCTTTATCTGTAGACAAAACGCGTCCTGCATCTCTAGACAAAATGATTGCGCTGGTAGCAAATTTAGTAGAACGATCACGCGGACAAGATTTTCGTTTAAGGCTTTCAGCAAAGGATTACAATGCGATAGCAGGTGGCAAGGTATAAATATATAATCCTTTTTTAATTTAAATTTTTATTTTATTAAATTATGGTTTTTAATTTTTGCAATTTAGGGGTTTCCATTCCTCTATCAGCAAATTAAGGACAATATTAATCCACATCAGACAAAGCATTTAATACACGCATTATGCCGCTGGGACGAACGTCTGGCTAATCAAATTATCACCATGCTCTTCGCGTCGGTAACCAAACACACCGAACTATGCGGCCCCTTTTTTAAACTGCTTACTCTGTTAACCGAAACACAAGGTGGACCTTCGGGTCTACCGTGCTTTTCGCAATTGGTGCTACAACGCGTCTGGGACGCGGCCGAATATTGTCCACAATCGGCATTAGACTGGTTGGCGTTTCAAGCGCCAAAAAATAAAATTGCCCACGCTTGGATATTGCAATCGGCTGAAAATTGGATGGAACAATTTCTGCTGGCGCATAATAATTCGCGCGTTCGAAATGGTAAAATTTAAATAACACAATTTTTATAGAGATGCATATCATATTTTATTGTTATCTTGTATTAGATTTTTTATTTGACACGGTTAAAAAACAAGGGATAAAGTTTTGTTTATTTTTAGAACTTTTGCCGATAAAGTTTTATAATTTGTTTTTAACTTTGATATTTAATTTTCAGTATACTCTCCAAATTTTAAAAGTATTATCCAAATTTGTAATTCTAAACTACATTTTTTTTTCAAAATCCGTGTTCAAAGAAAGAATAAATGCATAACTCTCTGACTGTACGAGTTTCATGTGTATTAATATTAACTTATTATTTAACTTTTCATTGGGCATCTTACAGCGGCAGCGTATTTACTTGTTTCATTGGTACCGTCTCAGCCTTTTAGAGCTAATTTTCGCACGCATTCATTGCATAAACTCTCAACGTTATCCTCACATGTTTATCGGTAAATCAAATAAATTTTTTTTTAGAAAATGTAAACAAGTAAAAAAAAATGTTTTTTGTTTCTTCTATCGTTGATACAGTGAATTAAATAACGATGCTCAAATTATACTCCACAACATAATTAATCTGCTGCTGCGTTTACTGCGTCCGGCACGATCATATGCTGACATCGGCATACATGGCACCACTAAATTAACGGCGTATTTTAGCCTACTGAGCTATTGTATGGTATCAAAGACTGAGAAATTAATGGTATAGTATAACATTGAGTTAAATGTTTGTTAAAGTTTTTCATGAAATATTTGAACATTTAAATTGAAATATTGTTTTCTAATCGTTCACAATTTTATAGATTGGGCCATATATGCGAGCTCTTTGGGATCTTTTTCACCCACGACTTTCTGAGCCCAGCGTACCAGCACATCACAATAAGCACGCACTGCTCGCTTTCTGGCATCACTCCATTTCAGATTGTCCCGAGAATGCATTGATGGTCGCAAACTGCCCTGAAATCACTCGAAATATTGCATTTAATTATATTTTGTAAGCTTAAATTTTTGTATCTAAATTTTAGTTTTTAATATTATAAATAAATAAAATTCTTTTCTTTTGATTATTTCAGAGCTGATCATGACGATTCCGAAATAGTCGCCTATAATCGTGCCATGTTGCCGGCGTACTATGGTCTCTTGCGTCTTTGCTGCGAACAGAGTCGCGCGTTAACGCGTCAATTAGCTGCGCATCAAAATTTACAGTGGGCCTTTAAGAACATCACGCCACATCCTACACAATATGCCGCAGCTGTGGATGAGCTCTTTAAACTGATGACTCTGTTCGCGACACGACATTTGGATGCCAGCGATCAAGAAAAACACGAGGTGACCACATTCCGACGCACAACATTGTCTGCGTATTTGACTGGCTTGGATGCACGCGTCTCGTGGGGAACTCTGATAAATGCTCTACGGATATTAGGTATGAATATAAATATACTGGTAAAATCTTTATGTTTTTTTCAGATTTAATTCTATAATTTAAATGTATTTTTTGTATTTTATTTTACAAGTTGACAACGACGAGGACCGTCTGCTGGTTATTTACAACGGCGGCATTGAAATGTGTTTCGAGGCGTTGCACACGCTACATTCCATGCATCACGAGGCGACCGCCTGCCACGTTTCCGGTGATCTCGAGGAGCTGCTCAGCGAATTAGTTTTACTTCTAACTACGTTGCGTATGAGCACACGTCTTGACAGTCCGACGAGCAAAAAGCAACAACAGCAACAGCTTGAACAACAAGCACAACAGCTGCAACAACAACACCAGCAACTGTTGCAGAAGCAACAAGAACAGATAAAGCTTCAGCAGCAGCAGCTACAATCGCAATCACAAACGCCACAACAGTCTCAGCAGCAAAAAGAAAAACAGCTACAGCAACAGATGCAGCAACACTTGCAACTACAACAGATGCAACAACAGCTACAGCAGCAACACTTCTTGCGTCAGCAGCATCAACAAACCGGGCTGCTGAAAGGATTGCCTGACGCCATCAAGCGCTTGGCCACATTCCTTAATACCTACAATCCGCCCGAAATTTGTCGCCTGTCGCTCGAGGTGCTCAAAGAGCTTGTGCGTAATCCGAATCTCGATATAACAAGCATTTTAGCACCCATACTCATTAACTGCCACCTATCGGTGGCGTCTGCGCCGAATGCAATCGGTCCGTTGGGTCCTTATTTTCCGCGACGTGGTGCTAAGGCCCCATGGCCGACAATATCGAAAAATACGCCGCGCCCTCCTCGTCCCATGGTTCAGATGAGCATACCGCATAGCGAAATCATTCAAAAGGGTGTTGATATTGAGTATGATGCTCAGGTGGAGGCTTTCTATCGTCCCTACCATGACTTTCTTGACGTACTGATGCGCATGGCGGTCAATACGAATCAGCTAAACGATACCCTCGTTAAGCTGAGTTGTCTGGTGGCGATTGAGGCGGCACCGCTGCATTTTAATTTGTTTCCCAAGTTTTGGGTGGGCATCTACAATAACAAGTGCACAAATAAGTAAGTTCATTTTTTTAAATTATTTTGCCTTTCTTATTCAACTTTTTGTAAATTGAGGTTTATTTTCGTTAAAATGTTATTTTAAAGCTTTCGTTAAATATTTGTTTTCAAGAAAAAGAAAATTTTCCGATTAGAAATATTAAAAATTTAAAAATAATTAATGAAACGTGTGTTTTAAAAAAATTAAATAATTTTAGCAATTTTTTAAATTAACTTTCTAAGAAGATTCTATTTCTCTCTCTCTCTCTCTCTCTCACTGCTTGCAGATACGCTGAACTTCTGATCAACAATCAGTATTTGGTAGAGTATATTCATATTATTCTGCGCGATGAACGTGTTTCGCTAAGCGATCAATATATAAGAAATTTTCTGGAAATTTATTATCCGAAGGTACGTTTACATATGGCCCGTACGTTCCCGTTGTGTAGGGTATAAGAAGTCATTAGAAAAGATATTAATTTTGATTGTGTTTGAATTTAACTGTTAATGTGTTTTTATTTAATTTTTTTACTTACCTTTATAGATTTCACCTCAACTGCCGATTGCTCGTCTGTTGTATACGATAAGCTATTCCATGCATTCAAAGGAGGATCTTGACGATTTGTGCGGCGATCTGTTTGCTATTCGCGTAATAGCCCAGTGCACCGGCATACCGACGTCCGTCCGAAAACAGTTGCGTGGCTCGCTCAAAGCGCTGTTGTACAAGAGCGCCCGATATCAAGAGGTGGCCGAAAGTGGTAATATAAAATGTGTTTTATTTTATTAAATAAGTAATATTAAAATCAACATTCACTCTTTTAATGGATAACAATTTTAAATTTTACTTTACAGAACTATTTCCAAATAAGAAATTAAAATTGGATAGCGAAATAATAGAAATTAACGAAAAGGCAACGACGCCGCCCAAAGCGAAGAAAGCACAAGACACCGAACCGGACACAAAGGACGGTAATTCCGAAGCTATGGAAATATCAACAGCCTCAAATGACCAAAAGCATTGCGATGTCAACGAAGCAGATTTAGATAAAATCGATACTGAATCAAAAATCAAGCCAAGTACCGCGGTTGTAAACACAGGGCAGACCAAAGTTGCAAGCGACAATGACGAAACATCACCACCAGCGGACAACGCACGACCAAAGTCTGTTGAGTCTGCTACTTCTGCTAAAGCGTCCACTAACGTTGATAAAACGGATAAAAATCCCGCCGACATAAGCTCAGCACTATCATCGCCCTCGTCTACCACAGCCACGGTGAAAGCGTCCTCTTCGTCCAATGAAGACGTTGCTGTTGCTGCATCAGCGGCGGCTGATCACAAAATTGCCAACAAAAAGACCGCCGACGATCGTTTACTGGAGGAACACGAGAAGCGTATTAAACTGCTGCTAACCATGGAAACGTACATCAAAAGTATTTTGGCGCTTATGCAAAAAGACGAAAATGGTGCTGGCGGTAGCGGCGGTACGCCAATGGACGAAGGTGGCGATGACGCGGAAACGACGACAGCTCCAGCGAGTGGGTCTAATGTTTCTGATTCCGCTGTTCCCTCACCACCCACAGATGTTCCGTCTGCTGTTACTGCTGGGCCACTGCCGCCGCCGACTTCTGCTGATGTTTCTGTCGACGAGCAAATATTCACAAACAACGACGATGAAGAAGACGAAGATCACTCTATGGGGACGTCCATTAGTACACCCACTGTTGCATCAAAAGTCGAAAACAGCGAAGATGTAAGTTCTGCCGTCACTGCTGCTGTTGCTGCCGCTGCCACCTCAGCGTCAACGTCTACTGCTGGCCAGACACCGCAAATTTAGTTATCGTTTAATGATTTGTTGAACATTTTATTTTTCGGCAAAGCTCTTGAATAGGAAGTGCTAAGCGCTTGCACTGTTTTCCGTTAGAATTTTTTATTTCATTTAAAAATTCTTATTTCAATAGGCGTAGCACAAAGGCAAGTAGATTATCTAAAAAATTTACTATTAGGAAAATAAACAATTAGCCAAATTACAAAGACAAAAGAAGGTAAACAATTTTTTTAAAAATTCGTTTTGAAAAATTCCACAAATATTTAATAATTTAATTAATTATATTAACCCATTTAGGTACATATGACTTTTAAGTCTTCTTAATTCATACTGTTTTTTTTATAAAGTTTGATACCCCTGCGATATTTAAAATGTCATTTAATTGTGTAAAAGTGTTGGTGATAATTTATTGTTGATTATCACCAACACTAAAATAAAAAAAAAAACTTTTCTACATTTGCTGTACGCACGGCCGCCCAAGTGTTAAAATTAATTTAAAGAATAATGCGATAAATCATTTTTTAATACCAACTTTTTTATTGTATTTTGGCTTAAAAAGGCATTTTCTAATATTCGATTTTTTGTTTGGTTTTCTTTTGTGACCTTTTAATTTGATGACCAACGAATTTATTTAAAGCTACGCCGATAAACAATGAGTTTATTTTTATTTTTTGCTCTAAAGTTTAAAATTTTTGTTAATCCTATTTGTCGCTTTAGACTATTCTTGTTGTAACCTTAAAGTTTTTTAAATGCTCTATTCAGTAATAGTTATTTTTTTAATTATGCAATTGTCTTAAAAGTATCTATTCTGTTTTTATACGAGAATTTCTGGCCCAAGGCCATGATTTTGTGAACAACCCAAGGTTGGGATCGCAAAACGAGGAAACAAATTCAATGCGAAAATTGAAAACATTTTGTTTTTTTTTTATGCAAAACTTAAAAAATAAAAATAATTAGACTATAAATTATAAAATTATTATGATATTTATTTAAGTTAACTACTCACCTAAAAAAGAAACAAAAAAAGAAAAGAAAAAGTAAAGCATAAAACTCACTTCGCCCTGAAGTAAAAGTAACCACACGAATACTGTTCATTGTGCACACAAATTAGTAACCACGCAAAAAAGTAAACAGTGATGGGCAATTATTATTTCCTATTGACTTAGTGTAAGGGTTTTGCTTCAGAATTAAACATACTGAATGTGTTTGTTGTATTCCGTTTGATGTTATAAAATACAAAATTTAAATCGTTGACTTTTTGCAATTACAAAAATACTTGAAAACAAGGAACGCCCATTTTGAGCCTTTTCTTTTTGCAATTTTCTCATTCATATAAAGTTTCATAAAAACCTAAAGTCTTAAGGCATGTAAGTTGTGATTCGAACTAGATAAAGTAACGATTTGTGTTCGTACAATGTAGCAATACGCTAAAATAAGTTGCAAATAGTTTGACCATCACTGTTAGATAATACAAAATACATGACACTTTTTATACACTTAGTTTCACGAGAATTGTAAAATGTTTTTTTTGTGTTGACATGCAAAGAAAAAGAATTAAAGTTATACTAAGGCAAGTAAGATGCTAATTTTAATGTTAAAATATTGATATTGAAAGATTCAAAAAATATTAGAAATCGTTTTTGTTTCTCTCTTTTCTCCATCGCTCAATCATACTCGTATGCCATCTTATCTGCTGCGCTTTCATCTATTGTATTTCTATCTTCTCGCACAGCCCGTTTTTCATGTTATTCCTAGTTTAAACGTAAAAGTACACTAATCTTTGTTTAGAAGTTTCCTTTAAATTTATGTTAAGTGCATCTGGCAAACGAGAGCGAATGCAACTTAAATTTACATACATATTAATTATAAATATGAATGCGTAGAATAGCGTATTACAAATTTATATTGATTATTGCTACTATCTCTCATTGGTATTTAGGCTATAAGAATTTATTAACAATTTTAAAAAATATATTACAAAAAAGCAAAAAACGTAAAACAAACAAAATCAAATTAATTATATATATTATATCGGCAAATTTAAAGCAAAACAAACAACACACATTATGCATACGAAAATTATTATTAAATAATTTATTTTAATAAACGTAATTGTGTCAAAAAATGAAAGAAATAATTGAGATCGAAGTCATTTTTGTATGTTTTTGAGGTCTTCAAAAATATGTCAAACCTATTTTACAATTTATTACAGAGGGAGAGGGGTGGGGGCGATTTTATGTATTTTGGAGATCTTAAAAAAAATTTTAAATAAAAGAAGCGCGCAAAAAACTAGGAACACAAAATTATTCAGTTTTAAGTCGGTTTTTTTAAATCCTTCACTTTTTTCATTCTCTTTAATTCTGTTATGTTTAACATAATGAGAGTTAAATAATTTAAACTACTAGGGTGGTCCGAGAAGTATTTACCCTACAGAAGAAACACGAATATTTTGGAAAATTTTTTTTTATTTTTCACCATAGTCTCCTTTTAGCTTCATACAATTGACGATGCGATGCTCCAAGTTCTTTAACCCGTCTGAAAAATACGTTCTCTCGAGGTCTGCAAAGTAGGCCTCCATCGGGCGTTGAGGCTAAGTGCTGATCGGACCACCCTTGTACAAAGTACTATAAGTGGATTTGTTTTTAAAACGATCTCGTCAGTTTTTGTTAAAAGGTTTTTGTTACCTACCACTTAAATGTCAAATACTGAATTTGAACTGGTCGCATACACTACAACAATTTAATTAATTTTGTTTTTGAGTGTGTATGAGGTGGGAACTGTTTTCGTTCGATAGATAATATCTTAAAATTTAACTTCAGCACGAATAGTAAATATTAACAAACCAAATTTCAGGTCAAAAACTCTTCAAATACGAATGTAATTCGGACGGACGGTCGCCCTTAAATCGATGCTGGTCATTTATATATGTACATATCTGTGGGAGTTACAAATAGTGTAGGTTAAACAAAATTATTTGGAATTACAATGCCATCTAGAGGATTGAGCACGACAAAATTTTGTTCATTTTAAAAAGTAAAATCTAAAACCTGACAAAAATATTGACGAATTGGGAAGTAATTAAATGAAATCGTCCTTATTCAATATCGGTTGTTTAAATTTGTACTGAATATTGAGTTGGTCTTCCATTTGTAACTCCAATAAGGAGGCGTTGTAGGTATGACTGTGTAAGTATAAAAATTATCATCCTTGTGATAAAATGTGTGCAACATTTTTAAACAAAATAAAGTATCTCAATCAGCCTTAAATTAATCAACTTTGTATTAATTTTTTGTCAAAAAAACTTCCGTTGGCATGATGGAACCCCTAAGTATGAGATTTCAAGTATTGTATTTCTAAATTTCTTCTGCTCAGTTGCTATTTGAGCAGAGCCCACAATCGTATTTCATTCTAAACTTTTAATGTATTTTTTAACTGTTCGAGTTCTTTGTCCGGAAAGATTTTGCAGTTCATGTTTCTCGATGGTGGTTGTGGCACACGATCGTCGGCTGAGTTCGTGCGAACAGATGTAGGAGGCAGGCTACAACAAAAGCGAATATGGCGAAAACAAACCAATTGTTTTATACAAAATATCAGCGGATTTAACACAAAGTAAACACAGTTGCTCCCAAAGTAAACATTCTGTTTTTCTTAAGTGAACAAATGAACTTAGTTCATTATTTAAACTCAATTTCAATGTGTATTTTTGATGTCATTGTTGTCAGAAAATTGTTCTAAAAAATCTTCGCATTTTTTGCCGCTACTGTGTGTCTATAAGAGAGTTTTGAAAGCGTTTTTAATAGCCCGTTGCATATCCAGAGGTGGAAACGCTTTGATTAGAACACAGCTTTGAATTATTTAACAATCCTTAGTTTTCAGAGTTATATTAGGAAATTCAAGAGAAATTAATTTTTATTGCAGATTGAAAATCTATGATAAGGCACTTGTGCGCCCTGGAACAGTTACTACATCGGTGTCATTATAACAAAATCATAAAAAAATGGATAAAAATATCTTCTCGTTGGTTTTCTTATAAATTTTTAAACTACTTCACCTTTTTGATGACATCACCAAAAGTGCATTAAGTCGAAATAACGCTTGAAACATTGCTTAACTTTTACTATGTATGCATACACTACAGGGTGATTGAACTGAAGAATTCCATCACGATTTTACTTTGACCACGAAATGGCATTTATTTGCTAATTATCGACATGCGCAGTTGGAGTTGTTAAAAAACGAAACAAAAAAATAAAACCACTTAACGACGACAAGACCGACGTCAGTTCATCTGTACATCTCACAAACAAAGGGTGCCAAAGAGAAAATTTGTATTACAAGATGCCGTGCAAAGGATGTGAAAAAGGTGGAATATATTTCAAGTTACTATACTTTTTTAAATTGAACAGATTTTAAAATATTTATAAATCTAACTTCTAGACTGCAAATGTACCCCAGACAAATGCGATGACCGCTGCAAGTGTGCCAAGGGTAACAAGTGCAATTGCAATGCAGCGGGCGGCGCTGGGACAGTGGATGGCGCCGGTAAATCCTGCTGTAGTACAAAGGAAAAGAAGGAAGACGGCAACTAAAGGATGAGCTTTGTACTAAATGTGTCACGATGGTTTATCGAACAGATATGTAATAAAGAAGGAATGTTTTGTTCTAAAACAAGAAGTATTGATTTTTTTCAAATGATGGAATTTACATCTTGAGACATAAGACGTAACTTATTTGAAGTGCCAACCATAAAATACATCCAATAGGATATTCGACAATATCTACAGTCCATCTGTTGGCAAGCTATATTCACGATGGTGGTTTATACTTATAAATCTGACCTTAGCAAGGAAAAAGTAAATTCAACATTAAATTAAAACTTCGCAGTCAAATTTGTAATCTGTCGAATTCCGAAGTTCCTAGTTAAAAGTTTAAAAACTAATGCATCGGATACCAGCTTGGACCGTTTTTTGATGTTATGAAGCGTGTAAAATTTGACGCAACCTTAATTGTATCATTTGCGACTTTGTTGCTAAAACCATTTATTGCATTTAGTTAGTTTGTATGGAAGGTGAGAGAAGTTTTCGTCCAATTTAGCTCATCTCAGAATTTAAACTCCGATTTAAAATTAAATGCGGAGTTGGTCGACTTTTAGTCTACGGAACTGGGTTGGATTGTCATAAACAGGCTTAACAATTTTTTTGTTTTACTTCTACCTATTTAAATTTCTGAATTCTTAACCACATCTTAAAGACATATCAGCTATGAGCAAAACAACAAAAAAAGAAAAGAACAAAATCAAGCATCGTTCAGATTTAAATTAAATTCAAATTTCACATTTTTATTCAAAACTTAAATGTTTCGTATTTAGTAATTTTTCTTTTTTGTTTATACCTTAACCAGGAGGATATGTATAAAATAATAAGTATTGACAAACAACAAACAAATTTTTAAAAAGTAGGTAGTTGGTAGATATATATATAAATTCAAATATTACAGACATCATGACACATGCACTTATGCTCTATTTTAAGAAAATAAGAAGGGGGAGGAAACTTGAAGTTAATTGGCGTTGACTGCTTGATACTGGCGCTGTGGCGGAAAATCAGCTTGGCCACTTTCCGGCTGCCTAAAAATTACAATAACAACAATTTGCAAAAGAGTCGGTTTCGAGTAATAGTAATACACGCATGTAACAAAAGTTTATTCAAGTTATTATTAATTTTAATCATTTCCTCCACTTCCAAATTATTGCATTAGAAATTTAAAAACTTCCTCTTTTATTTAAGCATAATTTTAATTAATATTTACGATTTAAACAGTATGTATTAAAAAATTTATTTAATTTTATTTAAAAAAAATTAATTGATTTGAAATTATTGAGAGCGACAAAAAAAAATTGAAAAACCGGATATGCAATTACTACGAAAACAGGGTGACTCTGACTGTCGACTGACAAAAGCACTAATGTTTGTTGTTTTTGGAGACAAAATTTAAAAGGTCGTCGTTTGCATTTTAATACAGTGGCTTAGTAATTGTGTTTTTTGTTGTTGTTGTTTGGGTTATATATTTAAATCGCATCGAAATCAATTTTCCGCAAATTTATTTTCCCTTTTTGGATTTTCGTTTTTTCCGATTGGTTGTTGTGGCTGCTGTTGATGACGTTTGAAACGACTGTTCAGAGTTGATTTGAGCAATTTTTTTATTATCTGAATTTTCAGCAGCAAAACGATTCCAAAGCATAGCAAGCAATCCGGTACTGGCAGAATTTGGTGTTGGTATTATTGCCGGTTTCTCTTGCTCATTGTTATTATTGTTCGTTGTTGTTTTTTCCTTTGCGCGTTGAAGTTGTTGTTTTATCTTGTTGTTTTTAAAAAATGATTGCTGTTGTTGTGGGGATTGCAACCGGTTTGGCGTTGCAGCCGCTGCTGCATCGGCTGCTGGTGTATTTTGTAAACGCGACTGGGCGTATTCTCATGATTTTTTTACTTTGCCATTGAGCGCTGCCGATGAGACACGTCCGCCGACAGCCGCTTCAGCAGCATGTGTAGCCACATGCTGTATGCCCTTTTCCATGCAGCCTTGGTAAATCGGTTTCATAAACTATGGAACGCATAGAAAGTTTTTTAAGTTTTAAATTCATAAAAAGAAAAGATTCATCAACGCTTACATTGTCCCACATGAACGTCGCAAAATCATCCAACTTGACGCCAAAATCGCTCATTTCACCACTGTATCTGTTAGGTGAGAAAATAGTTAAAACATTAGTAAATACGATTTACTATTAAAAGTTTTAATGTTTTGTTAACTTGTAACAACTAAAGTAATATTTTTTGTGTTGATATTGCTAAAAATATCGATTTTCCATTAATTGTGTAGGAAAGAAATATTATAATTTGTGTAATGGCTAATCAAATTAAAAAAAATGTATATTATATGTATTTATGGGAACCCGTCAAACAACCACTTATTCAAATTTAAATATTTAAAATTTGTATATATTTGTTTCTTATTTTAAAAAATAGTTTTGAATAGTACCCAACTTACCTTATATACGCCCACAGTGCCAGTGTTAGCAATGCCACGCCCATCAATAAATTAGAGAAATTAGCAAAGGTATACATGCCGACCAGACCAAAGATGCCGCTCAAAATGTACATAATCACGGCCGATGCAAAGTAGACAGCGGGTGTTCGTGCCGCTTTGAAAATGTTTTTGCTTTCATTGTGCGCTTTATATGTAACATAGACATCTTCAAGATCTTCGTCCAATTGTTTGCGGAATTTTTCAGTGAACTCCTCGCCGCCCATTTTGCGTTTAGCGGCAAACTGCGTATTCAAATAAATAAGTTCATTTATAAAAAAAATATATATTTATAAATAAATGTATGTATTGTTACCTGAAACAGCGCTTTGTCCTTGACCCGCACATGCTCGGCATCCAAGTGTCCAGTGCTTAAGTACGGCCTAGTTCCGCCACAAACATCTTCCATAAGTTGATTGTAAAGTTCCTTGGCAGCGGCAACGGCTGTGAGATGATTAGCTTCCGCAGTAGCCTAAATTATATAAATTTTTTATTTTAACAATGCAATTTTATATTACTGCGAAAAACAAAAAGTTAAATCAACTCCACTTACCACCAACATGCTTTTCGGTTCTGGCAGCTCGTTGCCCTTATAGATGGACATATACGACTGGAAGTATTGTATCAGATCGCGCGCACGCACGCGCTGGCCACTGATCTCCTTATAGACAAGATTGTCCGGCGACAGCAGCATCGGCACAAGCGAGCGCAGGCTCTGCTTAAACTCCGGCGTAATGTCCTTCAAGCGACCATCGAAATTCGGATTTGTAGCCACATTCAGGCCAGGATGGGGCATCAGAAAACACGCCACCTCCATGAAACAAGACGAAATATGGCGACGCAATGACTGTAGCTCTGGATGTTGCTTATCAGAGACCTCTAAGCGACGCTGCAAGATTTTATCACCGCCAAAAGCGCCGTACTCGGCCTCGTAGGGAAAACTCCAATCACGCACCAAAAACTGCAATCGCTGAAACGGCTTTTTGCCTGAATCGGCTAGCGCTAAGCGGCCGTATTCGGTGAAGAGTTGCAAATGCTGTAGATCGTCCTCTTGAATGTTTTGTGAAAGATTGTAGATCTGCACGGAAGAGAGCATTGTGCTAAGCGCAAAGACGGTGGCGCAGTCGCGCACTGTGCTCTGACTGTCGAATGCACCCTGTGTGTCTAGCAAGATAATGGCAATTTTGTCGCCGTTGGGATAGTCGTGCAGGAAGATGTCGGACCACATGAGAATGCCGGTTGTGTCACGTTCGGAGCCGCCACGCCACGAGAAACCTCCTAGCGGTTCATTCTCATCACCGAGCCAATCGGTGACATCATGGCGTACATACTGGAAAAACAAATAGAACAGATAACACTTTAGAGTAAAAATTATAAAAAATGCCTCCCCAAATTAAGACCATACATTTTTTTAAAATACTTCACAAATATAATCGAAAACAATTTTTAAACTTTTATCTAGCATATTGAAAATGTCGATATATCAATTTTAAGATATTTTTTGCACTTCTTAAGTAATTTTGCAAATCTTCAAGCGAGATATATTTTTATCAGTCTTTATTTTCAAGATTAAGAATTTAAAATTATTATTTAAACTTAAGGTTCTTTAAACTTAAGTTCTTTCTTTTGTTTATTTTTTGCAACAACAATACAAAAATAGAAAATTCTTATTAAACTTTATAGGTAGTAAAAACTTATTTTGTTGATTTATGATTTGTTAGAATTTTTAATAAAAAAAAAATACACTTAAAATAAGGGGAAATGTTTCATAGAGATGTCGTGGTATAAAACTTCTCTTAGATTTAAGTTAATAGGATTAAAACACTAAAGCAGTATATTAGTAAATAAGTAAATAGTTACCTAAATATGAAGGATGCTTAATTGTAACTTATTAAAATTGTTTGCTTTTGTTTTTTAATATCCAGCGATTTATAAATGGAACGCTAACGAATTTGACTAGAACTACGGTTTGAATAAAATAACTATTGTAAGGTGGCGTATTGGAAATTTGTTTATGCCACGTGTGGATGTTAATAATGACGTCAATTTCTAAATATATACAAGTATATGCACAGATGTCATCAAAATTCTTTGTAGATTTGGTGGGAGCGAAGGTTGTATTCTGCCAGAATTTCATAGAAATCCCATTTATTGGATTTTCGTAAATGGTTTTTGGCAGTGACATTGACTCTGGTTTGTTGTAGACCGCATCTTGTGGCATGAGAGAGATTTTAACAAAGCGCATGCGCAATATTTGCACATCAGTAAATTTGTGTCAGCTCTATTTTGGACGTAAATACGCTGATTTTTTAAGTTACTTGCGAGAATTAACTGGTGCTAGGAGAGCAGAAAATATCTTTGTAAATTGGAGTAGTGCAAGGCGATTCAAGAGGAATCCCACGGTTGGGAAATTAAGTTCAAACCTTAATAAGGAAGTATTATTTTGATAATTTTTATTTTTCGCGACGGTCGCGCCGTAGTATTAGTTGAACTTGTTTTGATTCGATTACAACCATTTTTAAATAAATCTTTTTGGTGTTAAAGTGCCATTAGTTTGTTTTGTCCGTCCCGCACTCGAGTCAAGTTCAGACGTGAACTTGGTGAAATAAATAATTTAGTCGTTAATATTCGTTTGAGGATTCGGCTCCCTAGTGCCGAATTGCAACTAAAGTACACAGCATAACGATTTTTTTTCTTTCATTAAATATACACACCTTTGAGTACATGTAGCGTAGGAAAAAGTCGAGCAGAAAACTTTTGCCCTTGCGGAAAGCGCCCGCCACAGACACAACGCACACATAGCGATCCTTGATCTCGTCTTGCATCAGCACCTCACTGAGCGCATCCTCGTTGAGCACGAAGGTGTGCTCCTCCGAAGTGGTGATCACTTGCACAGCCGATCCAGGCATCTTTCCCCGTTGTTGTAGGTGCGTGCTGCGTATAAGCGATTGTTGGAAAAAATGACGGCGCCGTCGTAGGTTTACTGCTGCGTTTAATTATCCTTTTGTTTGATTCGTCAGTGCAATTTTACTGTTGAAAATAATATAGAAAAACTTTATTATTAAGAGTTGATATTTTTCGTTGTTGTAAAATTAGAACAATATATATAAACGGAGGAATTCATTAAAATAAATAACGATATGCAGCATTTCGAATTGCAATACTCAAAAAAACAACACATGACTAGCGTTTTGTGGCTTTCGGTTATTACAGCAGCTGCATTTCGTCTGCACTGAAGCCAATTTAGAAATGCTTGGGGGAACACAATTATCAGTTGCACTGGCTATGGTCAATATGCATATGGCTCCCAATGATGCCAAATCTCAAAACAGATTATTTTTTTAATTTTTCCTTTTATTGTTTACTGAATTCTTGTTAACTACAATTCTCAGTTGTATTGGACAAAACACGTTAAAATTGGTTAAGGTCGAATATCGTAAACATTTCTTTTTGCTTGATATTTAATTAATTTTATAATAAAAGAAATAAATTATAAACATATTTAAGGCAAAGTTAGATGGCATCACAGGAAGAGCAAAAATGTTTTTTGGCAACAAACTCGCTTGCCACATAATTATGTACGTGCGCACAGCCAGCCCATTAAGGTGCAAAAGAAACTGAAAACATTTTTTGAGTGTTTTAAAAAAATTTTAAGATGCTTTGCGCAATCATAAAAATATATACAAAAATAGAACACATAATTCAGGTATGCCGTATTCTTTAACAGTTTATACCATCCGTTGATTATATATAATACATACATACAAATATGACAAGTGAAATCAGTGACAGACGGAAAAGGACATATCCGACAAAAAGTCACGAGACACAAGCGGCAAGAATGACAAACAGATAGAGCCAGAAAATGGACCGATATGTGACGGCGGTGGCTTCCTTAACATAAGAACGCCCATTGCCAAGTTGATGTTTATTTTTTGTTATAGAATAAAAAGAAAAATGAAATGAAAACGAGCATTATTAAAATAAATAATATGATTGCTATTGTCTGTTCGTACTAGTATTTAAATTCACAAATTTACTCAAAAAGTTTTTAATGTCCTGCCAAATTATATAATAGACAGCTTATTTTTGTTTATATCTACTCTATGAAGATTTTTTTGCTATAAAAGTTAATTAATACTAAACAAGGAGATTAAGCTGAATGTTATTGTTTAACTAACCATGCCTTAATTAAAACATCTTTTTCCATCTTTTTCGAACATGATATTTTTGAATGAAAAACAATTTGGTTGAACTATATAAGCAGTGCGACCCCAAAATTAACTTTAATAAAATGATCTTAAATCGGAACTTTATCAAGTGATTATTTTAAAATGTTTATGTATTGTATTTATGTAGTATCAATATTTAAATAGAAAATAGGCAAATACAATATATGGACATAGCTGCTGGCTCTGATAACTTTAAATACACAATAATAATCATTTTACAGCAAATACAATAATAAAGAAATTATCTTCACATTTTATTTAATTTCCGATGGAAAAAATTAGTTTCAAGTTGAACTACATCAAACCGAATTAATCACAAGTATTAAAAGCAATTTTTATTTAAAGAACTTTTATTGTGTATTCGTTTCCAACATTTTTACTTAATGAAATTCAGTTTTGTTTGGCAAAGTAACAAAATTGTACAAAGTTATAAAATTGCTCAAAGTAAACTACTATTGCCTTAAATTATATTCGGGGTGTATTCATAATTTTATATAAAGTTGCTGCACTGTAGAGAGAAATGAATAATACCTTTGATGATTAAGATAGAAAAAAGAGAAGATTTCAACAGATGACTAAATTTTTACACATTTACATTTTTTTAATTCTAATTCATTAAAAAAAATTAATTTACCAGAAACTGCCACACAACCAACGTTTAAAATAACTTAAAACAAATGAAATACTTTCTATAAAACAACAACAACAACGGCGACCTTTGATGACGTAGACACGTTGTTTTTTTTTTTTTTTTGTAGTACGAGTATTTTGCAAGACAGATAATAATATTTCAAAAATGTGTTGAAGTGATGACAAAAACAACAAAATTTAATTTGTTGTCTGCGCTGTAAAATATTCCAAATGTTCTACTCACAATTCTCGACATTTTGCGGAAAACAGCCGAAATCACTTTTTCTGTTTTCTGTTTTTATATTTTTGTCAACGAATTCGGAAAATTTGTATGAAATTTAATTGAATTAATTGAGTGAGAAGCAGAGAAGCAGCAGCGAATAAAAGCGAGTATAGAAGTGTCAACCGCTGGGAAATCACTTTGTCTGTCAATGAACAATGAAAATATTTTAAATCAGATTCCACCAGGCGAATACGGCACGGCACGTACATACATCCACTCGTTTATATGCACGGACAGACACACACACTCAATCGAAAATGATCACTACCACTAGAGAGTATTTTTTGTGTTGTTGTTTATATCTCCATAATCAATACCTGGACTATCTAATGATGTCAACTTTTTCAAAAGTCGAAAGCAATTTTTTGTTGTTAGATATTTAAAATGTAATTAATTTTTAGTTTTACTACTGAAGCGAGCATTTTTAAGTACACATTTTATATGTCTTTAATTAATTAAATCCGGTTTAATTTTAATACCGAATGGGAAGGAACAATAGAGCGAGATAACAATGTCATCGATGTGTCCAAGAAATCAAATCTCATTTAACGTTTACGCAGTGTTGCATTTTCGTAATTTCATAAGGGTACTGAAGAATATTTATAATAATATTTCAAAATTTGAGACAATATATAAGTATATACAAATCGTGGGTTTTCAATTGATCATTTATATATAAATATATATTGGCATAAATACACCGGCTCCTTTTGGGCGTTGCAAATGGAAAAACAAACTTAATAAATTCCATTTACAAGGGAATTTTTAGACATACTTTCTTTAAAGTATGAAAAACCTTTTTGTTTAAATACATATACGATATTTTTCTTGCCCACAACAACATAGATAGGAAAATGACCGGATTACACCAGTATTCTAAATAGTATTAAAATTAACCTTAGTCATAATTTAATTCTAGCTTAAATACTATTTTTCTACTTAAAATGTCTAAGAGTCTAACAATTTTTTAAATGTGAAATGAGAAGAGAGAACAATTCTTTTATTGATTTCATTTAATAACATCTACTTTTAGAGTTATAAAGGGTAGAAAAACAGAAAAAACCGTTCTTTAACTTAAATTCGTTATAAATAAGGGGAATATGTTAAGGGCATAATTAAAAAAAATATTATTAGGTTGCATCTACTTTCAAAGATATTTTAAATTTGAAATTCGAAATACTTAATTTATTTTAATTCTTTTCCGAAAAACGGATTATTTTTTATTATTTTATTAAATTACCAACACTGAACAACAGAACAAAAGAGCACCAATGAAGACGAAAATAAGAGACGACAAATACAAGTTTAACCATTTCCATACAAGCGGCCTAAAAGGTATTGGGCCAGACTTGTATCTTTCAGGTAAAAACAGGTAAAACATACATGGCACACATCCAAGAGAGCAACCACATTTGAAACTCAGCTTAGCTTAGCTTAGCAATAGAATTGATCAACAATATCGAGCGATCTCTTTTCCGCCAACAGAAACCTCACAAATTCCCCACGTAAACAGAGAAACGAGAAAGTAACAACAACAGAACACACAAAGCGGGCGGGTTGGAATGGAGGGTAAAAAGAAGGTGAGAACGAATGATGATGACTACTAAAGTAGACGGACGGACAGACGTAAAATTGCAGAGACTGACTGTGCTAAGCTAACTGCGATGAGGGTTTAATTCTAACTGAAGAAGACAAAATATGGGCGCGAGCAATCTCATTGCTGGCGTTGGATTAGATTGAATTGGATCGGATTGCAGTGAAATTTCAAATTGCGAAAAAAATAAAAAAAAGTAAAATAAAACAACAAAGAATACTCCTAATCAGATTAATTAAGTCGAGAGACGTGATAAGGTTGCAACAAAGTGGTGGACGCTGTGTTGCGTTCATTTGTAATTTTTTAATTGAGTCAAACAGTTGTCGCGGAGCGCTGTAATGGTGGCGCAACAGCAGATGCATGAAAGCACTCGGATAAAACAACAGCAGTCGAATAGACAAAATAAAACGATTAGCCACCGCCCAAATGCAGCAGCACTGCAAAATGTCGGTTTCGGAGCGTTTCTTATTGCTTTGATAATACTTACTGTGTCCGCGCAGTCGGTCCTGCCTCCACAGGATTCCACCTACTATTACGTTGGTTGCTTTACGGAACGCACAGATCTACTCAAAGAGACGATCTATGCCAAGACGCCACAGAGTTGTGTCGAAATTTGTGAACATCAGACCTACAGCTATGCCATACTAAGCGCGGAGCGTTGCTTTTGCGCGAACAGTTTCAATAGTGCCGATCGACAGGACGAACAGCTGTGTAACACACGCTGTCTGGCAAACAAGGCGCAATATTGCGGTGGCATCGGTGTACACAGCTACTATTCGACACTGCTGGCAAAGGAGCCGGCACCGAATCACCTGAAAGTGTCCAATGCTACCGAGCACAGTCTAACGTTGACATGGGAGGCCAACGAGCCGCGCAAGATGTTTGTCGGCGTTAGTGGGGCTGAAGCTTCGCCAACACAACAAATTACCAACTTCCTGATTAAATCGCATGTGGTGCGAACGTACTCATCGCAGGCCGCACTCTTCGCCCAACCCGAATTTATTGTGCAGAGCACAGAGACTCGTTTTGAAATTACCGATCTGCATCCCGCCACTGAGTACAATGTCAGCGTGGAGGCTATGTGCGCGTCGACAGTGTGCGGTAGTGCATCGTTGCGCGGAATAACCGAAGTCGGTCAACCGGATCCGGAGCCGCGACAACCACGAGTTTTGACAAGTACGTCCGATACAATCACGATAGAAATACCACCGATACGAAATGATAACGGTCCGGTATCACAGTTGCTAATCATTGTCGAACGAGTAGATGCAGCATTGAGTCAGTCATTCGACACGGAGCTTTTGGGTAGTTGGCAGAAGTCGCAGGATGATGGACTGCCCTATTACATTGCTGCCGAACTAGACTATCCTGTTGAAGATCAGATCAATGTTAATCGCCCGCGCAAGTTTATTGTTGGAGATGGCAAGCGTTATGGTCGTTTTACTAATCCACCACTGGATAATAAGGAGGCACATATACATGTCAGTTTGGGCGTGGTAAGTTAAATTATTGTATTAAATCAGAGTTGAATTCAAATGATAGAAGTAATCGATTTATACGGAACCTTCCAAATATAAAAAATTTACATTATTTGGAAAAAAAAATCAAAAAGAGGTCAAAAAATTATATTTTTTTACTAGCTTATAGTATCCGGCGTTCCCCAGGTTTTGTTTTAAATGTATATATGTGTAAGATAACTAGTTAGCGGAACTGTCTGTTTCTAAGTTACGGCGATGTGCGTTAAATTGATCCAACCACGCCCATCTATGTGAAGTTATCTAAAGTGACCCTCAGATACCAAATTTCAGGAGCAATATTAGAGAAATGATAGACTATTTTCACTAAATTTCACAAATTTTGCCTGGCATATTTTTTTACACCAGAAACCTTCTCTGTCGTGAACATAGCAACAGAATAAATTGCATTCCAATGGAAAGGTTTAGACGCGCATAGGGTACAAAGAAATAAAGATATCAAGAAAGATAGAATGGATGTTTCTTATTTTTATATTTATAGAATAGACCATTGATATAATAATATCGAGCAATATAGTCAAGTTCTTTTTGTGATCCAACGAATGAAACTTTTATACAATATTTAACAGAGTAATTGTATCAATCATGTATCTAAATGTCCAAGTGGTTAGACAATCTCATTAAAGTTAAAGAAACCAGAGTAAACTATCTTTTGTGTAAAACTAGCGAATGCCCGGCATGCGTTGCAATGTTTTTTTTTTGCAGATCTTTCCGGTACTTCCCGTTAGCGGAACTTCACAGTACGCACCGTTGTAGCGATTCTGAGTTACGGCGGTGAAATTATCGGTACACAAACTCAAAAACAAAATCTCAAAATTTTAGGAGCAATATTAGCAATGTCATCGTATATTTTCACTTAATTAAACAAATTGTGGGCGTAATAGGTGGGCGTGGCAGATTTTGTATATCCTGTTATTCTTCCTGGTGCATCCCGTTACATGTTTTCTATATAGCGCATCAAGTTCCTGAGCAATGATGGTATGCGTAAAATTGATCCACCCTTTTTTGAAAGTGGTCGTTAAATTGATCCAACCACGCCCATTTTTGGTGAAGTTATAGACAGTGTTTATACAAACTCAGATACCCGATTTCAGATCTTTAGGTAACATATTAGCCATGTAATCGCATATTTTCCTTTTTTTTAAGTAGGCGTTAAATTGATCCAACCTCGCCCATTTTTGGTGAAGTTGTCGACAGTGTTTAAACAAATTCAGATACAAAATTTCAGATTTTTAGGAGCATTATTAGTGAAGTAATCGAATATTTTTACTTAGTTTTACAAATTGTGGGCGTAATACGTGGGCGTGGCAAAATTTTCTTAGCCCTAAACCTAAGTTGGCGTGAGCACAGCAACTACCCACAATCGGATTGTTTAGACGCCCATTTGGTACAAAGAAAGAAAGATAGAAAGAAAAAAAAAGAAAGAATGAAAGAAAGAAAGAAAGAAAGAAAGAAAGAAAGAAAGAAAGAAAGAAAGAAAGAAAGAAAGAAAGAAAGAAAGAAGAATTCATTTTTATATGTATAGATAACAAATTTGAAACTTGATCTTTTTTAGCTGTGATGACATAAGTATTTATCTCTAAGTGCAATTTTATTTTATCATATTAAAATTTAAATATCATCAAATATTTATTTCGATTAATTTTTAGGTCAGCACCTTAAATGGCGTCACAAAAACGCTTTATACGCGCAGCAATCACGATCAGCACACCATATCCATGGATAACTTCAGTTATGCAACTTTTGATACGGGGCGTGAGTCTCTAATTGCACTCATTGTCACATGTACCATTTTCGGTATTTGTTTGGTACTTAGTCTGATCACGTACTTTTATTTGCGCTACAAAACCTATACAGCGCGGAGCGGCGCAAGTCGTCTGCGAAACGCACACGAAATGAGCATCCAACAGCCGATTATAGAACGTGAGAATAACGGTTTTGTGGTGGAAGATGATCTACCAACTGCAGAAAATTTTAAGCAACAGCTGAACGCATTGTTAGATGGTCTGGAGACATCAAAGCGGCTGCATAGAAACGCGCTACGCATGAACATCAACGATGTGATTGCTGAGGGCCGCTATGGTGAGGTAATAACTGGCAAAGTTATTACGAGCACTGCATCACCAGAGGCGGCTGTCAATGCTGACTGTCAATTGCACGTACTCGCACTGGATGATATGAGCAGTAATGATCAGGCACATCTGTTACGAGACTTTCACAATTTGACGCAACTGCAGCGTCACGACAATATTTTGGATTTTTATGGGGTGTCGGCGAGTGCCGATTGGTTCTACTTGATTTTTGAACATCAAACAGTGAGTCTCAAGAGGCGCCTGATCGAAAGCCGTCGTGCGCCCAGTTCGGCCCCCGTACAACGCATCACTGCGCTATCCGAAGAGCTCGTTCTGCAGTGGATATACGAAGTAGCAAGCGCCTTGGAGTACCTCAGTCGCTGCAAAGTGGTGCACAAACAACTTTGTTCGCACAGCATATTCGTCACGGCCGAGACAAAGTTAAAACTGACCGTTTTTGGTCCCACACCCTACGCTGCTCCCAATAATCAGAAAAAGGTCGATTTATCGCGCTGGCTGGCGCCAGAGGCATTGCGATATCAGCACTACTCGACCAAGTCGGATGTTTGGTCGTTTGCCTGCGTCGCATGGGAGTGTTGCGCTTTGGGTGGCACACCCTATGCCAATATTACAAACGTCCAACATTTGCTCGACGCCATTAAGAGTGGTTCACGTCCCGCTCAACCGGCATACATCTATCAGGACCTATATCAGCTGTTATTGAATTGTTGGCAGCTGGAGCCAAGCGATCGCACCAATTTCGAGGAAATCGCATTCAATGTACGCCAACTGATGACATCACCACGGCACGCCCTCTGTTTCGATCGATTGCCTGAGACAGCGGGCAATAATGTGCTCGATACGCTGCCATATTATTTACCAATGCTTGAAATGCAGAATTAGTGGCGAGTGAAAGAAGTTACTCCTTTAGTTGCAACATAGTGCGCGTTTTTCCTTTTAGTTTGGGAAAAAGAAAAGCTGCTCCCAATTGTTTAACCTCAAAGATTTATTGTAGAAATTGCATGTAAATATAGTTGATCCTAAAACCGGAAACTGTATTTGTGTTCCGCTATTATTGTGCTCAAATTATAATGCAACTTTCATTGATTTTTATTTCGAAACCTTTTTAAGTTTAACTGAACTTTATATATAATTTTTCCAGTTTCTTTTTTTTTTTTAATAAAAGTTATATGTTTTAAAAAGAAAGTTTTTGACCTGTAAAATTTAAATAGAAGTTTAATTGGAGCTTTAGGTCATTTAACAAAAATTATTTCTTTGACTAGTTTTTAAGCAACAACAATGCAAAAAAAGTTATATACCAAAAACATTATTTTACGGGGAACATTTTTCACAAATACAAAGTATTTAAAAAAATAAGAGCGGCATTTTATAAGAGAAAACTGATATCTCTCGTTTGCGACAAGAACGACATATCTCAATAATTACGACATATCTAATAATTTCTGAAAATACATTTGAAAATGTATTTCTGTATACGTTTATACTATAAATTTCAAACTAAACAGCCACAGGGCCAAGTTAACAAGCGTATAAACAAGATTAACACTGTAGTAGGTTCCAAAAAAGGTGCATAGTTCTGATTTTTTAACTTATAAATTTAGTTATATCATTTTTGAGTAAAAAATAGCCCAATATTTTTCGTCTCTGGAACAAATTGCAGTACAAATCTTGTTTCTGAGCTCGTAAAACAAGCCTTGTGCAGATGGTTTTAATTTGAATTATCTAGTGTAAACGTAAGAGTATTAAAATTTTAAAACTCGTTTTCTGAGAAATCGAAAATTTTGAGATATGACGTTATTGTCGCAAATGAACGATATGTACAAATTAGTCAGATGCGCACTTTGAATAAATATCTTCACTATTTTAAAAATCATGATTTGTACCCGCGATGATTTTTTAATGTTTATATTTTTATACGTTTTTTTTTTAGTTAGAAAAAATTATTATGCATTTCTCATACACACTCGATTTCCAATGAAAGAAAACCAAAGGCAACAAATTTCATCATAAACAAAGTGCTTTTACAGTCGCAATAAATTAGCGGCTGACGATCGAAGGCAACTTTGCACCCGAATTTACAGCGAAATGAAGTTAAACGAATACAGAAGCAGAGTACGAAGCAAACGAAAAATACTCACTACAAAAAACCAAAATTCATAATTCCTTTCATTACTTTTTTTTTTTGTTTTAAACAATTTTGCTCACCGGACGGCACAACAACCGATGAATTCACCTCAAAATTGCAAACTAATAAATGAGAAACAGTCGGAGGCGAATTAAACCAAATCAATCGATCGAGGCGCAAAGCGAAGAGAATGAAAACGAGAAAAGAGTGACAAATAAGCGAATGCCGCATTTAGATAGATGCGCGACAATATTACAAATAAACTTATGTCGACTTAATCACTTTAAATATTAGCTTTTACGTTAATTTAAACTTTTTAAAAGATTATTCTTTTACGACTGTCGATAAGTTGTAATATTTGCTTAAACCTAATTTAAAAGAGGCTTTGGAAAGTTATCTAAAATATACATTTTTTTTTACTTGAAATCAATGTCTTTTAAAAAAATATTTCATACAGTAACTCAGAAAAAATTTTTTGTTGTTGTAATGCATTTTACATAAACATTCTTTCAATTAATACGTATTCATTGTTGACACCGGCTAATTATAAATATCTTTTGTCGACTTAAGTTTCTTTGTCAAATTGCGACATTTTTATATCATACAATAACAACAAATTATTAAGAAATAATAAAATACAATACGAAATAAGAAAGAAAAGTAAAAATAATAGCAACAGAAAATAATTAATCAGTTTAAAGGTCGCGATCAAAAGTAGATGACGAATATGACGAAGCGGACGACATGGTAAAATGGTAGCGAAATACATTCTGTAGCCACATAAGACATTAGAAAATGCTTGTTTCTATTGCCATAATACTGGCAGCAGGCGTTTGTTTTATACCAAGAAGGCTCACCATTACACAGCGTTGCAATTACGTTAAAATATTTTTAGACAAACATTTGTTTCAAAATTTTTTACATCCTATTCTTTCTCAAGGGGAATACGATCGGTTGAAAATACACAAAATACTTTTATAATTGGCAACACGTCACGCTGCTAACATGGGGCACGACGAGAGGATGTAGTTGTGAATACTGAGGATGACATACTGCAAAGAGCAAAGCATTAGTCATGTTTGGCAAATAAACAAATACAAATTTTTATGTACTCTCAATGCTTAGTTTTTATTAATAGCATTTGAATTTCTTAAGTGCAGACATTAAAGAGATCAGCTAAAGGCTTAAAACGGCTTAGAAAAATAAACAATGACGTCGCACCGTGGAACGGACTGCTGCAATGTTACGAGAAGTCGGACACCGATACCAAAAAAAAAAAATAAAAAATATCAGTTAAAAATTATTAAACAAAACGTGTTTTTTACACTAATTAAAAATTCAAAAAGTTGTTATTAAGTTTAGATTCAAAATGGTAAACATTGATATTATTAAAGATTCATTCAATCTTGTAAATCCGAACTTGACCGATACGCATTCATAAAATACAAACATAGAATGTCCAAAGTTGATACTTCGTATGTTCTTTGTTCTTTTGTTTACTAATTTGAAATGTGAAACTCAAGTTAACTGCTTTAATTTCTTTCTTTTAGTTTCAAAAAAATAGGAATACTTTATTTATTTGAGACATAAGAAGTTGCCGTATAGTAGGAAATATCTAATTGACGGCGAAGTAAAGCAAATTACCAAAATCCAAAAAGAATAAGCTTATCAGCTGTTGTGCTGAAGAATTAGCGTTGCTGATAACTGCACGAGGCTAACTGGATGAAAAAAACATAAGAAACACGTCAATTGAATCCAACGATTACGACTGCGAATTCAATTTAAGAAATAAATTCGAATTAATATTTCTTTGTAGTACATAAAAAACATGTAATCAAATTTGCATTTTGTCAACCTGCCTCAACAAAAACGAAAAAAAGAACGACACATTCCAGAGCAGCCAACAAAAAGTACTTAAAAATCCCCCAACCCCACACCCGTTTTTGCCTAGAATCGATGTAAACACGTCGCTTTAGAGCTCCTCCGACTGATCGCTGTGTTCATTATAAATTGAAGACTTCTTGGCGAAATTATTAATAAATCTAGCAGCGACGCCGCATAGCAAAGGAACGCGGGCGAAGAGAGGATGTTGCTAGTACTGCGAGCGAGCCCCGAAATAATTAAATTTAACGCCGCAAGACACAATGCGCGCACGAAGAAGTTTGAGAAAACAAAAGAAAAAAACTAAACGACAGCGAAAAAGAGATAAAAACAGAAGACGTCAACGACGCAACGTTGACATGAGCTAGCTTGCGCTTTTTAACCTGGAAACGTGGAACACAAAGTAAAAATGAAAAAACAAACGCGTACGCTTTGCTTCGCCTCGTATAATCCGTCATTACGTTCGACGGTCGCTGGCGTAGATCGTGTCCAGCGCTCTACGAACACGCACCCCCCTATCCCCTGCTCGAACCAATAACCCAAAACAACGCAGCACCACCTCTGAGCCACATAACCAATACATCGCAATTTTCACCTTGGATTTTTCACTTTTTTTGCACTTACTTCGAGTTGCACTTTATTCAGATTGTGTTGTTTCTTTCGTTGGCGTTCGCGATTTGTTTTACTTCATATAAATAAATGTTTTAGTTTCTTTAATGTGAATTTAAATTCTTGCAGTGACTTCTCTTTTCATCGGCTGTCGATTTTGAAGTAGAGATGTGTAATTTCATTTAAAATTTTTATCGAAAAGAAGTAATCCCTATGACCAACATTGCAATATCAGCGCACGATGGGGAGTGTTCAATTCAGTTTTTTTTTTAAATTAAAATTATATACCTCTTGAATGGAAAATTCACCATCGTCATATGTTTTTGCAATAGTTGAAAATTTACATTTGTTTTCGAATATAAAAAACAACATTTAAATAAAGTGAACATTTTTTAAAATCCATTACATAATTAAGAAAATCCATATATGCTTTTATGAAGTTTTTGCGATTCTTTTTAAAAATTTGTTTGCGAAATATATAAGAAAGAAAGTCTTGAAAATTTATATTGCACCAATGATACCAATATTTTTAAAAATTTAAATTTTTTTCTAAATATTGTTCGTTCTCTCTCTTTGCTTTGGGTTTCTTTTTATGTGTTTTTTGATTTCAATTTTATATTTATTTTTTTTGGTATAGAAATTTTAACTTGTTCGTTAAATTTTTATCTACGTTAACGATTTATTAAAGTTAATTTTTTTCGGATTAACAAAATTTAATTCTTAATTAGCGATGGCCTCCTATGCATTCTATGTACACATCAGTTGTCCAGTATGGTCTTGAAAGGTAATTTTTATGTTCGCGTAGTTTTACATAATTTTTACTCTTCGAGAGAGCAGAAGTTACTGCGATCGAACGGGAACAGCAAAGATATCGAATTGTTTTGAATATATTTGCACCTCATAGACACTTATAAACTAAATTTGGGTAATGTTGAGCAAGTTGGATCCTGATGTACAACAGTAACGTGTTCCGAAATAGCTTTCTGGCATACTTATTGCAATCTTTAATAAAACTGTGATCGAAATGGAATTGAACTTCTGGTTCTAATCGCTCCTGGCGTGCTCACTGATCAAACACTTATAACCAACCAATGCAATTGACCGCCACTGTTCGAACAATGTTACCGCCAAGCTTGAAAATGCCGGTCATTATATAAAATTACTTTATTCTTATCGCATTAAAAACTTAGTTTTTTATTTTGTTTCGAGGCATTACAATTACAATTCTTTAAATACATTTCAGTATTCCAAATACATTTATGTATATATCTTAAGTACAGTCCTAATATAATTAAACTTAATAGCTATTTATAGTGGATACGAATTCAATAAATAATTTTAGTAAACTAAAGTTTCAGCTCATCTAAGCTCGTCTTTCACTATGCCAGCCATCACTGCAGGCAGTCTTTCGGCCGCCCAAACACGAAGCGTATCCCATTGCGTGTGGAATAAAGTTCTGCTCGTAGACACCCGTAAATATGTGCGCAAACGGGCCACTGGCAAAGACGGCGACATCGTCGCCACCATGCGTTTCCGATTCCAAGGGCACCATCGTCGGAAACTTGTAATCCTTATGTTTCATATTGATTTGACGCAAGTTCTTACGACGCGTTGCGCCATTCTGTTTGAGAAGATTCGTTTCGAAGCCGGGTCCATTAGCATAGCTCAGCGTAGAATAGGGCAATTCATCACCAGCCAGTTGACCATTGTTGATGCCGAATATGTCGTTCTTGCGACTCGAATAACCAGCAACAGACATGGTGTGCGAATGATCGGATGTGACTACTGTAAGTGTGTCACGATCACTGGTACGCAAACGAGCAACAGCGATGGCCTTGTCGAATTCAGCCGTTTCATCAAGGGCTTTCATTGCTAGCGTGTCATGGTGAGCGTGATCGATGCGCCCACCCTCGACAAAGAGAAAGAAACCTTTGCCGTTGCTTTGACGCTCCAAAATGTCCAGTGCAACTGAAACCATTTCAGCTAGACTTGGTATTTGACTGGCATCAGCGTCCAAATGAAAAGGCAAGTGATTTGAGGCAAAAAGACCCAGAACACGCTCGGTGGTTGCTGGTAGCTAAATGAAATAATTTGCGTTAAGTTTAGAAGCGTTCTAGATACCATCGACGTCATTTAACTTACATTTAGCAGGTCTTGTTTAGTTTGTACGTAGTGTGAATTGTTGTCATATCGCGCCAACCATTCGTGAATTAGATTCTTGTCGTCCTTACGTCGGCCTTGGACACCACTTAAGTCCTTTTCCGAACTGGGCAAAAAGTGAATGCGGCCCCCACCCAAAATAACGTTTAAATTACGACCGACAGCTCCTTGTACCAGTTGCGCCGCAATGTCCGTACACAAGCTGGGATCGCCATTGTCGCGCAACACCTCTGCGTCATTTTCCCAGTTACGATTGGCCACATGCGCATAAACACCCGCAGGCGAAGCATGTGTTACAGCCGTTGTTGTTATCAAACCAGTTGCCATGCCACGCCTCTGCGCCCACTCCGCTATTGATGCCACATGATGAGCGCTATTGTTCTGACCCAAGCAATCGTTTAGCTCTATGGCCGCAGAAACGCCAACAGTAGCGTAGTTGGCTTTTACTCCGCCCAAATATGCGGTCGCTGTGCAGGCCGAATCGGCAACTTGAGTATTGGCGCAGTACGTCTGTAAAACGATGAATATAATATAAACTATGATGCTAACTCTTTTTTCAAAGGCGGTTATCACCTTTCTTTTGTTAATATTTAAACTCGGGTTGTATTCAAGTGGTTAAGTACCTTGCTCAATCCCGTGTAAGGAAACTTCTCGAACGAGAACTGCTTCTCTTCTCCGCCGAGATAAACACGTCCGGCCGTAATCGTTGGAATTGACATGCCATCGCCGAGAAACATAATCACATTCCGCGCCAGATTCGTATTCAGTTGACTTTTACTCGTTAATTGATGCTCCAGTATGTCTTGTGCCTGTGTGTTCCAGTAGTATGAGAATTCCTCTTCTGGCTTGGCTGAATCAAAGTGCAGCATGGGCATGGCAGCGCGTTTATATAACCGTTTGGGCTTAAAGTTAAAAGTTGGATGCATGCGACGCTCTGCCGGATCAGGGTCATCATCGGCCGTGTTAAGTGCTACAAAGTGCACAAAGTTAGTGTCAGTAATCAGGAATTTGACATTGATGTAATTTTAATAGACATTTCATCATTTTAAATACAAAAGTACACTATTATGTAGTGTACAGTGATGGGTTAAGTAATCAAAGCACTCAAAACGCTGAATTGATTATTTTTTAACGTGATTTTAGACTCAGTTGCGTGGAATTTTTGATTTTTGAAATACAATTGTGAGATTGTAAAACTATTTTAAATAAACCGAAATTATTATGAAATATATTTTTAATAATGTTAAGTCATGTCCTCCGATTCTTTTTTAATTTTCTGGTCAAGTTTATCTGCTAAAGTTTAATTTGATGATTTTTTATACTATACATGCAATTTTTAGCTTGGAGTTTTCTTTCAAAAGCTCAGAAGAACATTTGTATTCAATCGATTTTGATGTTTGAGGAGGCCTTTTAAAATTATCCTTCGAGAATTTTACATACAAAATCTTTTACTATTATTGCTCATATTCATAGTAAAAACTACTACTTAATATTCAATATCAACTTAACCATGCCAAATCAGCTTAGCTTAGCTTCAATACCGATCGTCAAATCAGTGTATAGATCATACACTGATCGTGAAATTAAGTTAATACGAAAGATAAGTAGGAACTTTATTTAACAATGAAAATGGGTTATTTACTTTAAAATACCAAAGAACAATTAAGAGCAATTTCAGAACTAAACTACCGACCTTAAGCTTAACTAAAAAATGTTTGTCAAACTTACCAAATCCTGTCGTTCCCAAAACGCCAATGGACAAAATTATTAAAATCAAATACGCGTTAAATTGCGCCATTTCAAACGAATTTGTTCACTTAATTTTTTTGAGACTTATTCGAATTGACACAATGTTCAGGATGTGAAAATTTCCTTTTTCCGGTAAAATCGAAATATTTTCTTATAAGCTGCTCTTTCGAATTGCTGTGCCAGAACTAAAGTAAACCCGCACATGACTGAAGTATTTATAGGAAAACTTTTGAGAACTATTCCAGCCGGATTCAGAGGTACGTACCGAAAAACATAAAATTAGAACGCCAAACCGAAATTGTTGTTTCGCTGATAAGGAATCAATATTTTCTTTATGAAGGCAATCTACGACAACGAGCGCGGTGTTGGAATCTCGCGTGGGTTTTTCTTTTGAGCACGTTTTGTGTTTAAATTTAAATTTATTTTTATTATTAATACTTGTTGTTTGTTGTTTTTTTGTTGTAAGTAAAAAGAATTCGAATTCAATACAGCCGAGCGACGAGTACTACGATGAGAGCTGATAACAGACATTATGAAAAGCAGACTTGCGATGCCTTCATTGCTGGGCACATCGCTTGTGTTGGTTGTTATTGTTGGACAGACGGACGGAGGAACGTTTGTGCGAGTCTGCCGGAAAACACGAGATTTCAAGCATTGTTGATAAATATTCACGTGATTGTGTTTCAACTGTTCTGACCCTTTTTTGCGTGTAGCCTTCTTGCGCATTACACTCTTCGGTGGCATATGTTGGGCATTCTCTAAATACGCGCATGCTCGGGATACTCGCACGAATGCTCTTCAGGTAGGTGGTAAACAAATAGAGCTCAAGTGGTAGAAAGGTTTACAATGGGTAATTACCAAAACTAGTTTAATAAAATTCCATTTCTATAGCTAAACAATTTTCTGTAGTTCTGATCTGAAATCTTCTAAATAGACATTCAACGCGTCGTTTGTTGAACGATTTGCACGATAAACAAATCGCAATTTACATAAAACTATTAAGTAAGAAATTTGTTCATTGCTTGAGAAAATATTATGAATATATCCATAGAATTTTTTTCTGTGCATTTTTCGTGTTTTTGCACAATCATAATCACGTGATAAGAGTTGTTTAGAATGTTAAATCGTTTCAATTAAATTCGAATACTCATTTATAGCCTAAAATAAGTGATTTATATATTTATGAACATAAAAGTACATATGTATGTATTACACTACATTATTGAGACAAGCGATAAGTTCATATTTACACATTGGTACGAAAAATATTTTTAAGAATTATGTATGACTTAATTATATCACTTTTGTCTTTGTATTTTGTCTTTATTAATGATTTATGCTCACAAGAACTCAATCTCGTAGATAATCATAGTTACATGAAGGAAATTTACATATTGCTTATACAGATAAATTTAAATTTAAAATAAGGGTTAATAAAAAATTAAAATTAAAAATGAACAATGTCAGAATGATAAAATTGTTAATGCTACCTTAAATAACCTTTGACAAATCATTATTAAGAATCAAACTATCATACAACATCAAACTATCACATATATATATATATATTGGTACAAGTAATTAAACAGGAGACCACATGAAAATTACATATACAGCCGTGCCTGGATATAGGGAACTAATTATTGCAAGGATTGTTCACTTTTTCAAAGTGGAAATTTGTTGTTCTTGCGATCAGAAATTACATTTGGACCGCTTTTTCACGTAGAGTGCTTCTATACCAGCATAGTCAGTAGAGTTTTTTTTTGTGTTTTTTATTGCTTTCAAAATTTTATTCACTAACCTCCAAAAAGTGAAACAAATTTTGAAAAGCATTTCGATTATTCACTATGTAGAGTACTCCATTTAAAAAATTGGGTGTTCACTAACTAGCGAGCGAGCGAGTTGATTCCACGTTTTCATATCAAGAACTTAATATTTTCAAATAACTAATTCGGTTCTTTGGTGAAGATAATTTTATGTAATGTGATTAGCATTCTTTGGTTTAGCAGAAGCTATGAACAAAATTTGTGTAAAGCTAAAAATCATTTGTTACTGCGGCAATTTGAGTTAATAATATTTTAAAGTAAGTTGTAATGATTCGTTTAATATTAATCAAAATAAAAATGTTTATTGTCGTGAATTTTTTGCAGACTTAGTGGTGTATATTGGATTTGGGCGAATTGAGAAATATTTAAGATTATATAGGGTGTCCCAATAAGAGCGCAATTTCTATCTATCTTTCTTTCTTTGTACCAAATAGGTGCCTAAACCATTAATCCGATTGTGATGAAAATTTGGGGAGTTGCTATGCACACGCCAACTTAGGTTTTGGGCAAAAAAAAATTTGCCACGCCCACCTATTACGCCCACAATTTGTAAAACTAAGTTAAAATATTCGATTATTTCGCTAATATTGCTCATAAAAATCTGAAAATTGGTATCTGAGTTTGTATAAACACTTCACCGAAAATGGGCGTGGTTGGATCAATTTAACGCCCACTTTTAAAAAAGGGTGGATCAATTTTTCGCCTACCAACATTGCTCAGGAACTTGATGAGCAATATAAAAAACATGTAACGGGATGCACCGGGAAGAATAACAGGATATACAAAATTGTCCACGCCCACTTATTACGACCTCAATTTATTTAATTAAATGAAAATATACGATGACATTGCTAATATTGCTCCTAAAAATTTGCGATTTTGTTTCTGAGTTGGTATGCCGATATTTTAACAGTCGTATCTCAAAATCGCTACAACGGTGAGTGCCGGGCATTCGCAAGTTAAAAATTTAAATATTGTAGATACAGAAATATAGATATGGACGATAGCGAGAGAATCGTTAGAGATATGGAAATTTCGGTTGTTCTTATGCCCTAGACAAACTAATTTTGTAACCATGAGAGATATTGGCTTAAAACTTTGTACAACATTTTTGTAATGGTTGGTTAGTTAAGGTGTTGCCTGAGGAGGAAACAACTCAGACTTTTGGTTAACCACTGAAGTCTGGTCTATTCAAACCATCTTCATTTATTTATAAACTGACTAATGTCATCTATTTTAAATTATGCGAGCTCGTTGCGAATTTGCCAATTGTACTATGTCGTAAAGTACCCAGAATCAGGCATTCCATAACCGGTTATAGTCGAAGTGTTCCTGAACATATCTGTTCTTGGCTTTCTTATTAATTGGTCGGTTCCTGACTTATCATATCTGCTGAGAACCATTCGAGATATTGGGTTAAAACTTTGTAAAGAATTTTCTGTTATGTTAGGGTGGTTTATATTTACATATGTACATTGTATAATAATTACATTTGTACATAGTTATAACTTTAATTGTTTATTTTATTTACTTAAACGATTTAAAAGAAATATATTAATCCAATTAGGGGGTTCAATTTATTTCAAAATAGGGTGGTTCGTGATTTTTTTAATATATATTTTTTTTAATTTTATATAACAAATTGTTTTTTAACATGAATCACAATTAATTTTATTCGATATATAACTATGTGGTGCATTAATAAAAGTCGGTAAGACCGACTATAATACCTTACTTGTTTAATATTTTGTGGTAATTGGTTCGATTGCTTAGTGTCACTTTTAAAATAACATTTGATTTTTTATAATGACTTTCAGTTATTTAAAAAGTCAAATCTGACATATTTTCCATTTTTTTAACAAAGCCAAATAGACATAGCCAAATAGACTTGGCCTCAATACGATCCGACGTGATCTCACAAATTAATTAATAAGAAACACTGTGATATCATGCGGATCAATTACATCTGCACTTCACACTGGCCTATAGGGGAACACAATCGTATGTTGGGAATCTCCTATAATGTCCACAGGTGCAGCTGCAACGACCCCACTGCATCAAATACTTCTGCTGCGAATGAACGGCTCTAGCAAGAGCCAGACTTTGCACTCTTCACTCCGCTTTCCCTGTTTCTCTAGAAGAACTCTCTGAAATGCCACTAAAATTATTATTGTTATTGTTATCTGTTATACTTGAGAAAAACTGGTTAAGTTTTGGAAATGTTTAGGATGCACCATGTTTACTATTTTGTATATGTTAAAATATAATACTTATACTCGAAACTTTATTGGTTAATCTAAGAGAAATATCGTTATCTTATTAGGGAGTTTATTGTTTTCTCAAATTATGTAAAGAAAATCTTGAACTATCCTAATTTGATTATGATATTTAATAATGTGGTGCACTTATAATAGTCGGTAGAACCGAATATAGTTTCCAACCTATTCTGTTAGCTGTTGCAACCGATTGTCATAAAGAAAAGATGTCCAACTCAAACAAGTGACGGTTGATTGCAGTTTCAGTGAGTCAAGTTTTAGGAAAATAAAATTTCTAAAAAATTTACAACTTTTATCTGTACTGTACCCGCAATTAATATGAAAACAGAAACCTGTTGTCCCTTTCATGCAATCACCCACTTCCGAACCCACATCCAGCCCCCCTCCCCAATCAAAGAGATCCACATGCGAGAGATTTTTCGTGCTCAAGCCTCAGCATCAAAACAAAACAGAAAATGTTCGCCCAATTTCCACAAGCAATTCGAAATTTTTGACAGAACACAGCGCGGAAAACTCGGAGATTTTTAGACCGAATGCGCTCACGTGAGAGGAAAACAGACATCCCCATGCTCGGTGGCAACGAAGCAAGAATACGACCGAACACGGCAACGACATCGAGGAGAACGACGGATGCTGTTTGACATCGCAACGCGCTCGTCGTTCTTGGCCAAAATAGTAGTGCTCCGTGAAATAGTTGGTTCGCATGCAAACGCAAAATACCACCAACGTTTTTTGCACAACGCGTTTTCATTTTTTCTACTCACTCAAAACAAAAAACAACAAAAAAAAATACAAAAAAACAAAAAATAAATTATTGCGTTTTTAACAAAATAAAAGAAAGAAACCTATCGAGTGTTTTACAACAACAAAACAAAAGAAAAAGAAATGAAAAAACCCTGTGAAATGGTTTTGATTTAATTCGAACGAGTTCTCTAAGAAAAAATGTAGATTTAAACGGATTTTACTAGCTCCCGTCGATTTTTCGTTGTTGTTTTTACCAATTATTTGCGTGAGTTTTGTGTCTAAAGTTGAAAATTGATTTTTAATACTTGCTTTCGCAAAAAAGTTGTGTATAAGTATTTGTGAAAAGAAGAAGAAAAATAGAAACGGTAAAGGATATCTATCTTGCTCAAAATAAGCTATTTCGTGTGAATTTTACAGTTAAAACTGACATTTTTTTTTTTAATTATTGCTGTTGTTGTTATTATTATTATTGTTGTTGTATTTTATGTGCTACGCTTTCAATCGCCAAAGTCAAATACGAAAGAAAAATAAAACAAAATCGATGAATTACACAAAAATTTGTTTCGGTAATTGAAAAAGTTGAAATTTTTTTAGTATCTATCATAATTACATGCTGAAGTACACACAGACACACATACACACACAGTCACACAACCGTACATTCAGGAATACCATTAAAAGGAATTTACAAATATACGTTGTAAAAGGAAAAAATATATATATATATATCTCTATATAAATGTATATATGTATAAATTTTATAGAGCTGTGTATGCCGAAATATCCAAAACGACATCACCTTGAACGACTCAGCGACACTTTTATTCATCTTAAATAACTTAATGCAAAAGTGAAAATTTTAAAAATACCTAACTAAAAATATTTTACCAAAAACAACAAAAAAAACGAAACAAAACGAAACGAAAAACAGCGAAAAAAACGAAAAAATAAACAACACAAACCGAAAAGAAAACTAAATTAAAAGTGAAACAACCAACGACACAATTCGAAAATTTAACAAAAATATTGAAAACTTCTTGAATGAAAAATTCGAATAATACGAGGAATTCATTTAGTCGCAAAGATTTCAATTTGGATTTATGTACATACATATGTGTATTAAATCTGTTGGGTTCTCTACTTGGCTGGCCGTAATCTGATTGCGAAATTATAAATCCACTTGATTCTTACAGCGCTTTCGTTTATGTCGTTCTCCACTGTTGTTGTTGTTGTTAGATTATTTTGAATAGGTGTGTATAACTGAAAATTTCATAGATTTATCACAATACAAACAAGAATCCTTCGTTTCGTACGTCTGCTTACGCAGGTTCCCACAACGCCCAACTCCCGCTTTTATTGCATCTGTACCTTCCCTTCCGATAAAAGCGCTCAGCACATTTCGCATTCGTTCGTTAACTTGAATTGCGAAAAGTGCTTTCAGTTTTAAGTTTTGAGTCTATATTTATTATTATTTTTTGTTAGTTGAAGACTTACTGTGCGCAAGCGAAGCGTTGCCATACGTACGAGTATACATACTTATATTTTAATTTAAATGTTAAAACTTTAATTTGTATCTTCACCTAAAATAGATACTTTTTAAAAATACAAAGCTCTATTTCAATTAATACTATTAGGTAGACTTACTTCTTTCGGCGGTGTATTTAATCATAGTAAGATTATTTTTCATTTAAAAAGGTTACTAAGAAGAACTTGTAAAAATTTTGCGTAAATCCGTTTGGTAGTGACTTATTAAAGAGCAAATGGGTTTTATTGTACTCGTATTAAGGCAATAGAATCGATTTGGATAACGAGTATTTAGTGCACACGCTGAGATTAGAACCTATTTGGATAAAGACATTTTGGTGGAAGCGCTTGGGTTCTGAAGAAATTTCACTGAAAGGCATTGCTGCGAGACGTTGGTTAAACTTATTTTTTAATGGAAAGTTAATGAACCAAATGCGTTAAACCGTATTAGAATCCAATTTAACATTTTTATTTTATAGTTGGAAGCACTTTACGAGTTTTTCAGGAGATCAGACTTGTCACAGTCATATTTACTTATAAATACTCAATAAGAAGCAAATAAAACATTTCATTGAAATAGTTATTCGTTACACTAACAATGACTTATTGCTCCTTTAATAATTAGTAATATATTAGACCATGCTCACTTACGCCCAGAAAATTATATTTACAAATGTGTTCGCAGATTTATTTACCAAACGCAAAAACCCAGATCCAAATCCATTCTATTCTAACAATGCCCACTTATGCCCACGATATCTTAATGAATATAATCGAAGATTTAACCTATCGCAATCGTTTTTTTCTTATCTAAGTTTTGTTTAAATTGTAAGAGGAATTCTTGAAAAATGCTTTGAGTAATAAACGGTTAAACATTTCATTAATACTAGTTTCTGGATTTGACTTGTATTGCAGTTATATCAGGTTACTTTTCCTCTACTCACTAACTCATAAGGCTTTATTAATAATAAAGTTTACAAATCCGAAAAAACTCTACCAAGTAACGTTCTTATTCTTAGCATCCATCATCAAGTGTCTTAACTGTAAAAGCAATGTGGCATCCTTTCGCGTTAAGCGAGAGTATCGTAAAATATACACGAAGGCACGCGAAGTATTACGACCGACACGAGCTGATGCGAATTACAATATTACACGATATTATTCAAAACATCTCAAGAGTCAACACTGACAACATCAACTACAGAAATAATACATACTCGTACTAACAACAACCACAACAACAACAACTGACAGACGTTTCAGAGTCAACATAGTAGTAGCCCATATACATGAATACACACATACAAATTCATATCAATGTATGAGTTTAGTGGAGAAGCAGAAAGAAAAACGATTGAATCCTGCCAAGATACAAAAAGGACAAAAGGAAGCGTATTTTGACTACGGCGCACAGTATTTAATTGCATGGATTCAAATGAACAAAAAATTACACCTAGCGAAATACCCAGAAGGGACAAATACACTTAAAACCTTTCAATAATAAATGAATTCATTGTAAAATATTTATGTAGTATATATTCCAGTACATACATATGTGAAGTGGACTAGTAAAAAAATGAATGTTCTAATTCAACGATTCCGATTTTTTTATGTAAGACGAGTACAGACCTTCTGTGGGAAAGTTATGAAAATATTATTATGCTTTATTTCTAAACTTTTCTTAAGTTAAATACAATTTTATAGCCTTTAACTACAAGACATTTTATATCATATTAAATCGGGATCTTCCAATATTTTGATTGATAATTAATTTTTAGCATGCTATAAAATTGTTTTTCAAGGTTTTGTTAAGTAGATAGAAAGTTTTTAGGTTTTTATTCCAATTTATTTTGAATAAAAGTGGATAAAAGAAGTTTCATTGAAGTTGGTATAAAAAGGATTCTGCTTAATGAACTGATAAAGTTTTGTATTAAACCAATTTCCATTAATATTATGAGCTTCAAGAGCCTGCCGTAATAATGTTAAAGTAATTGTTTCCACGTCAAAGGTTTGTCACATTTTTGTAGCAGATAAAAGTACTGTGCATTTGACTGGTGGCATTGTGGCTGGTGCGTTGACTATTGGCAGTGAGCGTTTGATGCTTCTTCCATGTTTTTAAGCAACATTCAGCAGAGCATTTTGTGTTTGGGTAGACGTTTGTAACATAGTAAAATAAATAGGATATATAAAACCATTCGAGATATTGAGTTGAAATTGTGTGCACTGTTTGCTATTGTGTCTTAGTCGAACCGAATATATTTTAGAGGCAATCAGCTCATTTCCAGTCTCACTATAGCATAAATAATCATTTCTGTTAGCATAATATCTTGAGAACTATTAGAGATATTAGGTTGAAATTGGTTGTTTGAACTTTCCTAAAACGAACTGATAAATCAGATTGAATGCATTAAGGTTCATTTGGTACAAAAGTACTCTAAAAGAAAGAGACCATCCAATTAGGTTGGCTGTTGTGGTGCATTTACATCAGTCTGTGGGACTGATTACAATTTCTAACTCTTTTTAATTCCAGTTTTTGTTTGTGGTTGTTGAGCGGGTGCTGTGTTGAACAACCTCACTGCGAGAGCTGAGTAGATTGATGTGAAATGGCGATGGGGGTGAGGAACCATTGAAAGGTTATACCAACCCAACCCAAGCAAACCAAACCAAACCGAACTAGTTGGGTGGGGGTTGATTTTCAATTTAATGAATGTATACGAATCAGTTGGTCGATGTGTGTGTATGTATACATACACATTTGTACGTGTACGTGTACGTGATGTGTATGTGTGTGTGGGTTACCTTCATGTTGTTGTTTTGGTTTTGGTTAAAGTTCTCATACTGCTTTTGTACTGCGGCAGTTGTTGTTCTTGCCGAGAGTTGGTTTCTATATTTATGTATGTGTGTGTGTGTGTGCATGCATGCGTGTTTGTATGTGTGTGTGTGTGTCAGTGCTATAAAAAAAGACGACCTTCACCTATTTTTATCCATTTAACCAGAATTGTCAAACTGCAACAACTTTGACAGCGATTGCAGCGACACAGCAACAGCAACAACAACAACAACAACTGCGAACGTGTAACCATTGCCGCCATTTTGCTTCCGTTGCCGTTCAAATGTTTTGCATGGATTTGGACAACTCTGCGCATTTTCAAACTGACTGATTAACTGGCGATGCATGCGTGCGCCAATTCTCCTTCCAATTTTAGACATTTTAGTCAGTTACATTGGTAACATTATTTTTTTTTTTTGTATTTTTGCATTTATAAACTAAACAAAAATATTTGTCATAATATTTGTTCATATATACATACACATGTATGTATTGTATATAATTAAATGCCAACTTAAACTTAATGAGGGGCTTTATATAAAAATCCGACAAATGCATACAAAATGTTATTAAGAAGATGTTTATGTCCTCGAATATGATTTTGAAATATATTTGTTTCTTAGTTTCTAGAAGGGTCAAATAAAATGGCCAAAAGTGTGTGAAATAACAAGTTTGCAAATGGCGAAACCATATTTATATGTGTATATCGCTTGTTGATTAAAAGTTTTTGATGTGTCGATAATTGTAAACATTTTTTTGTTTTTCGGTTCTGATATTAAAATCTTACTTTGGGAGCTATTAAAAGAGTTGGCATCCAAAGGATGTATGGATTCTTATTAAGCTTTCGGAGTAAGTCTTTTGAAAATATTTTTGTATCTGGGAATTTTCACGTTTTCCAAAGGAATCGACATCTTGACATTTTTAAAACTTTATTGAACGTTTTTAAGATTCAGGTGGTATATAATTAATTAATAATAAAATACTTGTAAATATAATTACGACATTTAAAATCAATTTTCGATAAAGAATTTCAAGCTCTTCAATTTGTGTTTAAAATAGTTTTAATATTTAACTTCATTAACTGATTCGAGAGCTTATTTTAAAAGCTATAAGCGTATTCAAATGCAGGTAAATTTGCGGGTAATTTCCTTGTTGAAATATTCTATAACTTTTCATATATATTTGAAATTGAGATACGTTGTGGATATGAATCAAACAGTACTTGTCTGTCTCTCGAAATTGTTTTTTTCGAACTTTGTTTGTGGTTGTGATCTCTTTTCAATTAGACCAACTACTGAATTTCATCAATCAAACTCATTTTGTAATTTTAACTATAAAACCGCGTAACATTTTCTTCAATACATTAAATAAATTTTTCAAATTTAAATTTAGAGTTCAACCTGACGTATGAGTGACTTTAGTCATATGTAGAAGTTTTTATACATACGAACTTGCGAATTGATTGATCTTTAAATGCGTGAATAATATTAACTAATATCATACTTTAAATAATTTTATAATTAAATAGAATTACGAATTTATTTTTAAAGTCGTTGTTTAAGAGATACCAACCTAAAATTTTGTGTTTAAGCTCATAAGATGAGTATGGTCGAACATAAACTATTTCCACTTTCATTACAAACTACACATTTTAAACTATATAAACCAAAAAAATATATATTTATAAGAGTAAAGATAATCAGTGGAAAGTCAGCATTTAACATTTGACTAATAATATGAAACTACTGGGAAAAAGTGGGCGGGTTCAGGTAAGAGCAACACCCACATATTCGAAGATAATTCGATTGCTATTTTATCATTAACTTTAAAGTTTTTCTTTATCAAATGAAAGAATCGCTCCAGAATACTTTATTTCGTACTTTGCACTTAATCCGTTTTGCTACTTTCTGGCTCACGTTAAAAAGGAGTGCAAAAAGAAGAGTCAATTAAAAAACCAAAAACTTCGAAAACATTTTCTGATTAATTTAACAAAATACAAAACTTCTGCTGTTGAAATTTGAATATAACTTTGATATGAATACACAAGCTACACGCTTAATTGCTCTCTTTCATATGCTCTTCCTTGTACTCTTTAACGATTGCATTTAATATTTACGTTAAACGTATATGAAATTCCAAATGTTCGCTCAGGCGGCTGTACGCTTAATTTGCATTCTAATTCTGATGAAAAACCTGACATGAAGATATTTACAGCATCCTATTAAAATCCAAATCGAAAATAACTTAATAAATCAAAATCGGAAGAAGGCGGCGCGCTCACTGGCCTAGCCTGGCCTAAGTCGGTCGTCATAAAAACATGAAATACCTATACATATGTACGAGTATAGTACATGCGGCAGCATTAGAAAGTTGGAATGTGTTCGCGAGTGGCACGCTGCACTGCGATGCTGAATTTGTAACGAACGAATTACGCGCCGCAGACGCAGAAGGAAATTTCATTTAATTGATTTTTCAAACTGGTGGCACGAGATTACCAACAAACACCAACAGCAACAAAATACACACCAACATAACAACAATAATGTGAATAAAAAAGAAAATACAAAGCAATGGCATACACAGCATCCGAAGGATATACACTAACACTCGCACACATTCACAAACGATTCGCAAACACACGGACACACACAGTAACAGATACAGACAGGCGAGCCAACACACAGAGACGAGGTGCGGGTGTTTATGTTGTCGTTTCGCCGTCGTTGTTGTTGTTGGTTTTAGTGTTTTTTTTTTATATTTGTGTGTGTACATAATATAATTTATCGATTTATTTGTGCGTTTTGTTTGAGCAAATGAAAAAAGGATCAAGTACAAATACAAAATAAACACACCCTAAATTTTTGGAAGGACGCGCAGCACACGATAACAATGTCAAAACTTATTCTTTGCTTGAGTCTAGTTTATGCATTATGCAAAAACTTTCAATTATGCAAGTTTTTTAAAAGTTTAACATTTTTCACTAATCCTTATTTCGGTTTAAGTTTAATCAAACTTTTTTGTTCTTATCAACTTTTTCGATAATTTCGCTTTCGACTAATAAAAAATTATCAAGTGGAAGAGATTTTGAGTAGTCCCACCGACTACTTGTGCACTATCTGAAGTTCGCTATTACAAAATTTCGCTTCCAATAAATGGTTTTATTTGTGAGCTATAAAGAGTAAAATTTAGAATATTCAATATTTTGAAACAAGGAAATTCTGTATGAACCATTTTACTCCAAAATAGAATTAGATTGTCTTCAGTAGAATAGAAAACTTTGTAAAATTTTTAATCCAATATCTCTAATGCAGCTCTTGCATTGCCCTGGTTTTGTTTTGAATCGAAATATCTTTAAGCTTTCCAGGTATGGGTGTAATAGGGACAAATAAGATAGATTGATAGATAGATAGATAGATAGATAGATAGATAGATAGATAGATAGATAGATAGATAGATAGATAGAAAGATATAAAAGTAAATAAATAGAAAAAAAGGAAGAAATAAACATAAAAAATTTGGAACAAAAACAATTACGATATTTTTGAATAGTCTAGAATTTTTTTGTAGGGTAATAAAAAAGGGCATAATATTGTAGATCTTTCAGGTCGCGGTGCTTCTTATTTTTTTTTGTATCAATCATGGCAACTCCACAAAAACTTAATTTTCAAACTGAGAAATAATATTGAGTTGGAGAGGGATAATTTTCTACATTCCTCATCTTATATTAATTCTATCATGATTTTGATTTATGAGGCTTGAAATTGTCGATTTCGACACATGACGACAAAACTTTCCGCGATACTTAATAATCGACGTATTCATCTAAAATGAAATACAGAGAGAATAGAAGAGACTGTACAAAAGTTCAAAGATCAAAGATCATTTTGTACTTATGTAATTAGATTCAATATATAATTTGGAGCAACTTAAAATTTTCCTTTTATATAAAGTTAAAAAATTACATTAAAATATCTCTTGAAATTCAAAAGTTATTCGAATATTTAGAAAAAAATAGTCTAAGAACTGTTTCTTTTTCTTTTAATTAATAGAACTAAACGCTTAATATGCCTCGAAGTTGAATGTGGACGATTGATCTGATAATCTGTTAACTTGAATGTGATAGAAAAATGTCAAAAATAGTGACGACATAACATTTGTAATTAGTTAATTAATCTTCTTAATAATATTTTGTAAGGAGCGTTATGGATTCTAGATTAGTGAAATATTAATAATGTTTCATTTTCTGAATAAATCTTTAATTTGCTTATGTAGTTTGGCATACATGGTAATAAAAAATGTAATAACAATAAATAAAACACGGTGAAGTAAATCAAAATCAACAACAATTGATCAAGATTTATGGAATAATAAACTAAAGTGGAAATATCAACAACAACAATAACAACAACAAACTTAACAATAACAACAACAACATATTAGGAATGAGGAAATCTCGTACTATACAATAAAAATGGCAAAATCAATAAACAAACTGTAATAAAAAAAGAAGAAACCACCTTCAGCAAATGCCAAAATAGCAACAAAAAACAAAAAACAACAACAAAAAAAAACAAACAAAAAACAACAAAATCATAAAAAAAGGAAAATGTTTAAATTCAATCAACTTCAGAATTACACCAGCACAATTTGCATAGATAGAATACGCGACGGCGGCGCATCTCACAGATACAACGTCATTCGGCACATCTCCTGAATATTTATGTATCTCTCGTGTGGTTGTGAAACTTTTTAATTACAAACAAAATACAAAACAAAACACAAAACAAAACAAAATCAAGCAAAACGTAAACGTAAAGAAAATTACATACGAAGCGTTTGAGAAAGAAGAGAAGAAGAGAAATAATACGAAAAAAAAATGTGTTGTTCAACCCAGTTCGACTGTTAAACGGACGGTAACTTTTTAAAGTTATTTCACACGCAACACTGTACATAAACAATTTTAAAGTTTTTAATGCATACAACTAAAGCAGAGAAGAAGCAAATCTACGGAAGAGTATATAATTCAAGTATATAAGAAATAGTTTTTAACTTTATACATTGTAAGCCTAGCGTTAAAAATGCTCAAACAACCGTCCTCTTTACATCACAAAAACAAAAAACGATTTAACAAACTTTTAACATAGTTACTTTTTTCTTTTTTTTTGAAACATAACAAACGAAAATATCTTTAAACAAAAGCAGCAAAAGAATAAAGCAAAAGTAATCGTTATAATATCTCCACAAAATATACAATTGTAGTGTTGCGGAGTGCTGTTGCCACGCCCATATTCGTTGTCGTCGGTCGGTCGGTCCACTTATAAATGTGAAATTTCGCTGTTACCAGCTCGTTTCGTTCGTGCGTGATCCATGATCCAGCCACCAACGTTGATATCGCCTGTTTGACACTGTCTGCGAGGGCAGCTTAATTTACAGACAACAACAACAACAACAACAACAACAACAACAACAACAACAACAACAACAATAAAACCATCAGCAGCGGTCTTTGTCAGTCTCCACCGCATTTTGCACACGTTTCCCGCACCAGCAAATGCATCAAAAATCAAAGGTGAGTCGCATCAGTTCAAGTTTTTGTTGAAGTAGACAGAAATACAAACTTTGTAGTACTCTAAAATGTCATGTTAGCGGTTTTGCGAGGTGTCGCCTAATACAATCTCAACAGCTGATCGACCGGCTACTTCTAAATTGTTGTTGCCAAAAAATTAACAAAATAAATAATTTAAGTTAAATGACCAAAATCTGTAATAAAACTTCTGTTAATTAACGAATTTAACATTTGTTGCAAATTTTTAACTTTCCACTAAAAAGTTAAATAACCCGCGTTAAATTTCTTTCGTTAATTCAAGTTAGTTAAATATAAAACGAAAATTGTATAAAGTAAAATCAATAATTAAAAAAAGGAAAAATTTAGAATTGAATTAGGGCGAATCGAATGATTTACTGACATATGTTGCCTTCTTGGATATTTGTATGTATGTAAAATAAAATTATATAAAAACTAACTGAATCGCAAATTTAACGACATTTGGAAATTCTATTTACTCTTGCTTAAATACATATGCATAATTTATGTAAGTAAATAGAAAATGAAAAGTGTGTACAAACTTATAAATATATGCAAAGTTGATATTTGTTATTTTTGCTACAGATATTTTTACTTGTACGTTAACTTTTTAACGACGTTAACTTTTCAACGAATGTTAAATTCTTAATTAACGATGCTCTCCTATGGTTGAAATGATTTATAACAAATAATAAAGTTACTTACAATGCAAAATAGGAATAAAAGTACTTAAATAAATATTTTCGGTTGTCTAAATTGAAGCTTCTTTTAACAAAATATAAAAATAATTCTTGTTAATCTGACAGATAACAAACTAAGTTTTGTTTTAATAGTGATGCGTTGATAAAGGTTGGTAAATTGGCGGGCAATGCATTCCAAATACGGATGGAGTAAATAAAAAACTGTCGTTGAGATCGTAGAAAAGAGTGTCCAATATGAAGAAATTGTTTTGTGCGATTTGAGCGAAAGTATTGAAATCTATTCTGAGGTAAATTGGTTCTATCGTAAATATTATTTAGTCTAACTGCAGTACTAAATGCCTTAGAAATTAATGAGATGTGATCAAAACGTTTTAGGCCATAGATGCACCACGCGATACTATTGTAAAGAATAATCAATTTGGCTTAACACACGGAATCGCAGTTTGCATATACTTCGCAGTCATTGAGCAACTTTGGACTGAGAAATTTCTTTGCTAGAAGTTGTCGAATTTCAAATTAACATTGAATTGGATATGCTGAAATGTTGTCGTAATAATGGGTAATGAATTTAAATCTATTATCTCGTATATTAGGACCAAAAACAATTAATATAAAAATCGATTTGGAAGAAAACAGATTTTTGTTTCGCAGTATTTATATATTATATCAAAAAAAAAAAAATATATATATAATGCACAATCGGGCAATTCATTTCCATCACCTGAATCGACTTCTTCTTACATTTCAATCTGTCAATTTGTTGTTACTGTTTTGTATTTGTACTTTAGAGAAATTCCACGAACCATTTTCGACTTCGTTTGGAGGTAATTAAAAATCATCGCACAAATGTGTCAGATTACATTTGAATGCCAAAATCGCATTCAATGTTTCAACAACAGGTACAAGAACAAGTTTTGAGAACATTGCGGAAATTCTCTAATCCGCGGCGGTGCAACCGAACGAATTCACTTACGTCCGTAGCACCGGGAATTCAAACTACGTAATTTCCGGATGAAGATCGCTTTACAATTCCTTATCGCACTACTGCATACGTTTACTTCGGAAACTTATAGCAATTTGCCTGCTAGCCCTTTGCGAAAGAACAATGCTCGCTAAACACGGAAAATCAAGCTCGTCCTCATCCGTGGATTGTACAAAATGAGTTTATTTATTAATAGAATTACCCTCAGCTTTGAGTTTTTACATTCTTAATTCTTGCTAAATAATAATTTTTATTACAGGTCATAAGATGTGTAGATCTTGCGTCCACTTGGAACTGATCATTCCACAACCTTTTCATTTATTCGGAACATTGCGACGGAATACCCGTACTTATTTATTTATCTTTTTATTATTCTAGATGAAATACCCAAAACCTTTAGGTGACACAAAATATTTTCGGGAATTAGCAAAATAACTCACTTTATCAAGCGGTACAGTTTATATACTAAACGACAGTTTAGTAACTTAAACAAGTTTTGTTTACTGCAGAAAATATTTGTTTCGTCCATGCTGAAGTTCCAAGCAAGATTGAGATTTTTGTGAAAGTTTGAGATTTTTAATTTCATATTATTTCTCAATATAAACGCATTCAAATATGTTAATAAGATATGTTAATGAACAGACGGAAAGACAGACAGATTGGTATAACTTAGTTTTCGATCCTGTTCAAGAATTAATGTATAAATCATTTTGTATCTATCTCTCTTTATTATTTATTCCAACTAGTGCCTCATTATAAATACCTTCCCCGGCATCTTTGTTCTGTGCGCGCTGGTACCTATTGACGTCCTCTGTTTCGTCGTTTACCGCCGCGGTTCCTGTGAAACTCTTTTGTCACTGACGATTCTTCGTATATTCCCGTGATCTATCCTAGCTTTCGCAGACAATGCTGGCTTAGATCTTGTTCTATTTGTGGTTCTACCGTATTCTCACTGTTAAACAAAACTATAGATCTTACATAAGATGTTTCTATCGAACGATCCTAGTTGTAGCTCATCAGTATTTCTGATAAAAAAAAGTTTTCGAAACTCTGGACGAAGGACACACATGACGAATGACGAAAAAGGGTTATTCTTCTCATTTGCTTAAGTGCCCAAAGGAACACCTTTTGTGAAGAGTGGTCCAGCGCTCGGGATTTCTAGTTGGTTTATGTGTATTCCAAGGAATCTAAAGTACATATGGTCACCTTATTCACATTCACTGATACCACAATTACTGATATCAAATCAACCGGAGGGTAAAAAATGTTTAATTTTTATTTTATATATCTTTAGAATGTCAAAATTCAGAAGCTAAATTGTAGTTCTGCTTCTATTTTTGTTTGATCAGTGTCCACTACTGATGGTACGCTTAACTCTTTTGAAATAACAATTTAAGAACACGTCTATAATAATTTGATATTCCAACAAGATAAATCTTTAATAGATATAAATACATATATACTACATATTGTACATACTCGCACATACTAAAACATGAAATGTTCTTCAATAAGAAATGGAAAGAAATGTTATCATTACGTTTATGAAACTGTTTTTGTTTTAAAAGCTATTAAGAGATATATAAAAAAACAACGGCAAAGTTGTGAATCAGCAAACCATTTTATAAAATTAAAAAAAGGATATTGGGTTTTAAATAAATTAAAAAAATCTTTTTAATTTATGAACTCTCTACCTACACTCGTATATAAAATCCAATGTCGGTCCGTCTGTTATTCCGACTAAACTCGAGAACCGATGATCAGATTATGAATTAAAATATGTTTGATAATTAGTTAGTAAAAGTTTCCGTTACCCCTCGTGGTAGTGTTTCTGAGTTACGACGGTGGGCGTTAAATTGAATCAACCACGCCTATTTTTGGTGAAGTTGTCGACAGTGAATCTGATATCAAATCAATAAAATTTCATATTAGCAAAATAGTCGAATATTTTTACTTTTATAATTATAAAAATTGTGAGCGTAATAAGTGGGCGTGGCAGATTTTTTGTATTGCATAATATCCTTCCCGGTGTATCCATATATATGTTTCCTTTATAGAGCAACAAGTTATTGAGCTATGGTGGTGGACGTTAATTTTATCCTACTTATTTTTAAAAGGGGGCGTTAAATTAATTCAACCACGCCCATTTTTGCTGAAGTTGTTGTCGCTGCTCATACAAACTTAGATACCAAATTTCAAATTTTTAGATGCAATATTAGTGAAAGAATAGAATTTTTCACAAATTGTGGACGTATTAGGTGGGCGTGGCAGATTTTTGTTAGCTTCTTGGGCATCACCATAGCAGCGAAAAATAGAAAGAAAAGTTCATTTATGTATATATAGATGTCACATCCATTTATTACGCCCACAATTAATATTTAAAAAAAAAATGTGATTGTATAGGTTATACTCGCATTGTTCTTAGAAAATTGGTAATTGGTATTTAAGTTGGCATCGTCATCGTTGAAGACTTCACCAAAGTAAACTTGGTTGGATAAATGTTACGCCCTGGAACTTGATGTTGTGGAACTTGTAGCGCTACAACAATAAAATTTCCTGGTAAAAGTTCAACTCTCCTTGTAGTATAGCCCCGCGAATGGACAAGTGCCACACGGACAAAAGATAGATTCGAAATGTTGACATTTGGTGTATATAAAAAGTGGACAGAATCAGACAATTAACCAACTCTAATCGATTAATGATCTTGGACACGTTTCTATATGAAAAATGAGTCTATCAATGGCGGGTGCTATAAGCTGGTGATATATATTCAAATGACATAATGACAAAATTTTATAAAAAAAATTAAAAAAATAATAGAAAAAAGGAAATAAAAATAAACATTTCGCAAAAAAAAATAAAAAAATAAATAAATTCAAAAGTAATTAATTAAAAAAGAAAAAAAAAAGATGGCGCGTGCGTTCGAACTTTCGCACACAACAAGAATTTCTTTTTTTGCCACACATACACACATGTGCACATACATTATTATCCCTGTGGTAGTACGTGTGTGTTGGTACTTACGCAGAACAACAAATTTCGAAGATTTGAAAAATTAAAAGAAATAAAATAAAATAAAAAATTATGTGAATTTGAATGTGCCAAAAGACGTGCAAAAACAACAACAAAAACAAGGCGAAAAAATGCGAATTGCGAATTGCGAAAAATTGTCATTTATTTATGAGTTTGTTGTGTAAGGTCCAATTCCACGGCGATTGGCTAAATTTAGACGGCGAAAGAACTTTCAATTATTCGAGACACATTTTTTGGCGTAGCTCGCGCGTATTTTTTCGTTGTTGTTGTTGTTGTTCTTCGACTTGTTGTTGGTGTTGTTGTAAGGGAGACTGTCCAAATTGCAATGGCGCGCCCTGTGCGCGCAGAAATATCACGCCGCGAATGACCAAGTAGACAAACCGAACGACGGACGGACGGACGGACGACGAACGGCAACAGACAACGACAGGTGGCGGCGGCCGGCGGCGGCGATTATGATAGGCAGCGGCCGTAACCACACGCGCGCGCATTATATCCATTAGATGCGGATATATAGTCGAAGATACTTTGCGCTGGCCTAATGAATTCGCAAATCAAACGTCAAAAAAGAAAAAAAAAAAATATAACGAAAAAAATAAATTTGTTAAAATAGAATTCAAAGAAAAATTTTTTGTATAAAATATGTCGGCGACTGCGGCTGCTGCAATGTATTTATAAGCTACATACTTACAAATCTCTGCAATAATTGGACGTAATTAAAAGCCATCACAAACAGGGTGACATCGTCTCTTATATCTATATACATACATATATAAAATATACAAAGGTTCCCAATTATAAATCTGTGAATGGATTCTTTTAATAAGAACACTTTAAAAGTGGACTGTAAAAGTGAATGAATGTGCTGTAATAAATTTTAGTATAATACTTTTTAATAGTAATAACAACAACAACAATTAGGCAAAGGAACTCCATGCAAATGCATTTTTTTATTGGGCATCTCAAAAGTGGTTAAGTTGTCTTGACGAATCATGAAATTTCCTTTAAAAACGCATTTAATCGTTATTGCATATATTTGCTATTCTAAACCGTTGCAGGAAGGAAATTAAACTCATAGTGAACTATTAATAGGACACTGTAAACTCAATTACCATCTGAAGAAAATATGAATATAAATGGTAGAAAATGATTTAGGCCGACTCAGCCAAGAGGAGCAGGAAACGGCTGAACATGGTCTTTGCACTTGTCCAGCGGTGGTGATACAGATTAACCTAGGCAGTGCAATTCTCGTTCCAAATCGCATCGTTAAAATAAAATTACAAGATTTATAAATAGTTTAGATTTGTGTTTGTAGGGCAACGATGCTGTACAATGAATCTTTCAGGTCGTAATACTTCTAAACCCTTTTATTAATAATAATAACTGTTTTTGTAATCTGAGTTCGAGAACGAGTTCGGAATCGTTTTCTGTTTTTGATTACCTCTTATATGAACTCGAAACACTGTGCGACACCCTCTTAGAAATCAAAAGAAAATCTTCTCAAAGTATAAAATTGATAAAGCTTCAAACAAATATAAACAGCTCGGCTCCAAATTTTTATTAGGGCTGTGTCCAAAGCGATGCAAACATGAATCGAGAATTGTGACCACTGTCCAAGCAATGCGTTTCGGTTTCTTCACGTTCACAGTTCGACGTTTCTCCGCCTCTTGACCGGCGGTCACGCATGAGGCACTTGTGACGCGTCACAGTTGGCTCATTGATGTGCTAACCAACAAAAAGAAAATGCTTGAAATGCTTTGGCGAATCTTGCGAAAATCTAAAAGAGAATTTAAAAAAAGCAAAAAAAAAATGTTTAACATCTACATAGGCTGCCTACGCATCGGCTATTTTACAATTATAAGCGCATGTTTCGCTTACGACAATTACAAAAACAACAAGCAATCGCAATCGTCTAAATGTAAGATTCGTATTGCGAAATATTTAATTTGAATTAATTTGATTGAAATGATTTTATACACCGTCCGTCCGTCCGCTCGCCCGTCCGCACGCCCGTCTGCTCGCCCGTTGCCATTCATCTAGAAGATGCAAGCATGTACTCACAGATACTCGCTGGCAAGCCACAAGTGATTTATTTCTTTTATTTTGTATCTGTAAGATGTCTTTCAGTCATTCTGTGACTGCAGTCGTTCATTTGCGTTGTTATTTGTATCTTCTTTTTTTTTCTACTTCTTCTTCTTTTCTTTTTTTTTCTGGTGTATATTTTATTTATTTTTTCTTATAATTAATGACATGTTTTGTTTAAGAAGCTTTTCACGCTGCCAGAATGCATTTTGCTAGTGACTAATATGCTTTAAAACTTTCAGCATTGTTTTTTTTGTATGCACCACTCTGTGGGGTATATTGGTTTCGGTCTAATGTTTGTAACCTAGAGAAATGGAGACATAGACATATATTCTTGATCAGAATTAAAACCTGAGTCGATTTAGCAATGTCTGTCATCATTTCTTGTTAATACGATAGTGAGATATTGAGCTGTTTGAATTTTGTACACTGATTGCTCTTATGCCCTAGACAAACTGAATAGATTTTAAAGCCAATCCGCCCATCACCACGCCCACTATTAAAAAACTGATTTTTTGATTACACGATATCTTGAGAACTATTGAAGATATTGAGTTAGAACTTTGTACAAGATTTTCTGTTATTCCTGGGAGCAACTTATTAAATTTTGGAAACAATTAGGGTGATCCATGACCTTAAATAAGTACAGTAATCTAATTAGGGTGGTTCATGATATATAAAATTGGGTTGGTTCAAGATTCGTAAATTTGTTATTACTATTTATTTTAAAATACTATTCTATGTATAATTAAATTTTTGAAATCATAATCCACCCTAATTTGATTGTTGCATTTGTAATAGTCGGTAGGACCGACTAAAATTTCTTACATGTTTTTTTTTGGTTTTCTGGTTTTAATAATACTAAATGAAATTTTGTTAGTTAGTGCGATCTTAAAATGAAATGCCATCACAGAAGATTTTGAAAATTCTTTTGTTGTGTTTTCAAATAAGATTATTTTGAAATTTGTCGCGGCGTTATAAAGAGAAGCTTCCAAGTAGTTAGTGCATAAAATAGAGAGCAACAAAAACAAAAAAAAAAAGAATCAATTAAATATTTGAAAGCATTTTTATATTTAAATTAAATCTAAAACTAAATTAATGATACATTACATTGAATTAATTATAATTTTAGTGATACTTACTAAAAACAAAAACAACAGCCTAATGAAAATGAAAATTAGTTTAAATATTAGAGTAAACAATTATGGATCGAACTAGAGTCGGCTGACTAAGACCTTTATCTATATTGGATTTGTATCTTGTTGTTTTAAAGAATGTTGCATAAATGAATATACAAATAAAATAACTTGGATTTCATTTCGGGGATAAGACTCCGACAACCCAAATACGTCCTTGGATTGAACATTTTCAGTCAAAATCTTTAACCAGTCATTATAAGTGACTTCTTTTTTTTAATAATGATCTATCACAAGTTCAAACGACCCAAAGTCCAGTTGAGAGATTAAAAAATAAAACTAATGTTCTTCTTACATATACGAGTATGAGTACATAATGTATTAAAACTAGGTATAAAATTATCTTCGGCTTTGCCAAAGCTCATATACCCTCCGTCATTTCAGTGACACCTAAAATGTGTTTCTTTTAGCACACAAGTGCTGCATGTCTCTATGTTAAGTGGGCGTTGTTCTTTTTGAATCACGCCCCTTTTTGGTTAGTAGTTTTGTGTTACTACTGAACTGTACTGAATATCTGCACTGGAAATATTTCAATTAATTGTTTTTGTTCGCATGGAAAGCGATGGTTTGTATGGGAGGGGGTTGTAGTTTTAGTCCGAACTTAACCTCGGCACGGGGAATAGTAGCTCACATACGATATTCAGTACGATAGCTCTTAAACAGACAGACGGACGGACGGACAGACTTATTTACAGAGATCGTTAAATCTACTAAGAATCCGATGCTAATTATTTATTTGTTTTCTCTGTCATACCTACCACGCCCCCTTCTGGGATTTACAAATGGAAAAAACAAACTCAATATACCCTTCGGTACTCGTATACGTACCTAAGCTCGCCAAAGAAACCCTTTTTACACTAGAAAAGTTTAATATGAGTATAGGGTAGAGAAGGGAGAGTTGTTACTACACGTCTTCGGTATTATGAATTCAATTGCACTAAGCCAAATTTTAAGTTTTATGATTTTTAACTTAAATGCTTTTTGCCAAACCTCACAATTTATATAGAAAAAATCATTCAGTTGACTTGCGCTTCTGTTTCTTTATTCAATGAAAATAAATGGAACTTGAAATTTTGTGGTCACCAGTCATAACCGCTGAAGTCTGTTTCCAATTTCAGGAGTGCAGTTTGAAGATTCAAATTTTTCAAATCAAAAGTCAACTTTTATACTGTAAGGAAACGTATTCTATAACTAAAATAAAAAGGGAAATAGATATGGAAGAAGGAACTAAAGCTCTTATGACTTGTTGAACGATAAAAAGTCAAAAAGTTCAAGCTGATTTAGGAAATTATTCCCCATGAAAAAAATAAATTTTAGCGTATATCTCAAGTTAAGAAAATGAAATATTTTCTTCATTTTGCAGAATAAATAATTTAAGAAATAATGAAGAAATAACAATTCCAATTGTTGTAATCTTAAATTAAGTTAGGCGGATATTCCAAACTAGAAAAGTATCATAAGAAAACACTTAACTTGAGTTAGAGATAGTCAACGTCATTCAATTATGAGATAGACTGTTATAATACTCCAAAATAGCTTCTAGGTTTTTGATTGATAATCGCCGTCGAAAACAGATACAAACATGAAAAATTAATAGCAAATATTGTAGACTTAGACACGCTGAACACGATGACACTAAAAACTCAATTGTGTCCTAACTCGAGTTATGTCATTATGGTTTGTGGCCACTGGCTTACTAAAGTAGAAATCATGAGACAAATTTTGGATTTTTCATTTATCGAGTTTAGTAATTGGTTATTAAGGAGTGGTGCCATCTCATCCAATCTCACCCAATCTTTTTGATAGACAAAAAAAAAACAATAAATAAAAAAATAATTTATCACAAATATTTGTTAATATAATTTTTGTTGTTGTTTTAATTTTTTTTATTTGGCTTTTCTTCTTTTATTTAGTTACTTAGTATATATGAAAATTCTTTGGATATCATCAAAGTTAAATTCTTTTTAGTGTTATGCGAAAACACTTGTTGTTGTTGTAGTTGTTGTTATTTGTTGTTTTTCGGCGAGCGTTTCGTTGTGGCGTTGCGAGATGCTAATAGACACAAAGGCGAACATTTTCGGAGCAATTAATTTTTGAATTGTTGTTTGGTCAAATCTTTTAATTTAAGTTTAAGTTGGCGTAGCGTGGCGGGGCGGGGTGTTGCGTTGGTGCCGCCAGCGATTCTTCTTCCTTCTTCCTTATCCACTTAAGTTTTATTGTGTTTATTTGAACGCAGATTCTCAAAAGTTGTTTGTTTATTTTGGCGTTTTAATGAAGCAGCGCGCCTTTCAAATTCTACTCAATAGTATTACATACCGCCAAGCATACATTGAAACACTTTACTTATACGAGTATGTCTACACATACAAACAATAGATTTTTCTTCGGTTTTTTTCTTCTTTCTAATTGTGCAATTTAAAAAGTTCTTAAGTGTGGAACCATTTTGCAACAAGAAATTATCTTACGATCTTATATCTTGTAAATATTTCTTTAAAAATAAACAAAAACTATATGAGGTTTAAAGTAAGGTGTAAATTTTGTAAAATTTAGAATTACAATATTATGACAATATTAAGGTGTCACCAACGCAATGCTCCATGAGAACTGAGAGCTATGGTCCCCTTACCAACCCACATCAACTCTAACGATATTATAAACAAATTTCTGTGGCGATTGCAGTGGAATACGTCTGTGCAAAGCTAAGAGATAAGGTTTGGATTTTTAAGGCTCGGACAGGCTGATTAGGTCTTAATGTATGTCCAACAGGAGCGTTAGATAATCAGCTGTGCACCCTTGGCAACTTAATGGTTCCTGAAGATATCTGCCACTTTCGTATAGTCGTATGCCCTGTGCTGAGAACAGAGTAAAATAGTTCAACACTGGCACTCCGTCCAAATCCCAATGGTCTGTCTATTTTGAATGGGGGTCTATAGTACAATGGAAGTTTGTATATAACGACTGCTTTACATGAGGAAAATTGGCAACATATGAATTCGACGTATCAAATACAATAGTTTTGTATCGTAAATATTAAAACTGATATAAGTAAAATATAATTTATTCTTGAGTTGCCTTTTCAGCCGACGGCCACGGCCAAAGATTATCATTTCTGATTTATGTTTTTTATTTTAAATGTATATATAATGAAATCTTATAATGAAGTAAAAAAATTCCTAATAACAATAAGAAACACATTTAAGAACGACAAATGTTGAGGATATTAAAGAAATATGAAATATTTTTTTTAAACAAATTTATAAAAAAAAAAAAAATAAATCAACGTTCAATACTTTAAAAACTATTAGTATTGTAAGAGGGTGGTCCGATAAGTACGTAGTCCCACCGCCCGATGGAGGCCTATTTTGCAGACCTCGAGAGAACGTATTTTACAGACGGGTTAAAGAAGTTGGAGCAAGTGTATCGCGCTAAAGGAGACTATGTTGTGACATAAAAAACCGCTTATCCAAAATTTTCGTTTTTCTTTTGTAGGCTAATTCCGTATCGGATCACCCTCGTACGTTTTTAGTGTATATACACCATTCTCGACTGCTCGAACTTCATAAGAATCCTAACATTTTGAGGCTCTTGTTCGAAATCTTAGTTCGTATCTGTTAAAGACAAGACCGTTCATTCTATCTCATCTCGAAATGATGCGAGGACGACTCCTAGCGATCAATAGAATAGTACAAATAAATCAGATATTGGTCTATAAAACAATCTTAATAAAATTTCGGATGTTTTTAAAACGAGTATACGCGGAACGAAATATTTTGTTAAAAGTTAATCAATACAACAAATTGTTTGTTTGATACACTTTAATTTTAACTAAATTTTTAACCACAACCGTTTCAATTAATACAACGAACCGCGTTAATTGATTATAAGAATGGAATTGCACACAACACCTGCGAGAGTCATGAGACTGCGTCCCTGACGCACAATGCGAGAAGTTGATTTTGTGCATATACGAGAAACTGTGTTTCAATCAATAAAAAAAATGTCAATATTCAGACGCCCGTATGAGATTACAAATCCAGAAATGTTCCATAATATCGATGATCTCATCTTGGAGGATCGTTGAATGATGCTGCGTGAGATCAGTGATACCCTTTTAGTAATGATTACCAAGGAGCGCATTTGGATGAGAAGAACTTATCAGCATGATGAATGTCGCGTTTGCACATAGTAGCTCATCCTATCAAGGGTTAAACATTTTTGGCACAAGTTCAAAATAATTTTAACGTCGTTTACCATTTCAAATTATCATCGTCAATATTATTAAAATATCAGTTTATTGTCATTAACGCTTATGAGAATTTTAAGGTGTTCCAAAGATACAAAGTGTGTGGAATTTTTGATCCGATCGAGCCAATCATTTTTTTTCTGTTTGTTTTTTTTTTGCTTTTCTGTGTGATTTTTCGTAAGAAGAAGAAAACTTATTTTCGAAATTATGGCTTTTTCATTTAAAAACAAATATAAAATAAAATAATAAAATAGTTGGAACAATGCGAAAGGTGACAATGGGTTACCATGGAATGCGCATGTTGCCGTATTTCCATCTCTTTCGTTTTTATTGGTGTTTCACTGGGCGCGCTGCCAAACATTTCTGAAACAAATTGTCGTCGCGCTCGACAACATTCTTTTTCGATCTGTTGGCGACGGCAATGTCGGAGCCGCCTCGCCGGTAAAGTGCGGTGCGGAAAACTACGGCGCAGACCCTTTAGGCAAGGCAAGGCATTGCATGGCAAGTCGAGGCGAGACAAGACGAGGCGAGGCATGTCGCAGCGATCTCTCTTTGTAACTGAGGAAAAGTTTTTAATTAAAAGTCTTGTAAGAACATGTAACACATACATACATACATACATACATACATACATACATACATACTCAGAGCACGCGTTTGCATCTGTTCGCATGCAGCAAGTGTTGTAGCGAAAGGGGAGCAATAAAGTACAGATTAGGGGAGGGGGAAGAGGAGGGAGGAGGCATCTTACTAGATCGGTCGATATCTTTCGAATGACAACACACGCCGTCCGTGTCTTTTGTGTGCAATGTTTCGCAATAGTTTTTGGCGGCGTCGCAAGTGGCGCGGCGACTGCGATTCTTAGCTGGCGAGCGCAAAGCTAAGATAAGACAAAAACAAAAACAATAGAGAAAAATGAAAAATAGAAAGACAAAATATATACACATATACATACATATGTACATAGAAAAAAGAAAAACTAAAATAATAAATAAATTTCGTAAAAATAAAATGAACGCAAATAAAGATTCGAAAAACAACGGCAACATTTTTTAAATGTTTCATGCTTGTCAAAAACAATAAAAATATGTGTACATACATACAATCATATATGTATGTATATCTTTATTTTCCCACAGCAATGTTCTTTTAAAAAGCGGCGAGATACACTGTGCATACAGTGCCACAGTGTCACATCATATCACGGCTTTTACTAATTTAAGTTTATTAAATTTTTGACATCATCACCGCACATGCCTCATTGTTGTCCTCATACATACACACCTACATACATACCTACATACACTTTTATATATCACTCGTCCGCTCGAACGTTTTTCCCTCACATATGAGAAAATTTATTGTATATAGTTATTCATAAGATACGCATTCGCCACGATTTTGTTTCACTCGTATTCATTGGTTTTCCTTTATTTTTTGTGTTTTGCAGATTTTTGATTTTGTTCCACTCCACTCACGATGACTACCATAAATTCGGTAAGTAGTATAATTCTCATTAATCATACAGTTTTACGTTCATATGATTTCATCAAAATATACGCGTATGTATTTGGATTACGTCATTATATCAATTTAAACATATTTATTCATATATACTTGTTCTTTAGGATTATGTCCGAAAGTTTTATTCTATTTTCTGACGGATTTTTAATTGCATTTTCAATATCGCATTAGGAAAAGTGTTTGGCAACGACTATTTCCGAAGGTAACCAATTAAAAAAAATGTTCAAATGTTGATTGAATAACCTTGGAAAAATTTATCAACATTATCCTAACGTTAAATTTTTATATACAGAAAGCAACTTACTATCTTACTGATATGTTTTATATCAATGTATGGTCTACACCAGGGTTGCCACTTTTTTTTGTCCCTGGTGGATTTTGTTTTTTTTTCTAATGCCCAATTTCAATCTTTAACTTAAATTTTATTAACAATTAAAAATATATTACGTCTATTCCTTTATATGCGAAAATAACTCGAAAACTACGAAACTTCGCAAATATTCGAAGCAAATTTGTCACGAAAACAGCCTCGAAAATTTGCTCGTATGTTTCAGTGTTGCCTCTAAATAAAAAAACTACTAATGCCATACTTGCTGAAATCAAAACAAAAGTCAGACAATACTAATTATGAAGTAACAACTGGTTACTTCAGTTGTTAAGAGTTAAGAGAAATACACAATTTGTTTTATACTTTATTTTTAATTTTTTGCAAAAAGTACTAAAATGGTAGTGAAGCAACGAAACCCTGAATGAACTGTCAAATTGCTGAATTTCAAAATTGTTTTCGAGATCTTGAAACTTCCGAAAAATCGCACGCAACTTTTCGAGTTTATCAGATTTCGCGTTTAAGGAAATAGGCCTATTATGTGATTTTAAAATTATGGAGTAAATAATTGAGAAGATTTAAATAAAAAAACGATAGAAACGTTAAGGATTTATGATGTTTTATGTATTCCGGTTCTCCTTAAATACTTTTATAGTCAACATTATCAAACTCTCGGCTCCATTGCGAACAACAAATGGAGAAATAATAATAATGATAACATAAAGCTTAACTTCTTTGACCATGTTGTAATGAAATAGACTGCAAATACACAATTTCGTTAAGCAGTAAAGATTGAAGTATACTTATAATCGTGCCAACAGGTCACAGTCTGTCATGCCTTCAGGATGGGACTGGATACACACAATTGATGTATACATTGTTGAAACATCTGCCTTATCTCTGTCTGGCATAAGCCAGATGTACTCGTATAATGCTTTTACTTGGGATGGCTTTGTTTCGATCTCTAAATGAAATAAACTTCTCAAAACTTAAAAATTTTGCTATAAAGACTGAGACTGAAAATCGAGATCAACACTTTTTTCTAGTTAGTGAGAGAGAGTGTTATCGCTATTGACCATCTAACGATAAGTTGCAGGACGATCTTGCAGTTTTAGTTCACGCACAGAATCAATTTTGTCGGAACAACAACAACAAGCGACTTTGGATGACCTTCACAAAACTCGTCGTTGAGGGAACTACGATCAAGATTGAATTCAGTAAACTATCGATAGGCACTGGTGCTTGATGGAGCTTTATCGATGCAATGTTTTTGGGTTAATCCACCTCGAAAGATGTAAAATATAATTACTCGAAAATGTTCGCGATTTAACTCCACATTTTGGCCGACATAAATTTTTCAAGTTACTGTAAACAATCAAAATATCGTTCGTACGTTAAAACGTTCTCAGTACGTTTATTGCCAAAAATGTTATACTTTAGTATAGAAATGTCAGTTGCCGGCAGATGGCAGCACAATTGGTTGCCCCATTTTGAAATACAAGGTGGCGCAAAAGAAGTCATCCGATGTTGTTTGGCTCTTATTTTTTTTCTAAATAAAAAACTTCGATTCTGTTTTTTGATTATGTTTATTTAGACCTTTAGAATTAATTGTGTTAAGTCGAGAAGATGATATCGGATAAATGGGCGCCGTCACAATTGATTGCCATACGGGCTCGTTTTATGGCATTTTCCATCACTTCGGCGAGAGTTTCGGGCGATAAATTCTCGCATTCGTGTCGGATATTTTCCTTGAGGGCATCCAAGGTCTCAGGTTTGTTGATGTAAACACGAGACTTCAAAAAACCCCATAAAAAGAAGTCCGGGACCGTTAAATCGGGCGATCTGGCGGGCCAGTGCAAATCGCCAAAACGCGAAATTAAGCGACCCGGAAACGCGGCCTTCAGAATGTCGGTTGTGGCTCGTGCAGTGTGTGCTGTTGCTCCGTCCTGTTGGAACCACATGTCCACCAGTCCTAATTCGTCCAGTTCGGGCAGAAAAAACTCGGTCAACATTGCCCTATAGCGCGCACCGTCCACTGTTGTCGTTTGACCCGCGGCGTTCGGCCCGATGACTCCTCCAGCGTGAACAGCGCACCACGCAGTCACTTTGAGCGGGTGTAATGGTTTCTCGTGCATCACTCGCGGATTTTCGGTTCCCCAGAAGCGATAATTTTGCTTGTTCACGTACCCGCTGAGGTGAAAATGAGCCTCATCGCTCATTATGATTTTTGCCAACACCACAGACGAATTGTTACGCAAAAAAATAGACACAATTATTCCGCGTTCTTGGGGAGTGTATCGCTCCATGGCTTATTCACTTGTATTCTGTATCTGTCTAGTCCACAAAAGTCAAAACAGATTTGACATTGGCGGCCATTTGCAAAATGAGAGCATCTTCCAATAGGGTGATTAATTTTGCGCCACCCTGTATAAAGGGCAATGTTCGTGTTTCCATCTGATATTTGAAGGTAAAAATCAAATATGTCTAAAATTACATTAAGACTTTTTAAATTTGTAAGCCAGTGTCAGTTCGTAAACAATTCATATGTTAATCAAATCGTTTTTTAATGTTTAATGCTTTGGCAATTACACGAATTAATAGCAACATTAAACTACTTTACGGTCCCCAAAACATTCGAATGTATTCGTTTGGATTCATTTGAAGTGATCAGGCAATTATCTTGAGCATCTTTCAGATCATTAAGTCGCATTTGTTTATTTGCGGTATTCTCAATTAGAAACAAATAAAAATTAATTATTACAACAATAAAATCACAACAAAACCCAATGCGATATTCCCAGACATTAGAGAATAAAACAACAAAATCCCAACAACAACAACAACAACAAAAAATTTAACTGAAAATTATGAATAGGAAACATGTGTTTCAGATCGTTTTACTAATAAGCAAAAGTTGATGACAAATTGCTCAAGCGAATATTAAATCTGTTGACGTATTCATGAATGTATCTTGTGGTATGTACGAAAGTTTCAAACGGCGCACGCTGACATTTACACACCACACAGATACAGACACACACATACCCCTATACCGGTCTACATGTGGACAGGTATCTGCAGATACTCAATTAAGACCAAGAATGGTCTTAGTATGCGTATAACAATCTGATAAATACGATTTACTTCAATATTGTCAAAAGTTTACGTTCAGAGATTTTTCTTAGTTATTTACGGTGTACGAGTTTGAAAGCGTTTTAACAAACGGATTATAATTATCTTTAAAGTCTCACCGAATTTTGTGAACTTCCTGCATTAGTATAACTTGTTTTTGTTGTTGTTCTGTTTTGTTTTGTGAAAGTGTTGCTTGTCGTCATTCTTCATAAATACATATACGAGTACGTATATATGTATGTATGTATGTATGTATGTATGTATGTATGTATGTATGTATGTATGTATGTATGTATGTATGTATGTATGTATATTTTGAGTTTATAATTTTTGTGAATACATTTTTTCAAAAATCAAAATTCACCTACAAAAAAATTATTTCAATTTTCGCGCGAAAAACATGCGGACATATTTCGCATACCCTACATCTTGCAATGATGACGTGATTGAGTGGCATACAAATTTGCATTTCTCATAATAAGTGGTGAGTTCCCATAAGTTAATTACTAATATTAATGGTTTTTTTTTTAAGAACAAGATAAGTTCATGATCACAAGTACAAATCTAGTAAACAAATGTTCTAAATTTCATCCTATTTCAAAAATTTGTTTTTAGTGAAGGAGCACAAATGAGTTTACTCCAAAGTCCATTCATAATCACACTGAGAATTCGAATTTTTATATATATCTGGAAATGGATTAGACCAAATTCCTTAGTTAAGAAAAAGTCGCTTTAGAATAAAAGTCGCTTAGAAACTGTAAATGAATTTAAGTTCTGTGAAATAATCGCAATAAATAATTTAAAAAACTAAAATAAAGTTTTCCAATTATTAAAATTGTTTATTGTTATTATATTCAAAAGTTAAAAAAATCGCAATCAATTGTAGGGTATTGTCATGTTGTACCATTTGGTCTCTTACCGACACACTTGTATTTTTTTTCAGTTTACTTTTTTTATGAAGAGTTAAGGATGTTGTTTTTTGTTTCTGTTGCCTGATCGACGTGTTTGCAAAGTGACATTGACATTTGATTGACGGATGAATCACGGCGCAAAAATATTAGAATAAACGCCTTTTTTATGCCATTAAAAATCGCGTTAAACGCGCGTTAAATCAAATACCCAAATTTAGTTTGGTTCACGACTTTTCGGCTGCCTTTTTGTGGACGTTGCACTGCTGATCGGAGTCTCGAAAATTATACGAGTATGGCACCTGTCGCACAGTTACTCAAAATATGAAAAAGAACTATTCAATCGAATTTTGTTCAGGGCAGTTATTTGTGACAGAGGGGCAAAGTTATAGACCCACACTTCTTTCAATATGATTGACAGACGACCTGATAATTCGAGTGTGAGAAACTTGGAAAATACTCGGTTAAAATATGTCTTAGACAACAATTAAAAAGCTATGCCAATAAAAATGTTACATAAAGTGGTTAGTTTTTACATTGTTACACTGGATACTTACAATTGCCGTTCGAGAATAATGTACATTTATCTTTTATATTTTCTTCAGTTTGGTTGAAACTTTTCAGACTATAAATTTTAAAATCGCTCCGTACTTTCGATCGCGTTATATGGCGAAAGAATTTTAACAATATTGAGCAATGCTGAGGCTCAAAAATTCATTCACCAATTTAGAAAAAACATTTTTTGGCAGTTTTTGTTATTATTCGATTCTGGCAAGTTAAAAAACTTTTTTTAAATAGTTGTAAAATTTTAAAAAGTGAATCTGTTTTGCGTCTAAGTAAACGAAGAATATTTTAAACCGATTGTTTTCAAAATTTGACCAGTGCTATCTCGAATGGTTCTCAAGATATCTTGTTACCAAGAAGTGAACATTGTTTTCTGTGGTCATATATAAAAGCAAACAGTTGGAAACTTTTCAGATTCTTAGAATATCGTTTTGTCAAAAAAATGATGACAACAAAAATGTGGACATGGCCATATCAAATCAATTTCTGATCCTGATCGATATACTTATATGTGAATATCGCTTAAAAAAATCAAAATGGCCCTAACCAACATTTCTGATATCTTTTAGCATAAGCTAAAACAAAAGTTAAAGATATCATGGTTGAAAATTAAGGTCAGTAAAGAAGATTTGAGAATTCGAATTGAGCGAACTCACCTCGATTTCTGTCTTATTTTTCTGTTTTAATTTTGTTTTATTTATTTTTGACAACAAACTACATTGTTGTTTTAATTTACTTAATAATTGTATAGCAACCATGGCAACTACACACAAATTTGGTTTGCAAAGAGGGAAACAATATCGAGGTGGAGAGGGCAATTTTACACTTTCCTCACCTTATAGGTATTACACCATGATAGATATGACTTCTTCTGCTTATTTCTATTAGCTGTAAGATCCTAATTTTTAGCTGTATTTTAATATATCGAGCACATCTATCTTGACAACTTTTTTCATTAAAAGCTTCTCGAACACAATCTGCCCACTGAGTGGTGCATTTCAATTTCAACTTACAAAAATTTACATGCAAAATAGACCCAAAATATCAAAATATCGATCCACTTGAGAGACAAAAAAAGGCGACGCTGTCTGTTTGTCTGTCTGTCTATCTGCCGGCATAACTTTTAAACATTTGGCATAGATAAGAAATGCACTTGCGGTTTGGATATGAAAGGCAACAACAACAACAACAAACGTAATGTTGACCACAACAAATGCAACAAACTCGTAAACGTACTCGTATGAAATTCGCATATTCGCATTAAAATTGCTTAATTTTAAAAATGCAGATTTTTCGAAAAATCGAAAGGAGCCAAAAGTCTAACGAGAATAAATAAATAAACCCTTCCAAGCGATTAAAAACGAAACAACGAAAGAAAAAAAGAAAATGAAATGAAATGAAAAATGCAAATGGATGCGGGCCAGCAGAGCAAAAACTAAAACAACAACAAAGCTTATGCTGAAGCGAGTGATTCAGTTGCGGAGCGAAATTAATTTTTAAAATTCATTTCAGCTTTTCGGATTTGAAATGAAATTAATTTTATTGTAAATGCATTTTGCATTGTTTCGCTGGTTTACATTTTGTTGTTGTATGTATTTATATGTTGTTGCTGTATTTTTTGTTTGTTTGGTTATTTTTGGGTTAATTTATTAAAAACCACTCATGCTGTCCGCAAAAGAGGGCGGTGCAAAAGGGGAGGTGCCAAGACAAGACAAGAGAAAGGAAGAGGCGGGCATTAAAGGCGGATAAAATTGCATAAAGTGGCTATTTTAATTTTAATTTTGCGATAAATACGAGCGACGACGGCCTACAGGGTGACGCTGAGCGGCAAACGGCGAACGGCGAAGTCTGTCCTTTAGTCATGGACGCAGTTAGAATCCGCGCTGGCTGGCAGGCTGTGTCCGTCGCATCGTCGGATGACAACAATAGAAATTCGCTCGCTGTAGTGCCAAATTTTTATTAAACTCATATTCTAAATAGATTTTTGGCAGGAATCGCAAAAATGTCATTTTGATTTCGACATTTTAGTCATTTTGTGTGTAAGAAACGACATACATACATACATACATATGTATAAAATTAAATAAAGTAAACCAATAATAAACACACATTTATACAAACATACTCGTACATACGTACATACATACATACTAAGTTAGAATGGCTCATGGTTTCAGCATTGTTATTGTTGAGAAGCGCGCGAATGTTTTTGCGTTATTCATATCATTTGATTTGGTTTATTTGTACTTCCGCGATTAATGCGGCTCATAACTCAACAACCAAAGAACATTCACGACATGCATTCAAACGCAATTTATAATCTGACATGTCAGTTGTCGCGCACTGTCAAGTACAAACAGTCATGGATTTGCCTTTTATTTTATTTTTGCATTTTTATATTGTATAATTATATTCAAAAAGTAGAAAGAAAATCTTGCAAGAAATGTATCGGACATATTACCTGTAATTTAATCAGAAGCGCTACTGAACTATCTATTAAGTAACCCAACACATTCTTAAATGCTTCGTTTAAAATAAAATGTATTTTCTCTATCTGTGTGAGTTTACATCTCTGCCTTACGCATTCAATGACAGATTTTACTAAGCGTATATTTATCTCATTTATAGTATAGTATGAGTGATATGTATTACCTAGTGATATTACTTTGTACAAGTCATATGAAAATGTCACACGTGGGTAGTAGGGTGACTCAAATGACTGAAATTATTCCGAATTTTATTTGTGTGTATATGTTGCAGATTGGATACCTTCACAGCAACTTTCTTAACTTAGCATACAGAACTTCCCATGAAATTTCTGTGAATTTTTAGATATAGTTCTCGTGTTACCGCAACACCAAGTTTCGCCACGAATCTATTTACTTTACCGGTAATCACGTGGTATAAAACTTAAATTGTTGTGACACTCTTCCAATCTTATTTAAAGTGTGCATGGAAAATTCGGTTAGGAGCAATTTTATAGCAATAATCGAATTTTTTCACTACATTTTACAAATTGTGGATGTAATAGGTGAGCATGACTCTAAAGGCCAAGTGTACCAAATTCGAATAAAATTGGTTTAGCAGATCTCGACTTTACCCAGAATAACCGACAGACAGAGAGAAATACTGGCATTAGATCATACATATATATTAGTGAATACGATGAAAATCTTTCAGGGATTTGTTATAGATTTGGGCTTGATAAATTCAAATCTGTAATATAACGTCTTTAGTTTTCGAAATACTATTTACCTTTTTAAGTCATAAACTGTCTTACAACATAAAAAGTTATGTGAGCAATCTTATATATAACTAAGGATTTCATATATGTACATAAAAATGGAATTTTATTGATTAGTACATTATAATCTAAAACTTTGAGACAACTAATATCACAATAATATTAATAATATTAACGTTTTTTATACACAGGTACAGAAGAGCATTCATCTGCCTTTGTCAGGTTTAGCATCGCCACGTGTGCTTATGTGTAGCGCCTCTGTCGGCACTGAAGGTTCTGTGACGCTTCAACTTCGCGATGCAAACGCCTCCTCTGATTCGAATCTGTCACCAACGCCGACAACACTGGACAATGCGTTGACTATTGGTTATCCGGATCCGGAAATGTTGGCCGACGTTTTAGGCACTCTCCAGACAGCCTGTAAGTATGCAATGCATTCTGAACTTAAGAATAATTTACTAATCAATTCGAAATTAGCGCTCAAAAACAATAACAACAACGTTACAACAACGAACAACAATAACAGCAACGGCAACAGTAGTATCAGCCACAACAACATCAACAGTAGCAGCAGCATCAGTAGCAATAGTAAAATCACCATCAGCCGCCGCAATTCCACTGTACCCCACAAAGATTCCAGCAAAATTGCTGTGCAAACTGTTTCGACTTCGACGAATACCACCAACAAAACAAACAGTTACATTAAGAATTGCCTCATCCGCAGCAGCAGTTGCAGCAACACCAACAACGTCACATCGCTGGCGCAAATAATGAGCAACAGCAACAGTTCGCTACTCAACAATACGACGAATAGCAACAGCAATTGCAGCAGCAACAGCAACTTCAGTTCGAGCAGCAACGACAGCTCGTTCAGCGTCACCAGCAGCAGCAACAACAGTGGCAGCAACAATCACAAGAGCGCCAACAGCAACGGTCACGGTATTAAAAATGTTCCTGGCTCCACAAACTCATCAGCGGCTTTGAAGAAGAATCGTCCGAAGTTATCGTCGCCGACCAGGCACGGACCGCAGCAGTGTCAGGTACGAGAGTAAAGTTTAAGTTTACACATAAATTACCCGTGGCCAGCTGGCCAGATTAATAACCAATTACATACGTTAACATGGATACAATTAGACACAGTCCAAAAATTATTTGATTGGAAAATATTCGCTACTATCCACTAAAATTAAGTTATTATTTTAGTCAGAGTTTAATGATTTTAAACAAATATATGTAAATAAGTAAGATAGTTATCTTCAGCTATACCGAAGTTCAAATACCCTCCGCCATTTTGGAGACACCCAAAATATGCTTCTTATAGTACATATATTTGTTTCTTATAAATGTTTCTATTAGAAGTGGGCGTTGGACTTACCAGATCAAGCCCATTTTTTGTGAGTAGTTTCGTATAACTACTAAAATGTTAAATATCGGATTTGAACTGATTATCTATACTGGAACTATTTTAATTAATAGTTTCCCCTTATATGTACGGGAGGGGGTGTCCTGGTTCAATATTACCGCTAAAATAAATTTAATTTTTGTCAACTTTTTTATATAAGAGAAAAATTCTTGTAGTATAGGTCACAAGATTGTGACTGGGTTGTGGAGCTCTTGGCGGGATTTCGAAAAATCTATTTTCTTTCTTCCAACTGCTTACGAACGAAACAGACAGTGACCAAACACGAACGGGACAAGGACAATTTTTTGTTCATGTCCCGAGTTTGTTCCCTCGTCTTTATGCCCCTTTGTGGAGCCAAGGATGATGCCGACCATGCACAGATGTCTTCAAAATTCATTGTTGATTTGGTGGGAGCGAGGGTTTTATTTTGCCAGAATATCAAAGAAATTCCCATTTTGGGGATTTCATACATGGCTCTTGGCAGGTCACCTCACACTGACTCTGGTCTATTGTAGACCGTATCTCGCTGTATTATGATGGCTGGTAGCCTATTTCTCTCTTTTTTGGGGGAAATGGAACAAAATCTACAAAGATCGCAGTTTTGGTTCAGTTCAATCAGAATCAGTGACCTAAGCTTTTTGTTTTTTTAAGTGAAATCAATTAAATTTTTAGTTTACCTCTTTAAGAAATGTTTGTGTTGTGTTATTTAAACAATTAAAAGAATTTTAAATACATGTCACAATAACAAATTAATCAGTATTTAATTAATTATTCATTATACCAGTAATAATCATCTACATAGATCAATAAATAGGTATTAGCTATTGTCATTTCCCTAAGGGGAGGAGAAATAGTTTCTGTCATTCTCTGCATATACTTTCGACTAGTTAGTAGAAAATATACTTACACGAGTAGTAAGCGGAGGATGACAATTGCCCATCATAAGGTAAACCAATAATTTAATAGAAAGTAGTTCCGCAACTAATTGACTTCAAACTATTTTTCCATTTAAATGTTTTAGTCAACCAGTTAAGGAATTTCCGATTCTTCGGATTCAAATTATATCCGCAAATATTCGCAAATTTTTCTCTTTCATAGATTTGTCTTTTAAGTGCGTTTGAAAAGTTAAATAATACAAATAATGTAACTTTAAAATATATAATACATATGTATAATATATGTAGTTACGTGTTCTTCACTTCAGTGCCATGTACTCGTAATTGCATCAAAAGTGCAACAAAATCGATTTTATTTGCATTTAAACTGTTTCAACAAGTTTTCACAAGTTTTGTAAATATTTTCCTCATAAAAATTCCACATTTGCACATCAGAATCATTTCATTTTGCTATTGGCAAAGCAAACAAGTTCACGAGTCGTTTAGTAAATTTACTACAAAACATTTAATGCGCCCACACGCACACACACATACATACATGCACTCACACACACAGAGATACCCTCTTCTTATTTTAAGAAAAATATTTACAAAAACAATATATAAAGATGCCAATTTGCACGGCATGAAGGTAATAACCGCGCCAAATCAGATAAAAGGACTGACTGAACGATCAGACAAACAAACAACAACAAAACGGACCAACAGTTGGTCAGAACGATTGCCAAATCGTCAGTCTAACTGACCTGTCTGTCTCACTGTCTGTCTGCAGAATAAGTATCTGAATGCTGCAAATTAGTTGTCAATTGTAAAGTACTTCGGACGCAATGATTGAAATTTTTTAAAAGCAAAATATGAATTTATTCTATAAAGGCTTACTTCACTCCAACAATGAAGAGATGTGATTTGTATACTCGTACATACTTGCACGAGCGTGTACACACTTAAAGACGCTTGTCCATGGAAAACGCAAAATGTATTTTAAATAGCCCAGTGATCGGATCTCAACTAGCCGCCGTTGCGTACAGTTTAATGATCGCAATTAGTGGCAGCCACAAACACATAACATTTAGGAAAGGCTAATGGAACTATTTGTGTACATAGTCAGCATAGCCCAGCCCACCTATTTCGAAAGAAAACTATTTTGACTTAATTTTATGTTTTTTGTTGCTGTTGTTGTTGATTTCCCAATTTGAATTTTGTTTCGTTTTCCTTTAGATTTGTAGTAAGATATTTGGAAATGCATCTGCTTTGGCCAAGCACAAACTGACACATAGCGACGAGCGGAAGTACGTGTGTGCGATGTGCACGAAGGCGTTCAAACGACAAGATCATTTGTGAGTTGGAATTGTTGTTGGTGGATTAAGAACCTTATGTACTCATAGATCGTTGATATATATTTACATTAGAAACGGACATATGATGACTCATAGAAACAAGAAGCCATACGAATGCAAGGCAGAGGGTTGCGGTAAATCATATTGTGACGCGCGTTCATTGCGACGCCATACGGAGAATCATCACGCAGGTATTATAACGCCACAGAACCAGACGTTATCACCAACTGCTGGCACACCCACGGGTCTCAGTTTGTCACCAGCAACAGCGAGTGGTATGCCATCGATATTTGTTGTTAAGTTTAACCTAAGCCGACTAACCTTGATGATTTGTTTGCTTTAGGTGATGCAAGTTCGCCAGACGGTGCCACCTGCATACGGACCTACATTTCCTCGGGTGGAACTGTTGTTGATGCCGCCACTGGAGTCGCTCTCACCGAGGAACAAATTAAAGCTATCAATTTACCCATCAAAACCGGTGTCACACTACTCTCGCCCACATCTTCATCTTCGACTTCATCGTCGTCGTCGTCATCGTGTGGAATTTCAATGTCGTCAACATCACCGCCGACAATTGCGCTCACGGAGTCTAACATCGAAGGTGAGGGCTTGACGCGTGAACAATTGGACTTGATTAGCAAAATAATGCAACAAACGAAGCAGACGAGCGCCCAAGTCACAGTCTCTTCACCGACATGTGTAAACTCTTACAAAGTCGATACTGGGACCGCGTTGTCATCGCAGTCTACCAGTCAACACAGTTCAATGCAATCGAGGCCGCGCACTTGGAATATGCAACTGGTAAGTCTGATGAGATAACACGAAAAGTTTACTTATTTAATCCGAAACGATATAAATTGATTTGTTTTATTTGATCATTGTAGTTGAACAGCTCTCAAAATGTCTCAATAACCGTGGATGAAGCCTCTTCTGATGCAACACCTAATAACATTGCATCATCCATCGACACGAACAAAGATGACGAGCTCAATCAGCAGTTCGTCTCCGCCATAAATCCACACTTGCTCAATATAGTGAAGATCGACCAAAAGCCGGTCGAATGTAATTTATGTCACCGTAAGTTCAAAAATATACCAGCCCTTAATGGGCATATGCGTCTGCATGGTGGTTACTTTAAGAAAGACCCAGAGACAAAAAAGTCCGAGAAGAAAGAGCCGAGTGGACCACCTTTGCAGACAGCAAGTATTGGCGTAAGGGCCTTAATTGAGGAGAAGATCATCAGCAAGCGCAGTAAAGATCTTAACAAGGTGAGATTTGATTGGCTGAATAATGTATTTAGTGTAGAGCAATGTTTTGCATTTCAGGGTGCCTTCGTAGTTCCTGCACCTCCCGGTAGTATAGCCAGCACAACCACAATTAGACGATCGATTAGCGATCTTGAGAGTTTCCTAAGCCCAAAATCTCATCCCAACACGAGCTGTAACAATAGCAGTAGTAGCATCTCCAGTACAGCTCCAACAACCAATATGCTGCCCGCTGCGACGACAATTAAGAGCGGAATAGGCGTGGGCGGCGGCGGTCTGAGCATACAACAAATTGGACTGCCACAAAGTATAGAAATATTTAGCTCAAAGCAACAAAAGACAGTCAACAATGTTAGCGTGGGTGTGGGCACCACATCCACACTAACCACAAATTCAACGACTACTCCGTCAACGATGAAATCGACTTCAACGACAAACACAACGACTACCAAAAGCACATCAACCGATCCAAAAGATTCAACTCTGATAGAATTGTTGAAGCGTGGTACCCGAATTGCTGTAACCGCCAAAAAGCCACAGAACAGCCCAAATATCACCAATACTAATATGGCAACGATTACAACGTCACGTCAAATTATCACTAACAACAATCGCACAGTCATAATCCCATCAGATGTGCAGGTTGTGCCAACAAAATCCAAAGCATCTGGCAATGCTTCGCGCGCTTCTACGCCAGCCAGCATCTCGTTGTCCGACACAACACCGCTCTCGTTGACCATTTCACAGAGTCCAGGCAGCGCGGGCGATGTCTACACACTGACCTACACTAGCGATACGGCTGGATTGTTTGATGACGCCGAAGTGTACAATGTATCCGATACGGAAATGCTTTTGCAAACCGTAGACTCGATGCAGTTGCTCAACGACGCCGCTGAACAAATGAAAAACGAACATTCCGAACAGTTTACACTGGCTAGCAGTGGCATGACAACAGAGCTCATAAAGGTCGAATCCGAAGCAAATGCCACTGAAGCAACTATCGCCAACATGCAATCCACGGTAAATAACACGATGCCCACCAGTTTACCGACTTTCCAACAATTCCATTCCAAAGAGCTCATTATGCAAAACAGTTCCCAAGTACAAGCGATATCAAACGGTATGCGTACAAGCACTTTGACGCTTCCAGTCGATCTAAAGCATCAACTGAATGCAATGACGTCACCCATTCATTCACCTCTGGCTTATCCGACACCACCTTCGAGTCATGAGAATGTAACACAATCGTCGCCATATGTCGATGATGGACATCAGTTTGGGGAGTCTACAAATGCTTTCTTTGGAGAAAAGTGCACTACTGATTTTCTAACCCAGGCAAATGATTCTCCTTTCTTCAAGTCAAACCAACACGACCTGTCGGATAATGAAAAGATACTTAAATTAAAATGTGTTTTGGAGGAAAGCGCATTCGACACGCCCATTAAGGTTGAAGATTTGCTAAATGTCGCACAGGATGATACGGACTGCGATCTGCGTGAATTTGCCGAAACCAATTTGTCCTTCTTGGATGAGGACCAGGAGTTCCTGAATGATTCGCGTAATGCCACATCCCCGTTGTCTGAGTCATTTTTTACCAGTGGCATTGGTTCGGCCGAAGAGGTCAAGGAAGTGCTGCGCGAGGTTTTGCCAGAAGAAAATATGAGTTTGAATTGCGATCAGCAAAGTGAAAATATAATCGACCTGTACTATTTACCGGGTTTAGGTTTGCAATCTCAAATGATGCCAAACTCCGAAGATCCGCTGCTGTCCTCATCGCCACGGGATTTTGGTCAGCAACGAATGTTACAACAGACACTGCAGATGCCACAGCAAATACAGGTACAGCAGCAACAACAGCAGCAGCAACAACAGCAGCAGCAGCAACAGCAACAACAACAGCAGCAAATCATATATCCACAGCAAGTTGAGCATCAGCTTCAGAAACAAAACGACATTAAACTTGATGTATTGTCACAGCCAAATAGCTTCGGAACAAATCAAATTATCATGTCCCTACCAGCGGTTAGCAACACAACAACCACCACCACCTCTGCACAGTTGCAGTACAATATACAAAACCTGCCGCAAGTACAAAGCCAACAACACTTTATTGAGACTTCGACTATTCAGAATATAAACAGCATAGATGCTGCTATGATGCAACCCATCATATATACTGGCTCCACCGATAAAGAAGAAATCAATATAGCCGCTCAACAGCAACAGCAACAACAACAACAAACCAATATTAATTTGTTATCAGGCAATGGAATCAATGAACCTTTAACAGACACTAATATATACTTTACTACTAGTAATTCCACAACACCCCTGCCACCTATGCAGGTCACTTCTACACCAATTCCAATTCCTGCTTCAGTCATTTCCACTCTTCAGCCTTTATCGAACCAAACCAATTCCATACTCAAGCGACGCCTGCGTGCAATTGGTTCCAGTGATTCCAATGTCTCACACACCTATTCTAAGTATCACGCTCTCTCACCGTATCGCTCCAAACTGCGCAAGCCATCGCGAACTCACTACACACCGGCACCCATACTTAATCCCGATCGCAGAGGTGTTGGTCTTTATTGTAATGTTCGCAAAGAGATCGGAGCTGGTTTAATTGCGTTCGATACGTTCGATGATGACTTTGACGATCCTGTTGGTTTGGTTGACTTCTCGGATGAGTCAAAGGTAAATCTGGGATCCGCGTATCAGGCACAAATACCAACTTGTCGTGAACGCGACGGAGACACTGAGTTGCTGGAGCAAACCATCATAGACGAGGAACAGATGTGGAATCCACACGTGCAGACAGACGAAAAGAAACTAATGCGCTACATTGATCTCAGCAAGTCGTCGGCAGTGCCGATGGGTAGTCACTCAGAAGAAGTTGCACTGCAGACTCTCTTGAAGGCTGTTGGGAATACCGCATCAGCTGTGCTGACGTTGCTGCAAACGCAATCAAACTCATTCCAAATGAAGTGGTCCGCTTACGAGTTGGAGGTATTCCTCAGAGGTTTAGAGAAGCACGGGAAGGACTTTAGCCGAATTGCGCTCGAGGTACGTTACGAAATGTGATGGGAAAATTGTTTATGGGAAATAAAATTGTAATTTCTGTTTCCCAAAGCTTTGTACCAAAACAACAGGCGAATGTGTACAGATGTACTATTTCTGGAAGAAACTCTGTGTGGACTATAAAGTGTCACACTTGAAGGCGGAAACTGTTAGCATCGCGCAGTCGAACGAATTGAAGCCGTATGTCTGTGAGGTGCCCGACTGTTCAGCGGTAAGTGCACATGTTCTTTTTAGTGAATGCAATAGCTTAAGGAAATACCACTTGCCATTCCCAAATTTTGCAGAGTTTTACCTCCAAAGCAGCTCTGCATGGCCACACCCGCATACACACCTATGGCAGAAATACCGCTGCCACCAACAATCAATCTGCAACAACTGCAACAACCTCTACCCCATCATACGCATCATCGCAATCAGGCAATACAAACGCTAGTCCCCAAAAAGATCACGTCACTCCCAAGGATAGTGATTTCCCCTGCAAGGTGTGCGGCAAGTAAGATTCCCCCAAGCCAACATCCAGAATCCGTCTATCTTAAGTTTATGTTCAAACCGTACCGTGAAAGTACCGCACGTATTTTCTATTTTATTTGAGTTGTCATGTCGCCATCAGGAACCTGGACCACATCCACAGTCAATACACACCACACCCCCACATCATCCGTATTGAGATTATCCGTTTTTTTTCTTTACTTTTTCCGTTGATTATTCGACCACAGAAATACTTCATTCAGTTATGATTGCCTTAGAATCCACCAAACAAAAAAAAAAAAAAAACATAAATTAACATATCGACATATTTATAAAAATAATAATTGTTGTTATTGTTGTTGTATTGTATTGTTCCATGTTACCAAACAAATCAAACCAAACCAAACCAAAAAAAATTAAGCGAAGAGTCACAAAAAGAAGTAATTGAAACATTTACAGTAAGAAACGAACACGCGCCGTAAATACTCGTAAATTCCCGAGCGCCCATTCGTGGGGCGTTGTGTATTGCTCGCAGTACGCATCCAAAAGTTGTCCTAGACAGTCTCGTCCATCGAAGAATGTTGTAAGTTTTGCCGACTTGAATTCTTATCATTTTCTGTTCGTTTTTCCCTTTTCTTTTCTTTCGTTTTTTCTTTTTTCGTTTTAAGCCTAACTTTATTTTGTACATTATTTTCAATCCTCTTTAAAACAAAAACAAAAAAACTTGCAGTGCTTTTTTGCTACTTACAGCCAAAAATATTTTGACTAACTAATATACAAACCTGTAAATATGAAATACACTAAGTCTACTCTTGATAGAATTCGGGTTGTATCGATTATGTACGATGGGTATCTTATTTTTGGGTAAAAGTTTGTAACATTTTAGAGGGGACAAATTGATATATTACTTAGTTATATTCTTGATCGGAATCGAAAAGTGAGTCAATCTAGCTTGTGAAAACCATGAAATAAAATACAAAAATAATGCTACGCAGCTCTGTTTATCTGCTAAATTACGCTAGATAGACAAATAGAAGAATAGCCGGACGGATGACCTAAAGTAAATCTTAATTGACCTAAAGTTCGAAACTGATCATTTATATATATTGATCGATAAACTTCAAAATGATCAATCTGACGATTGTGATATCGACCACTTGATACTTTGTCAATAACAATTGTGTAATTTTACCGTGTTTACCTGGAGCACAAGCCATCTAAATTAAAATATTGTCAGTTGTACGGTTAAATAGCAAAATACCGATTACTAACTGTTAGTATTTCAGTCTGTCCATTTGTTGTTGAAATTTTTTGTATCACCTGAAAGTTTTAGTTTTGCTAGATAATCCGTTTGCATTTATATCATTTTCTTAAAAATGTTTTTGAGATATACGAAAATGTTATAAAATATGACAATTTTCTTAATATCTGAAATAATATCTGTCAAAATGAAAAACAGTTGTTCCAACATAGCGACAAAAATAATTTTGACCAATCCCTTTAAGCGGGCTTTTTAAATGATCAATTCAATCAATTGATCAATTTTTTTGACAGAATGTAAAGCTTAAAAGTTGTTAGGATCAAAATGAAGTTCTAATAAAAACAAAACACAAATCCGTAGGTAGCCTGGTAGACCAAGATCCTTCGTATTTAATCATGCTGGATTTACTCTTAATTTAATCGTTTATTTAACTAAAAAATCAATTACAATTGAACAAAACCTGAGCGTTTTCTTTAGAACTGCCAATAGAACAGAATGGTTCTAAGTTTAAGTAAATTTTTCTAGAGCTATGGAAAAACTTACTCCTTTTCTATTCTCCAAGCATTGGAGACTTTATACATATACACCATACTCGTACATGTATATTTTTTCAATTGATTCCACTTAATCATGCTTGGTCATATACTTCGGCGAAGTAGCTTGATCTACCAGACCAATTGAAAGAGTAAAGATTTCCAGGACATTTAATTCCTCACTGCCCAAACCATTTTTCCTCTTTTCTGTTTATAATTTTTAGTTATTGCAAAAGCTCTCCTACCTTAACAACAAAACTACACCACGAGGATAAGTAATTGCTGAATATTTTAAGCAAAACGGAAATGCAAATATGTGCCTAACCTACTAACTAACCTACTAATCTATGACGAAAGTTTCTTGTAGTGCATGACTCTCGATCCAAATTGATAAGAAGGACGATTCCACTTCTTAGATGCTCTTCTACTTTTAGATTCTACATAGACTGCATGCCACTTTAACTTATTTCTATGCTATACTAATGACTTTCACTATTTTCATGCTATCAAACAGCTAAATTGCTTTACTAGTTGTTGTTGTTATTGTTGTTGTTTCGCCTAAATGTCTATCAAACGTAGAACTATTACAGACATATTTTTTTTGTATAATTGTATTTGTAGTGTTCAGTTTAAAAACTAATTCGGTGCTTAAACGTTTTCAGAGTTTTCAATAAAGTCAAGAGTCGCAGCGCCCACATGAAGACCCATCGAGTCCTGGACACAGATGCGACGCCGTCTATACAGCTCCAGATTCAACCGCAACAGCAACAACAACAGCTTCAACAGATGTCACAGCAACAACAGCAGTAAAAACAAAAACACAAATCAGCACAACCCAATGAAAAAAAAGAAGAAAAAAAAACATAATTTATTTGTACTTTTTTGTTGTTGTTAAACTATTGTTAAAGAAAAAAAGATGAAAATGAGAAAAATGAAATTGACAATCGAAGCGTTATTCAGACATAACCTTAAAATTCAATAATTTCAAAACAAAAGCACAAAAAAAGAAAAAATATAAGAAAATTAATTGTAAAGTTTAATTTAATATTTTAAATTAGTAAAATTAGTCGAAAAGAAAAAAAGATAAAAGATAAAAGAAAAACCAAAAACAAAAACAAAAACAAAACAGCAGAAGAGCATTTCTTACAATCCTCCGGTACTATTTTTTTACAATAAGAAAGAAAAGTGTTGCTTCCTTACACTATAACTATGAATATTACTGTACTATCTATTAAAAAAAAGAAAGAAAGAAAAAAAAAACACACAATGACGTAGCAAATTCAAGGACGTGTTTGTTTTAACAATTAACAATTGTACTATACTCTCGTATGTATCTCTAATTAATTGTAGTAGCGGCGGCTACTCCGAACTTACTACTATTCTTACTACTATTTATTGTTATGTTCTCGAACAAGTGTAGAGTTGTTTTTTCTACTACTTTGCTAAGTAGGCATCTAAAGATTACTATAAACTAAACTAAATTAAATTAAAGAAAATTCTATATGATTGTTGTTATAGTTCTAAAAATACATAAACTACTTATATATATATATATATAGTCACATATATATATACATATGTATATGTATATCTATTACAAAAGTGAAAATGTAAAAAAAAAACAAAAATAAAAAAAATATTTTAGAAATCAAGTGATAAAGAGTGAGATTAAAAACGATTTTAGCTAAAAAACCAAATGAAAACTTAAAAAAAAAACACTTATATATAAATAAATATATATATACATATTATTTAACTTACTATGATAATATTACGTTACGTAAAAACTTTCTTATTATTGTATAATGGAATTAAAAAAAAAACAAAACAAAAACAAATCAGAAACGATTAAAGCAAAATTAAGTTGTAAATATGTAGGAAAATAGTTTAAAGAAAAACCGACAAAAGACACTTTCACATACACACACACACGACACACACATTTTTACTCTGTGTGTGACAAACAAAAGTACACCACAAAGCGACGCATAAAATTCAATCGTTTTATTTTACAATTAGAACAATTCAAAACAAAAACAAACAAAACAAAAACAACTACAATACAAACTACAATACAATTAATTGAGCATTGTCCGTTTGACAATGACTTCACTCGCATTGTTTAAATCTCTTATTTACGTGTATGTATATGTTAATGTATGAGTGTGACTATTTGCTGTTAAGTCAAGACTTCAGTTTTGAATCATCCCAGTATGTATGAGTGCAGATGTCGCTGCTAGTTTTACTTACAATTCGGTTTATGTTTCAGTTTCCGTTTCCTCGCCCCGTTGCACGTGAATACCAACAATTCTATTGTAACTTTGCCATTGACAAAACTTCTGCCATAACGATGCAATGAAACAAAAAACAAAACAAAAACAAATAAACAGCAATTATGTGAAAAAAAAAAACAAAAACAAATATATATGATATACTCGTATATATATAACAAAAAAAAAAGAAATCCGCATGTACGATACTTTAATTAAAGATTTACTCTCAACACAAGTGAAAACTATTAGCAATTTATATGGTTGTATTAGAGACATATACATATATACATACATACAAACATATATACGTGTAAGTGTGTTTGTAAAATTACAATTAAATTGTAGACAAATTACCAACAAGAAATCTCTCTCTATAGTGAAACACTTTCGTTCTTCTCTCTTCTCTCACATGCCTATCAAAGTATTTACTCGTATGTATCTTCCGTTTCATTGTTTAAGAATAAGCCTCAGTGATAAGCATCATCAAAATCATAAAATTACACTTTGAATAACTATTTTTCATTCTTTCTCTCTCTCCTTCTCTCTTTTTGTTTAATGATTTATTTTTTAATATCTAAGAATTAATAATAATAATAGTAGATAAAAATTCAAATGTACCCACCACAAAATTCTCGACGCCGTAGTTCGGAAGGCGCATTTTGCAGTGGTCGTCGGAGTGACTGACTACTAAAACTGACTGCAAAAAATAGTAGAAACAAATTTTCGATTTATTAAAGAATTCAAAAATTCAAAAAAAGGACAACTGATTTAAAGCCTCCTTAACGTTAAACTTGTTATAATAGAAGGCTAAAGCAGGACCGTGTCTGGAAAGATCTATTTTGCCGCCACGTTACCCTTCAGTAGTAACTCTATTTTAGATTATTTATTAATCACGTAACTGATGTGGGCTTTATTTAAGCTAGCTGATTTGGAACTCTAATCCCACTGCAAAGGTAACTAGTCTGCGTCTCTGAACAAGTGCTAAGAATATGTTCTGCTGTATCCTCTTCCTCTCGACAGTCATTGTTTTCTTTTTATACACAACAGTTGAATATTCATTTAATGTCACATAAGATCAGACCTCCTGATATTGAGATCGCTTTAAAAATGATATCATTATTAGATTCGTGAATTGAGTAGATCTGATCATGTATAAAATCATGAATAATTCAAAATTAATTGAATTGATGATCTAGATATCGTTATTCAGAAAACCAGATATCATTATCTACCACACCCACTTTATCTGTTAAAAACAGCAGCTGGATATTCATGAAATAGATCTACAAGTGTATATGAGTAGAAGCTCGGATCTCTTACCTGATATATTGAAATTACATCATTACCGAATACGTGAACTGAGAAGATCTAAACATGTTTAAAATCATGACTGATTAAAAATGCCTTGATTTGAAATCTGATTAAATGACTATAAACTTTTTATATTTCTGAATTTCAAAATAATGTGCTCAGAAATTCTCAATCAACTTAACGAATTTTAAAAATGTTTCTTTACGGAATCGTTTCAAGTTCAAACGTTTTTTATTTTTCTGTCTCGGTAGATTGGGATTGTCCCTTTAATCTTAAATCGATTGTTTAAAGAATAATTAAATGTTTTATATTTAAAGTTTTCCGCTTGAACGTATCCAAAAGCTTCTAAAAAACGCTGCAAGATGTGCGCTCCCAAACGAACAATTTGCATTGAACTATTTTTCTTTTCTTTTATTTTTGTTTTCTTTTTGTTTCCTTGTCTTCTCTTCTCTTGATTTTGTATTTCGTTCTAGATTTCGATTTAAAAGTGTGCTAAATTTAAGACCTTTTTTTTCAATGCATTTTTAAGATTATGTGCCAACACTTTCTTCTTTCTCAAAGGCCTTCAAGTGTAGTTTTAAGAAATGTTATTACAAAAAAGAAAGAAAAAACAACAAGAAATAATTATAAAATTAACCTAATAGTTTGTATTCTAGCTTTAATATATTTAGTTAAGACACAAACCAAATTAAAGAAAAAAAAAAAAAAAACAAAAAGAACTTTTGTTGCTTTTCTAGAAAAACAAAGTTTCCTTAAGACAAACGAGGCATACAAAATGACTTACGATTAATTAATACAATAATTTTAACTTAAATATTTTTTTGTTGTTCATAATTTAAGTTTATCTATTTTCAATTAAAAATTATAAATTTTAAATAGTAAATTATAAATTATAAATTTGTTTGTTTGATTAATTGTTAGTGAAATTTTTAAGTTTATTGTTTCTGTTTTTTGTTAGCGCAAATTTTAACGAAAAAATATTAAAAGATATTTGTTTGAAAAAAAAAACGTATTTCTTTTCTTCTTCTTCTTCTCGTTTCATTATTTTTTTCCTTTGATTTCACTGCGATTGTGTAGTTAATTTTGAATTTTAACAGACGAAATCGACAATCTGGGGTATGTATAATTTGTGTATTGCCGTACTAACTTACTTTTCCAAATGCTAACAATTAGAGGAAATACTTTATCCGAATACTCTGCGTTGTGATTGTGTATTAAGTGTGTAAAAATTGTAAAATAAATAAATAAAAAAAAAAAATCTAAAAAAATATTTAAAATTTATTATATAGGATAAAAATTTGTTGAACTAAAAAATTTATCTAATTTACATGCTGCACTTAAACCAAGAATTTCAATTAATTACAATACGTAAAAATACATACAAACAAACAAACATACATACCTACTACATACATGCTGCTCTAGCTACTAATTTGTAAATATGTATATCGATATATATAACAACATATATAAATATATATGTACTTAATAATAATTTAAGTTTTTGTGATGCAATTTTAAGCATAAAACTCTAAATACAACAAAATTCTGCAGTTAGAATATAAGTCAAACAAGAAAACATCAACACAAACACAAACACAAAGAAAAAGTAAAAACCCAAAGATAAACTGACAACTTGAAAACGAAGGATAATAGCTCTTAGACATATCAATTTTATTTTCTTTGGTAGTCAGTAAGGCGCATTTTAAAATTTCATATTTATATATAATATATATATATATATATATATCTAGATATACATAGATATAGATAAGCATGGACAAAACAAAAACAATAACAAATCAAGTATTTTATTTCTTAAACTATTTCTAAGCTAAAACCAAAAGTCAGAGGAGTGATCGATCGATTGATCGATCGGTCAATCAATCTATCTTCTATATCTATCTACAAGTTTATGGCGAGTGTTGAGCATTTTAACCCGGCTAAATGAAAGCTTCCCCGGAGCTGAGGAAGAACCGTTTTAATATGATATTAACTATAAACTTTTATAGAAAATTGTTACGTTATGGCATGCCTAAATGCGATAATGTCTTGTTGAAAAAAAATGAAAATGAAAACGAAAATGAAAATGAAAAAGTAAAAGTAAAATAAAGTCATACGAACTAAGCAAATAAATTAATAAAAATAAAACTAAAACTAAAAGTAAAAGTAAACATTTAACTTTAATAAATATTTTCATGGTTGTAAACTGATGATCAAAATAGGCTAAAACTTAATAATAGACGCTAAAACGGATTCTTGATTTGTTGCTCTGATCTGGTGCAAAAAAACGTTTTCAGCTTTTGCAGAATTTCGCAAACTTTTACGATTTCCAATTTCACTCGTTTCGAAATGATCTTTGAAAATTCGAATATTTTAAACAAATAAAAAACAGAATTAATAATAAATTCAAGCGAGAAACTTTATTTAGCAAATTTTCCAAAGCATGAACGAATTTTTTTCCAATCAAGACTTCGTCAAATCGAATCGCAATTCGTGTTTGTTTTCGATACTTATTCGATACTTATTCGATACGTATTCGATGGTGGATCGTAACTTTCTTTGAAGCTCATTTTTAACTACAATGAATCATGAATATTCCCTCCAATAATTTTTAAAATTATGTATTTGAAAAAAAAGCAAAAAGAAAATAACAAACAAAAAAGAAAGAAAGAAATTATAAAAGTAAACTAAGCAACATTGAGATAAAAGTATATACATATATATGTACATACATATGTATTACAATTTAATTATAGCATATTATTATGATTGTGCGTATTTAATTATAGCATGTTACTAGTTAAAACCATAATTATATTTATATGTGTACATGTATTCTCCCATAATTATGGCAAAGTGAATTACCTAAAACAAAACAAAACTAAGAAAAACAACAAAAATTATACCAACAAAATTTAAGTTAAAAAGATGTTGACATTTTTACACTCAAACGTGTAAAAGTGTTTGCGATGAAAGTCAATTTTTTGCGAAAAACCAAAAATATTCAAATAGATATGTATACATACGAGTACATATGTATACAAAAACAACAAAAAAACGTGTCAGTAAATATTTGAAGTGTAAAAGCTTAAAAAATCATATTTTGTTTGTCCCTTTGCATTTGTATCCAACTCCAAACAAACAAAACAAAACAAAACAAAAATCGAATCGAATCGAATCGAATCGAAATACTTTATATACAATCAATTTTTTCGCGAGTGTATCTTGTATCTCGCGAATACTCTTTAGCGCATCTTTCAGTTGGACTTTTTTCTATTGTGTGATACGGAATCGGTTGTGTGCGTTTACTATAAAATCTACATTTTAAAATATAAAACAATCTCTTGGATATTTGTTACTTTGTTAATTATAATTGAACATGTTTTAATAAATAGTTGGTAATCTTTTATCACACTTAGCCACTCAGCGTTTAATTGTAGTTCGTTCTAGCTTATTTCGGTTGACTGACTCAAGCATACTCGTACTCGGAGCTGTTGGCTCCCAACTTTAAATACCTTTTCTGCTGGTATTAGTTCAGTCTATCTCTTGCGAAAGAGTTGTTAAATACTTACCACACATACATACATATGTACGTGATGATTACATTGGCGTCCAGAATTAAAGCATAATTTACTTCTATTTACATAATATAATTATGAATTGCAATAATTTATGAATCCACACTAAGAAATATTGCCGAGATCTAATTGATTGAACAATTTAAAAGGGTTTTCCATATTTCTCTGCCCAAAGAATTCATACAAACTTATCCATTTAGAGATGTCTGCTGATGCAAGGTTATGGTCTAGCACGTCTTTTCTTTTTGGGTCATTATTCTGTAATTGTTCTGAAATAAATTATAAAAAAGTAGTCTCAGCGTTAAACCATATCGGTGAGCAAAACATGCTCGTCCAGAATGTTATCAAAGCTACTCCGATGCATTCGCTAAACTGTCAGTTTGATTTTGAAAGAAATCTAAATTTATATTTTACTTTACACTTAAAAATTAAAATGCTAACTAGCCAAACGAAGATGTACCGAATAGACCTTGAAATTTACTCAATATAACTAACTTCATATAATAACTTGGTATAACTAACTTCATCACTGGGTAATACTACCTTCGTTTTTCTCTTAGACGTAAGAGATTCTTAAAAAGAAACTTTATATACAATATTTCTTGGCAATATTTTCTTAGTTATTCTCTTAGCTTTTGATCTTGTATTTCTCTTGATGACATATATATTACATATTTTCTTAAATTATTTATACAATTCAAAGAAATAAGTTAGAAACAGTAATCAAATCGCTTATAAAATAAAATTCAAATTTTAATTATTGAAAAAAAAATAAATACAAAAAAAAAACAAAAACAAAAACAAAAACAAAAACTGTATATTGAAATGAAAACTACGGAGTGTACTTAATCAAGGCTGTTTCGACACACCCACGCAAACGCATCCACAGGCGACAAAACCCAAACAAAGCAAAACAAAACGTTTCCATAAAGAAAGAACAAACGAAATAGAATCTACTTTACTACTTTACGAACATAGACACAAGAGAATAGCAGAAACTATTGAAACAAAAAATAAAATGATGTATGTACCTTTGACATTGAGAATACAAAATCGAAGAAGAATCAGAATCAGAATCAGAAACTCTTCAGTTTTCCTGATTTCTCGAGAAACAAAAGAATTTTCTTATAGATTTCAAAAATAACTTTTAACTTTTCTTTCGTTCTTAAACTTTAATGCCAACAAAGAACTACAAAAAAAATATGCAAAATGTATTTTAAAGCCGAAATATAAGATCGTAGTTTTATATATGCATTCTTACAAGAACAACAACAACAACAACAACAACAACAACAACAATACCAACAACATCGCATTAAAGTATTTTAATAATTACAATAAAAAGAAATAGAAAGAAAATGACATCAATGACTCTATTTACTAACCGGTAATTACCGATTATTTTCAAAAAAAAAAAAAAGTCTTAAAAGGAACTTTTACGTAAAATAAAACAACTTAAGTCACTTTTACCAGAGTTATAAACGAGAAATTAGTAAACTTAAGTGCGAAGTGTGTGCATTGAACATAATTACCTAATAACTACCTAACTACTAATACATACATACATACATACATACATACATACGTACGTACGTGAATACATACATACATACATACATACATACATACATACATACATACATACATACATACATACATACATACATACATACATACATACATACATACATACATACATACACGCACATAACATACACACATACTAACTTCTATGTTTGGACTTACATATAAAAATGAATGAAAAGTTTTTTTGAAGCGTCTTCACATTTTTAGAAAAGTACTTATTGAGTAATTAGTGGTAATTTTTAGCATATGCGAAAGTTGTATTGGTATGATTCATACATATACTAAACATGTACATGTGTAAGTGTGTTAATTCATTTTTATGAAATCATTAAAAAGTATTTAAAATTAAAAAAAACAACAAACAAACAAACAAAAAGAGAAAGAAACAAAAATTAAAATAATGAAAATAATTGCAATTATACTTTTTGAAAAGTGGAATATTTAAAATGAACTTTAAACTTACTTGGAAATCAGATCAGTCTCTTGTATGCTATCAGTCAAAATCAAATCACTGGTGAATAAAAAAACAAAAACAACAAACTTGCATTTTATTTTGGATTTATTATTCAATTTCTAGGCAGGAAATTTATCGAATGTTTCACAGAGAAGCGCGGAAAGCGGATTCTAAGGAAGCGACTCACTGATATGGGGTGTTAAATGGATTGTAGGTTGATGCATTGTTCCTTAGTACAAAGCGATGAAAAGAAATATCATCAAACCTCATTGTGGATAAATGGAAGTACACCCTGAATATACCCTGTGTTTCGTTCTTTCGCGTAGTGCAGTGTACAAAAATATTTAGCTAAAAATTCAACATAATAAAAACACTCAATAAAAAAGTTTATATCTAATTTCCATAGATCATATCTGAATTTAGATTTGATTATATCCTTCAATCGACCTAATCATGCCTAATTAGAAATAATCTGATATAAGATATGATGATATATAATGACCTATTATATGTATCTAAATCTAGATCTGAACTGATCAGATATGATTAAATTTATTCAGATATAAACACATATTTGGCTCCCTATATAATCAGATGTTACTATATATTATATACGAGTATATGGTGTTATATCATATCTTAATAAAGATCTCTTCAGATTTGTTCATATCTGAAATCACATCTGATTGTATATAGTTAGATACAAGTAGATCTAATAAGATATTATAAGATCTAAAAATTATACAAGGGTAACTTAGAAACAAGTTTCGGCTGCTAAATGAAAGAAGAAGAAGTAGTTAGAGCGGCAACACTGCACAGGATGTTAATATTGCATTAATATTATCAGCAAAAATGGGAGAAAAAAACACCCAGTAGGCAAAAGTTAAAGCTAGTCTCATATTTTGTTTGGTTTCTCGCTTCAAATTAAAGTTTAAATTGTTTTCAAAATTTAAATGGGCTAAAACCGTCTCATTAGATTTTGAACTATAGAAATAAATCTAAGACTGTTTCGGAGCTACATTTCCAACATCAGCGATCTTCGGTTAAACTCTGTGTTTTAATACTTATCTCCAAGTTTCCATCATTTAAACCCTTTGTCACGCGCAAAATTGTATTGAAAGATATATTAAAATTGTTTTTCCATTTGAATTCAAATTCATTATTTAACGTTGTAATGGTAACACAAATCTACTGACAAGAAATGGGCGTTATTAAAGAGGACCACTCCCACCGCCCATTAAAACTCCCCCTTTTTTTTGCGGATAAACCAGTTCATGAGCCAAAATACTGTTATGAAATAGAGTGAATTCTCTTGATTATTGACGAAGATCCTAAATTAATACGATTGAGAAGAGAAAATAGCAATAATAAATGATATGACCTACGCATGAGGTGTAAAGCAAGAAACACCGCTGACGCAATTTTTTGGCCAATTTGGAACCAAACTCAAAAATAAAATGTATTTTTGAATCAGGTTCTAAATTGACCAACAAATTGCGTCATCACTGTCTCCTTCTTTGAAAGGAAATCGCGCCCAAAGTTCAAAGTTCATTCGCTTCAATTAAAGCTTCTCACCATAGGTTGACTCACTCATTCACTCACTTTCTGTTCCACCGCTCTGTCACTCTCTCAAATTCCTTGTTTCCAGAGTTGCCAAGCCATTTATATATTGATATTATTTCAATTCAGTTTTATAAATTTTTTTAAAGTTTGCTAAATGAAATTAATGTATGAAATGATATTAAACTATGTATTAAAAACGTTTTCGAGATCTGATCGTCAAAATATGTTGTCTTGTTTTTCGTGAACGATGGCAACCATGTTAGTGTTTTATTCTCAATGTGAGTAAAAGTTCGCTTCGCAACGCATCGCATCGCTTCGTCCTTTGTAGTGGTTTCCTTTCGCTTTCGCGCTCGGAAATAGTTCAGTGTGTTGCCAACCATTCCTTAAAGTACATATTCCGCGGACGCCGAACGTACTTTCCTGCCGCTGGTTATTGTCCTTGTTGCTCAGAGCCAATCAAGCAAGGACTCAATCTCCAAGGATTCGCATACGTTTCCCACTCAAAGTGTAAATCATTTCGATTTGTAAATTAAAGCTGAACAAATATTTAAATAAAAAATTAAAAGCATATAAATTTTTTGCTAACCAAAAGAGGAGCTGCTGAAAAGTTTAAACTCAACCCCTCAACTTAAAAACGTTTCGTTCGTCATTGCCGTGCGCGTCCTCGTTTTGATCGTCGTTCGGTTTCGTGCGTGTTCCTGTGCGTTTATACTGAAGGCATATTTCTGCCCAACGCCTGCCGGTGCTTTTCCAGTTTAGTTGCTGCAGAAGTCATCTTAGAGGATTTTTAAGTCCTACTTCGAATCAATTCCTCGTGTCAGTTTTAAGTGAACGGCTTCAAAATTAACTATTCAAAGTACCACCACAACGCTATGTCCTTGTCGGCCATAGCAAAGGTAAGTCCAATTATGCAGCCGCACCCATTTAGAATGTTTATTTTCTTCTGTTTTTGTTGTTCGCTATACCAATAACTTCGAACCGGCTCGACGCTGTTGTTGCATTTAAAATTTGTTTAAATTATTTTGCAACTGATTCCTGCATGCTCTCTCCTCGTTTCCTTGTACTGATGCAGTGGTTTGAGTGAGTTTTGTGGTACCTTGTTGGCCTTGCGCATGTGCGTCACTTTTGCTGTAGGTAGCCATTGCAAATTTCTTGTGCGGGTTATGGTAGGAAGCAACGTCAGAGTTGCCAAACAAAGTTTAATCGAAACTTTTTAAGTTTAAAAGCGATTACATGTATTCTGTAAAAAATTGAGTTGTCATTTTGAAAGGGTTTTTTTTACTATCAAACCAAATTTGATTCTGGTAATTTTTGTGAAACATATTTTCTCAGAATGCATTGACATGAATTTTTGAGAGTAAGAGTATCTCAAAAACCAAAAAAGTTATAGGAAAACAAATTAAGCCCGTTAAATTTACGTATGTACATTATACCAAGAAATCTAAAATAGTGTGTCAGAAAAACGTTAGACATAAGGAAAAAATTAGGAGTGCTTAGGGCGCAATGTCAAAAAAAAATATTTTCCTTTGAACTTTTGATTTTTCTTTCCTGTCAGATGAAATTCTGAAATAAAAAGGCTGTACCCGACAAATGTAAACAGTTTTAACTCTGTTTAGACCGGCTACATATGAACATTTGCAGTTTTGTACCATTCTAATGCACTGTACATAACATAAATATACATACATAATGTATGTACATATTTTAAAATTAATATGCTTGATATATAGTGACAACAAAATCAAATTATTTCATTAAACAAATTTTTATTTTATATTAAACATTTATGGGAAAATGTGATATTATAAGTCTTTAAATTTCTGGAACGTCCTTTAGAATTTCCATTTATTATTTTTACAATATCGAAAAAACAAGAATATGCAGAGAGTAAATTCAGAAATAAATAGTAGAAATAGTAATATTATAAATTTTTATCCTTTTCATATTCATGTACCAAACAAATGTCCAGCCAATTTGAAAACGTGAAACCCTACCTCAAAATTTTTTTCTCCTAACTGCTCGTGAATACGAGTACAAATATATTCGAAAGCCCACATTCGCATTCGCATTCGCATTCACCACAAACTCAAACTCTCAGCAGTTGGGACATTCACATTCACATTCGTTCGCTCTCTTTCGCTCATTTGTCGGAGTGCTACCTACCGGCTTGGTATGAGATACTCTTTAATTTTTATTTATGCGGACTTGGCGTTTAACTCAGAAGTCCTTTGAGTATTTTTTTCTGCAAATATTTGTCTTTGGAGTCGTGTTCGTTGTCGTTGTCGTTGCCGTATGTCCTTGAATGCTGTACGAGCGAAGAGCTTCCTCGAATGCCGCGCAGAGGTTAATGCCCCGACCTTGGTGTACGACACACAAACATACACACACACACACACCTAGGGACACCAAAGTTATTGCAGGATATATTGTTACAACATTTTTGTAGGTTCATTGCCCTCAACTCGGAACACATTTTCTGTGTAAGTATGTATTACGCTATTTATGTATATGCGCAAGTGTATGTGTGGAGGCGCGTGCCCTTATGTACTTGTATATGTGCTTTATGAAATATTTTTTACGGCCAGTGATACCTCGCGCTGCTCTAATCCTGTCATTTATTCCCATAAAACGCGTTTCTCAAATTGTATGCTTGAAGTTAGCTGCAAATGGGACACCACGACGATGCATTTCTATGTTCAGGGCTAGGTGGGAGGCGTGTTCAATCATCGTGCTTCGTGTGTGTGTGTGTGTGTGTGTGAGTGGGACAAAAGTAAAACTGGTTTCACTTAAAAGTAAAAGTGAAATATCAGCCTGAAAGTTTTTCCATTAATACTTAAAATGTCTTAGTCAACTTGGACTATTTTAAGGTTTCCACTGAACTTAGGGAGTTGACTTTTTTCGGGTAGATAATGGGTTACAAATATATTTTATATTACATGAGCATTAAATTAACAAGAAGAACCAGCGAAATATCCGTGGCCACGAGGAATAACCGCTGAAGTCGACTTAAGTAGAGTTATTATAACCATTTTGTTTTCAATAATCCAATGTACTACCTCACAAATTTGTGCTTACAGAATTTACATTTACAACGCTCACGTTTTACGAATTTTTCAATCTAAATCCCTGATTTTAAAATTAAAAAGCTCTCTTGAAAAATGACCAAAATCGACTTTAGCTGTTATTTCATATGGCCATATGAAATTCATATTTGATGTCAATAACTTCACTAAAATGGGCGTGGTTAGATCATTTTAACGAACACCGCCGTAGCTGAGAAACATCTCAAGGGGGAGTACCGGGAAGTTCCGCTAACTAATTATCTTACAGATATTTATATTCAAAACAAAATGTCTGCTATGCGCATTTAAACCATTCATCCGTTTCCGGATGTGTGCAAGTTCAGGAAGGCTTTCGGCTAAATGATATCTACTGCGCTTACATATTTCGCCTACAATTTATGAAATTAATTAATATATAAAAAAGAAAAAGATTATGTATGTAAGTACATGGCGACGCTATATACCATCTCACAATAAGTAGCTGTGATGTGTATATTAAACAGCCGCCGCCATAGCTCAGGAGCGAGATGCAAATTTGTTGCATAGTAATTATGCATATCTGCTACGTACACTTTAATTATTGGAAAAGTGCTACAACAATTTTAGTTACACATAATGCGATTACCGGGGAGATTAAATGCTTTGGTGGCGAAACTTATTGTGGTGGAACATGACTAAATTGACCATCCCACAACGGAAAGGAAAAAGGGTTGTTCATGGGAAATTCTGTTGTAATATTAACACTTTTGTGTGAAAGTTCGCAATTTTTCATATACGAGTATACACACAAATATAATTTCAGGCAAATATGACGAAAGAGGACACTTTATTAACATAAATCAAATAATTAACTTGAACATATTGAAATTAAAAATAAGACACGAGCAACGCCAGGTACTATAAGCTTGTTATAAAATGTTCACTAATTAGTGAAAATAAATATCCAACTTTGGTAATCATGACACGAGAGACGGTCAACTTTGAAACCCTTTAAAAATTAAATCTTCTTTAGTTTACTTTTAACATTTCATTCTTATATAAATATTCTTGCTATAGGCCGCTACACATAAAGAGAGATGTTTGCAACATATGTTATACTACGAAATTTTAGATTTACTACGATTTTGTTCATCATTCACTACGCCATCGCAATGCTATGGTCCGAACCCTGCTCCACAGTTACTAATTCGAATTAGTAACAAAATTCCGCTCATTCAACTTTTTTAATTAAATACAAATTAGAACGAAATATTTGCATCACCCTGTTTTACTCTCTTTAAAGTGAATATAAATTGTAGCATACTTTACTGAGTCCTGTTTAACTGTCAAATGATCATGTGTTTATACCCAGCATCACGTGTACGCACAGACCGTACGGTATATTGAGTTTGATCATCCATGTGTACCGGCTATGAGGAGGAATGTTAGTTGTGAAAATATTATTTTATTTGTGTATGTATATAATCAAGCTTCTTTTGATCGTCCGCCCGTCTGTTCGCCCGTTCATCTGTTCAAGCTCTTAGTTTAGTTTGCTTGGATCTAGTTTTTATTTTCTTGAAATTCTAATATGACAAAAATCGGACAAAAAATTCTCTCATCTCCCATACAAATGTCGAAAATCAGTTCAAATTCAGATTCAGATCATTCACGAAATACCACAAAACTGCTGACAAAAAAATGGGAGTGGTCGGATAAGAACAGCGCCCTCTTTTAATAAACAAGAGATACATTTTTGCATTTTTTCATCATAAAATCAAAATAGTTTTCTCTAAATTGATGTAGGGCATTTAAGTTTCGACATAGCTGAAGGCAATTTTCTGACTAGTTTTCGTAGAGATAAAAACAAAAATTGAGATTAAGTAAATGATATAAAAACTATTAAGAACTCTAGTACAGAATTATTAAAACTGGTGCATGTTTAAAATATATATATACTCGTATATGTGTACATAAGTATGTATGGATCTAACGGAGGTTCCTAGTGTGTACATAACTCTTTATCCGAAACCGAAACCGAAACAACAAAACAATTACAAACAAGTTTCGAAGCTATTGAAAAACATATTTTATCAGTTTAAGCAAGAACATTCAGCAGCAAAGTGTTACATACATATGTACATATAAAATATATGCAAATCGTTATCACAACGAACCAGATTAACTCGATCTCTGAATTAATTAAAAATTAAGAGTAAATTTTTCCAGCTACGGAGACATGTTGCGGCGATTGCTACAGACTGACTTCAGTGAAGCAGGCTCGCGTGTAATTCACGCGCGATTTGATCATTTAAAAACTTTTAAAGATTTTAATAGTATTTGCTTTTCAAATTTATTTTCGAAATTTTTCTTCCAAATGGCCACACATTCAATAAAAACTAATTCTTCTCTCTCCACCGCTTCCGATTCCCACCAGCCGATACTTTATTCCTATTGGCGCAGCTCATGCTCGTGGCGCGTTCGCATCGCCCTCAATCTGAAGGAGATCCCGTACGACATCAAGCCGATCAGTCTGATTAAGTCGGGCGGCGAGCAGCACTGCAATGAATACCGCGAAGTGAACCCCATGGAGCAGGTGCCTTCACTGCAAATCGGTACGACAGCTTTCTGACACTTATTTCTAGAATGATTTAAAATTTAATCAACTATCGCTTCTTTCAGATGGTCATACGCTTATCGAGTCGGTTGCCATTATGCACTACTTGGAGGAGACACGTCCTCAGCGTGCCTTGCTGCCGCAGGATGTGCACAAGCGCGCCAAAGTGCGCGAGATCTGCGAGATTATCTGTTCGGGCATTCAGCCGTTGCAGAATTTGATCGTTTTGATACATGTCGGCGAGGAGAAGAAGAAAGAGTGGGCTCAGCACTGGATCACGCGTGGTTTCCGTGCTGTTGAGAAAGTTCTGTCCACATCAGCTGGGAAGTACTGTGTCGGTGATGATATCTCAATGGCGGATTGTTGCCTGGTGCCGCAGGTCTTCAATGCAAGGCGGTAAGATAAGATAAACTTGATGACAATAAAATATCTCTTCTTTTCAATTCGTTGATCAAGAAGATTAAGAAGTTCTCGATTGTCTCAAGTCGAGATTGTGATGCAAACTGAGTTTTGAATTTCGGGTGCATTTCAAAATTCTGGCATTAATTTATTTCTTCACCAACAGATTCCATGTTGATTTACGCCCTTATCCGATTATCTTGCGCATTGATCGTGAGCTGGAGAGCAATCCCGCTTTTCGTGCTGCTCATCCCTCCAACCAGCCGGACTGTCCACCGGAGTTGCCAAATAAATAGAATTTCCCGTCGACAACTGCAAAGCGCCGTAAAACGAAAAAATGATTGCAGTTCAAAAACGAAAACGAAGGAATTTCGATTCAATGATTGAAATTTAATAGATACGAAACAAAAACAAAAACAACAACAAGAACAACAAAATTAAAACCTAAACCAAAACAGTTGATGTGATTGCAGTTGCGAACCGCATTTAGAAACGTTTGAAATACGCTCTCAAAGAACTATTTTTAAATTGAAACTCAAAATCTGAACTTTGGCTAAAATTGTGAGAAAAAATATCTAAAAGATATAAAGTAATATACATACATACATATATAATAAATTTTCTAATTTCTTTCTTTCTCTCTTTCTTTGTTCTAAACATTAAATTTCGCAATTTGAAAAACACAAAAAATTAAAAATAAAATTGTCGAGAAACAAGCAAAATTGTACGAAAAGCAAAATTACATTCAGGGATTTTTAAATTTTAGAAGAAAAACAAAAGACAAACGACAAACGACAAAAGAAGCAAAGATAATAAATATTAATGAAAGTCATTTCAAAAAGTACAAACTTCAGAGAACAAAACAAAACAAAGCAAAACAAATGAAAAGAAAACAAAAGAAAACAAAAAACAAAGCAAATAGAAACCTTAAAAAAAAATACAAAAGAAATTATAAACAAACCGTTTGAAAGAAATTATAAACAAACCGTTTGACTGTCGCATCAGCGCAAAACGTTAAGCATTTACGAGTATCTCAGCGAACCGCAAACCAAAGTCAGTTGTGTATGAGAGGAACCGTAACAAATCTTCGCTTAGTTGGTCGATACATTTTAAAGATTTAGAATATGCTTGCGTACTTGTTGGGATTTATTTGAAGACTTCAGATAGTCCGATTTGAAATCAATCAATCAAGTCGACTTCATCCTGGAAGATTGTATTCGTGACACCGTCATGGACCCAATTTTGTTCATGGATCAATTTTGAACCTGCGTTAATGGAGGATTTAACAAATCCACATTTGAGTGGTCGCTTTGATATTTTAAGAGACATGACCGAGATTTCGTTTTGCATTCGGCCACAAACGATGGCTCAATCGATTTGTCGGTCAACCGAATAACTTAGTGTAATGGCGGGAGATTTTCCATCCAACCAGCATTTAAAATCTTATATTAGTCTCATCTCTAACTCTAATTCTAACTCATCTTAATGAAATTTCTAATTCTAAATTTTATTTAGTATCTACATAACTAAGCGAATTTTTGTTCAACCTCGGTATGCAGTCTGTATGTGTGTATGTAATGTAATGTAATGTGTAAGTGAACTTTTTATGCTATAATTTAATTTCTCAAATAATATTGTATGCATAATGTTTATTGCGATGTTACAATTGCAAATTCGATCTTCTTAATTATGACTATGTAACGATTTTCTGGCACTTGAACATTTTTGCGATTATTAAATATTCAAATGCAGTTTTGAGCACCCTGTGTGAGTAACCATCCGCCAATTTTATTCAAAAGAAAAAAACAAAAACAAAAACAAAAAAGTTAAAAACTAATGAGATACAAATACAAAAACCATTTAATCGATGTAATTTTATGCAAGTATTTAAAAACTAAAACTGAAAAAATAGTATTCAATATTGTCAGAAAAGAAAGAAATAAATGTACGAAGTAAATATTTCAAAACCTTACAACTCAATCAATTTAAAATAAAACCAATACTGAATTTAACAAAACAACCAAATCCATTTGTTTACTTATTACAATAATAACACAAAAACTTGATACAAGAAGTTTTGGGAAAGTGTTGGACATTTTAAGGCAACCAAACAACTTCAATTGACCAAGTTTAAGGACCGCAAAGTCGAACATTTTGTTTATGAATCTACAAGATGAAATTCGTCTGTTGGGTAAACAGAAACCTAATATAAATGTAATATGTAATTCGGGCAGCCCTCCGAAGCTTCGAAGTTGTTTAAGTCAGAACTTTAAAGTTCAAAAGCCTTCGAAAGAAACTAGCACGCAGGGACGTACGTAAGACCTTAGACGCCCGGGTTAAGACTGGATCTTGTCGTCCCAGTAATAAAATTGATTTGATGTAAAATTTTGTATATACTTGTAAAATTTTATGTGGAGCAAAGCATGCGAAATCACTGATTTCATAAATTGATGAAATATCGTTTTACTTTATTTATAAAGAAAAAATTATTCATCATTTCACTTCTTTATTTATTGATTGAGAAAAGTATATGAAAAATACAAGTCCTCACTTTTAAAACCCTGATTCCACTGTACCATTGAGTTTCTATTTCCTGTCGGCTCATAACAAGTTGCACATGCCGCCCCTAGCAAGTGTAGCCCGGGGCAAGATACGGCCCTGATAACATGACTAACAAAATTTTTCAACGAAGATTGAAGTTTCCGTTTCCATGCAAATTATTTAATGACAATATTTTCGAATTCCTTAAACTATTTTATTAATAATCTTTCGAAGTGTTTAAATTTGTTTAGAAAAATTTGAATATAAAACTGCAAAACAGTAAAAAAATTCTTAAAAGTTTTAACCAAGGTGTAAAAATGAAAAAAACGTCTCCATGTTTCATACTGACCATAATTTTTCTATAGAATTTAATTTTGTTCAGGCATGCAAAAACTTCACCAAGTTCATTGGCCAACATGCCCATTTATTAAATATCGACAGAGGGGTCACCCTGTTTGTAGTATTTAAAGTAAGCCAAACTTGAAGCATACTTTTCTGCATAATTTACTTAATAATCGCTGATCGATTTGGTTTGTAATCATATGTTTTTCGTTGTTTGACCACAAGACAACAACAACGTTTTGAAGCCAAAACTATAAAAAAATTAAATGCCGAATGTGACAGTTCTAAAATAAATAAGTCTGACTGACTAGTTATAAAGTCAGATAAAGCAGACAATAATCTATCAAAATGTTTACTGAAGTACTTAAAAATAATCAGCCGCATGCAATTATCACCAACAACACTTCAATTACCACGGACAATTATTTATCAAAAGAACAAAAAACAAAGGTTCAGTGTTACACACTTTTGACAACAAAGAAAAACTATGATTGCATATGGAAATAGCCAGATTCGAAATAAGTTCCGCTTTGATTAGAGTCATCTAAATGTAAAACTATTTCTAACATATTTAGTGATTTTTTGAAGCTTTGGGAGATTTTATTAATGCCTTAAATATCTCGTTTGGCAGTATATATAGTATAGTAATAATAACATATATAGTACAGTATATAAGTAAAGTAATTTATTCAAGATCGCTTGGAAGTTTTCCCATCATCAGCTCCAATCAAAGAAATAGTTTAATTGGCATCACCGATACCAACATAAACATAACACGGCACCGATAAGAAATGACATAGCTTACAACTTTAGCTTATAACTTTCGACAGTTCGTTCGTTAGTGTATTTTCAGCAGCGAGAACAACTTGTTGCAGTTCTAGCTAGCGGATTTATTAGTTTTCCGAAAATTATATTCTCTTATTTTCCTTAATATGGCCACTTCAGTTGAAACCTCCGATAAGGCGCTGCCCAAACTCTACTCCTACTGGGGTAGTTCCTGCTCGTGGCGCATTCGGATTATTCTTAACCTTAAGGGAATTCCGTTCGACATCAAACCGATCAGCCTAACTAAGTCCGGAGGTGAGCACATGAGCGCCGAATATCTAGAGTTGAACCCAATGGGTCAAGTGCCTGCACTGGATATTGGTAATTTCCATGTACTCAATTTAATTTAGAGCTTAGGTTTCAATGCAATCGTTCGTTTAGATGGTCACATACTCATTGAGTCCCGCGCTATTATGGAGTATTTGGAGGAGACGCACCCTAAAGTTCCATTGCTGCCAGAGGATGCTTTCGGGCGTATCCTTGTGCGCCAAATATGCGAAATCATTTGTTCGGGTATTCAGCCGCTGCAGAACACAACCGTTCTGAGGAAAGTCGGCGAGGAGAAGAAGAATGAGTGGGCTCACCACTTCATCACGCGTGGTTTTCGTTCTATCGAGAAAGTGCTCTCTACTTCGGCCGGAAAGTACTGCGTCGGTGATGATGTCTCAATGGCGGATTGTTGTCTAGTGCCGCAGGTCTTCAATGCAAGAAAGTAAGTAATATGAAAGAATGAAAGAAAGAAAACGTTCACTAACCCGGTAGCTTCTTTTCTTTAAATCGCATTTGCTCATTGGTCATTGCCATGTACGGAGCTCATAACTGTTTCTATACCATACGTCATGCGTAAGCACGGTCTGCAGGGTAAATGCAGTTTCTCCTACCATTTGTAATGCCCAGAAGGAGTTGTTGGTATTCCACTATATTATAACTGATCAGTATCGAATTCAGAGTCGCTGTAACAATGTCATTCAGCCAGTCTGTCCGTCTGCCTTTCCGCTTCAACGATAACTCTGTGGCGGTGTAAGAGATATCGACCTGAAATTAAATTCTCCAAGTAGAAGTTAAGTTCCAAGGTGGTAAATAATAATTATAATAAAAATACTTGCAGTGTAAAAAGACCACGCCCACTTGTATAGAATAGTATGTCACATAGATGAAGCTAATTTTTTGGCTTCACTAAAACGGTGCAGGGTATTTGAGCTTCGGCATAGTCAAAGATAATGCTCGACTACTGTAAATCATTGCTTATTGTTATTTATAATTTTCTAATTCTAGGTTCAATATCGATCTGAGCCCTTATCCGTTAATTGTGCGCATAGATAACGAGCTGAAGGATCATCCATCGTTCTGTGATACTCATCCAACCAAGCAGCCGGACTATCCATCAGAATTGTCTGAATAACAAAATCTCCCATCGAATACTATCGATGATGTCATTCGAATTTCTGATCGCTTTAAATTTAGTAGATACAAATTTGGAGTTCATTGTTTCTATTGGACTTAGCCGAATAATTAACTCACATGAAACTGATTGAAAGTTGTTAGTATTTATTGTGAGAAAATAGAAATACCAAAAATTTAAATATTTGCGTTTTGATTAAATAGTTGGTTAGTTGATTAGTTAGTTAGTTAGTTAGTTAGTTAGTTAGTTAGTTGGTTAGTTAGAGTTAGAGTAGTTACTTAACTAGTTATATACATTATCAACACCGTTATCTACAAAACATTTACACAAATATTTGGTTTAATTATTTAATAACAAAGAACAATAAAATTAAGTCTTTGTTTTTGTTTTTGTTTTAAAACTTGTAAAAAAATAATCTTTATATATTATAAAAAAGTTGTTTTATGATAAGTATTTCAGAGCTTGAATACTTGCTAAAATCAAACCAAAAGACTGACAGAACTAATTAGAAAATGACAAGTTGGCAATACTTAAATTTCGTTTTTATCGATAAATCGATACAATTCATTTTGTCCACTTTTTCGAGGCATTTTGTATATTCTTTTCAATGTTCTTATATCAACTGACGCGATGTTTACATTTACAAAAAGTACTAAAATGGAGTATTAAACAACGAAACCCTGGCTGAACTTTCAAATTGAAAAATGTCACAATTGTTTTCGAGATCGGGCAAAGGTGCACATCCGAAAAGTGGCTCGCAACTTTTCGAGTTTTGATGATCTTTGATTCATTTTATTAAATTCTACAATCACAATTTTTTGTTTATGCTAGAACATAACATCTGCTTGAAAAATATAAGTCCGTATAGTAATTTCAGGTCAATATCTCCTAAACTACAACTGTTAATGTTTAAACATTTCGTCCATTAATTTAATGTGCCTCGTGCATTCGCTTGGTTGGAATCTATAAATGCTTTAGGTCAGCGGAGGTAAAATGTTTCTAAAAAAAATGCAAAAAGCAAAGTTACACTTCTAGTAGAGGATTACACTTGGTACGTGGGCCTAAGAAATGAGTTGTTATCGAAATCGTTAGAAACGAAACGTTTTTAAATGCCTCTTCTTACCAATAAAATCGATTTCAAGTCGGTACAAATTAAGTTGAGTATTTTTTGTAATTCGAATGGCTTAGTTGGCCACAGTAATTGAGTATTGAGTAACTTGCAATTTGCACTCGACATACGAGTATGTACTTACATATTCAGTCTTGGAGGAGATTGTCAGCCACTTCGGTCGGAAAGTAAGCGTCGGCAACAAGATAACAATTGCTGATTGTTGTCTCGTGCCGCAAATCTTCAATAAAAGAATGTAAGTAATATGCGTTACACAGCAACGTTTTTTTTTTTTTGCCATATTAAAATTTAACTCAGAAGTATTTACGTAGATGTTTTTTTATTAAAATTATGACGTGGTTCTTATTCGATCACGCCCATGTTTGTCAGTAGTTTGGTGTTACCATTCAAACGAATGAATGGTAACTTCGGACTGATTATCTAGAATGGAACTATTTTAATTAATTTCCGTGAGAATAGCGTAAACAACCGTAATTTAAGAGTTATCGAGCTGAAATTTCTCACATACCAAATCTTTAAATACGACTGTAATCGCTGGGACAGACAGACAGACAGACAAACGGATGGACATCGTAAGTTGACCTCACCTGGCGAAAGGTAAAAAGAGGAAACAATTTCTAAAATTTAATGGAGCTCATTAAATATTTGATTATATCGAGACAGAAAATCATCATCTTGCGATACAGTATTCCCCGCTTAAGTGTTAATATTTAAAATGCACGGGTTTGTGGGTTGTTAAGCGGGTGAGGCACTTAAGCGGGGAAGCTCATAAGAACGGAAATTTATATGTCAAATATGAAAAAAGAAAAAAAAAACCCTTACAGCTGGGTTCTTAAGCGGGATGTGCACTTAAGAGAGGTGGTACAATACTGTGGGAATAATGTACATCTAAAATCAAACCTTACAAAAAAAATTAACTTCGGGCTCGGTGCTCGATTTTCCATAGAAAATAGATCGTGGTAATCCCTGCTTTATTATTTTTACTATCAACTCTTTTGAAACGAACTGTGGAATTGTTGTTAGTTGCAACAACAATAAAGTAATGATAACTAATTCGGTATTTGCTGTAAGAATCTATATCTTGTAGATACATTTCTATGTAAACTTTTATTTAATTTACTGACTTAATTAATTCATAAGATACAAACCCAAAAGGGAAACTGAAACGAACGCGAAATTAATTTTTAATATAGTTTTTATTCATTTTTATGTTTATGTATATATAATAATTTTTCATATAATTACTTTTACGATAATTATTTGTTTGTTTGTTTGTTTGTCTGTCTGTCTGTTTGGTTTGTTTCATTTATAATTTTTAATATTTACTATAACAAATTACATGTTGCCTTGCAATATTCGCCCACTGTACTCAACACAATTACACCAAACCATTTTCTTTCTCTTCTCTTTCTCTTTCTCTTTTTTTTTTTGTTTTCTCTTTTGTTTTTGTAATTATAGTTGTTATTTTTTTTAATTATTCTACTTCCTTTGCGGGCTTTCAATTTATTTATATTCTTTATTCTTTTTTTAACCATATGTACGCTTGTTGTTGTTGTTGTTCTTTTAGAGATTTCTGAAGTTTTCTATAAAATTTAGGAAAGAAAACAATTCCAAGAGTTTTTGTTTTTGTATTTGTTTTACGTAATTGATTTTAGATTTTCGATTTATTTAATTTAATACTTTTTTATTTTTTATTTTTATTTTTATTTTTTTTTATTTATTCGTATTATTTTATTGTTTTTGTTTTTGCTTTTGTTTGTGTTTTTGTTTGTGGTTTTCTTTTAGATTGTTAAAATATGAGCTACGCATTTTAAGTTTTTAGTTTTTAGTTTTTTAAAATGTATTGTATGAATATTTTTTGTAATGAACAATAGAGAGATAATTTTTTTTCCTTTTCTTTTTTATTCTTTTTCTTTTTCTTCTTTTTTTTAGTTTTTCTTCTTCTTCTTTTGTTATTTTTGCTGTAAGTAAAATGTTTTTTTGTTTTTGTTTTTGCTATAGTTTTTGAAATAAATTGAAATTGTAAGAAAAGTTTATGTTTTGTTGTTTTTGTTTTTGTATTTTTTTGAGTTGTTGTATTTGTTTTTAGTTTTTAAATTGCGCTAAAGAAATTGTTCATTAAAATTGTCTTTTTGAATTGTTTATAATAATAATAATAATATTATTGAAATGTAAATTTTACGTATAGCATAACTAAATAACGGTTCTTTATTTAAAGTTTAATTTACTCATGTGTTTTTTTTATTTTTATTTTATTAAATTATCGTTGATTTTTTTATTTTTGTTTGTTTGTTTGTTGGTTTTTTTTACGAAAAACAAAAACATTTTCGCTTAATTTGTTTTTAAGAGCACGTTGCATTTAAAACTAATTTTTTATACTTTTGTATGTTATTTACTTTTTGTATTTAATTATATTATATTTTATTATATATATGTATTTTCTGACATAGTATATAATTCTTCTGTTTGTATATAATTCTTCTGAATACATGTTTTCGTTCATCTCGAGACTGTACTTCAAGACGGCATTTTGTTGCTAATTTAAATGTTGTTTTTGTTTTGTTTTGTTTTCTTGTTGTTGTTGTATGTATTTGTTATAAGGAATTCGCTAATTATATTACTTTGTCTATCAATATTATTATTCTTATTAACTCTCTTCCTCAGTTTCCCCTCCAATTTGCTTCCACTTTTTATTCGCTTTTCATTAACATTTTGTTTGGTTTTTTCTTCTTTTTTGTTTATACTTTATAAATATTTTTTTGTTGTTTTGTTTTTCTTTTCTTTTTGTTTGATATTATCACAGTCAAATCATAAAAGACTTTAGTACTTTTATTTTTGAATGAACTTCATGATTCTCGGAAACGTTTCTCCTGCTCCTACGTCTAATGAATCCCAAAATGATCTCTTCATACCGCTTCGTCTCAAGTTTTTACAATTCCGTTGAGTGATTACAAACAAAAAAAAAACATGAACAACAAATGATGTTTTTGTAATCTCGACAACGGAAAAATAAAAACTTGACTTCTTCTTCTTCGCTTCTGATGATGACTTCGAAGTCCCTTCATCCTATCCTCGACCGTTCTCTTTTCTTTATAAAGAGAAATTCTGAACTCTTCGATTACATGAAATGAACTCACCTACAAATACTTATACAATTCGATTTGTGTGTTTGTGTGTTTATGTGTTTTTTTTCTTTAAGTATTTTAATTGTTATGCTTAAATTTGCAATTTTGCTTTATTAAAACTTTAATTATGTATTTAGGTAATTTTTCTTTTGTTTTTCTTTTTGTTGTTGTTTTGTTTTGCTTTGAGAAAAGGAGATTTGAATGAAAATTTGTTTTTTCTGTTTCGCTAAGGTACTCAAGTAATTTTACTATTAATTCATTTTATTTTTACAATCTGTCTTGAATGCGTTTTCAAACTGTTTCTAATCCAAAAACATTTCGAGGGAGCCGCTTCTCCTAATTCCCTACGTTTTCGGTTAACATGTTTGCAGGCCTTACTCTGACTCAAGCTTGGTACAGATGTGGGGCAGCGGCTTGCCGAGAGGCTGTGCCATCGAACTGCCCACGTCTGCGCACCGGCTGAAAGAGGCTCTGTGGGGGACTGTGCCACCAAATCCCTTGCGTTGGCCTACTGAAATGTATTGTATTGAGACGTTTCGCGCTTAAATCTTCTCCTGCTTTCGTTTGGTGTACAATTGTTGTTGTTGTTGTTATTGTTTTTTGTTCAATTTTCTTGTGGTTTGGTTTTCTTTTTTCTTTTGTTTTTGTACATTTTAACTTGGGTATTAATTGTGACTGTGATTGCGTAAAATACTTTTTATGGCTTTGACATGAATTTATAATGAAATTCGTTTCACTTTATTTTTGCTTTTTCTCTATACTCGTATATATCTATATATAGTATGTATATATGTATATATGCATGTATATATAATTATTTTAGTTTAGAAACTAGTTTTCTGTTTTTTAAAATTCTTTGCAGAAGTAAATAAATTTTAATATGTACCTACGTTTTTAATTCTTTACAATAACAAAATATTGCACAGCAATATTTTTCAATATTATTAGTTATCATTATTATTTGGAGAATATAGTTTTTTGTTTTTTTTTTTTGTTTGTTTTGTATTTGGTTAATTTCCTATAGTTTGAACTGTATCTTTTGATCGTATATTCAAAATTCAAAGATCGACAATATTGATTCTCGGAAATTCAATGCTCAGAGTAGTGAAATTCTCAATGAAATCAACTTGTTTACATCTCTAAAATGTTCATTTTTTACTTTAAGATATCTTCGCCGATTTGTAAAGCCAACAACTACGGAACTTTGCATTCGGACTTAGGACTTCGGTGCTTAACAGAAGATATTAAAGAGTCTAATCGGATTGTAACTAAATAAATGATTAATTTGGTTTAATCAAAGTATTTAAGCATTAGCAGAAATAAAGAGCTTTATTTCGGACTGAGTCGTTGATGTAGAATGGGAGGAGTCTTTTATATATTAACTTTGAAACGTCTTTATTTGAAGCTACTTTTGAACTGAGGAATAAAATTTGATTTGAATTTTAAGTTTAAGGTTTATCAATTTATTCTTGAGTTATATTAAAAAGTGGAATTTTAGCATTTAAACTATATCAGAACCATACTTACATTCCATTGGTTCCGATCATTGATTACTCAAAGCAAACTTCTTTGGCATTGACATACGAATATATGAAAATCACTTAAGTCGAGTTAAATCAAATGCAGATTGAGCATTAAATTGCAGATTTCTCAATTAATTCGATAGATTGTTTAATGTTTGTTTTTGTGTGTGTGTGTGTGTGTGTTATAAAAGCTGAAGGCTCCGACAATTTGCATATATAAACAGCTACTTAAGAGAGTTAATTGTAATTCATATAAACGTTTTCGGATACATTTCAATGGTAAGAACATTTCCCTCTACACTGGGCGACATTTCTCATTTTCAGTCAGAATCGTTGTAAATAGAATCGTTTGGAAAGATCCCAGCTGAAGCAGCGTAAGGGGCGTCACTTTCTGAACCAATTGGCCAAAATAAAAATTTAACGATTTTTCTTCTTCTTTTTTTGTTTTGTATAAACTTTCTCGTAACTTTTTTGAAAACGAGTATTTTGTAATTCGGTTTGGCGCTTAACATTTTCACTACGTTTGGTGCTCTTAGGATTGACTTGAATGTCTAAATTTTAACAAAGACTTAAGCTTAAATGCTTGGCTACTGTTCAGTAGTTATAGCCCAAAGGAAAGAAAGTTCGGTCTACCTAGTTGTGTTAAATGAAGAAAAAGTTTGTGTTGTTGGTGTTGGTGTTGGTGTTCCAACACTCTTGAAAAATGAAAACAATTTCTTTTCGAATCATTATTTGTTTTTATTAATTTGTTTTTTGTTTTTAATTTATCACGCTAACAGCTAAATTTAATTTAATTTATTTTAATGTATTTTATTAATTAGTTTTATGATTTCTTTAATTTTTAATTTTAGTTTTAATTTGTTGTTTAATTAATTCACTAAGCTTTTGTAACAATTGTTTATGATGCTGCGAAATATGTTTCACATTGTGATTTTAACTGTTTCAACGAGAATTGTTAGTAGAGATTGAAAGTTTAGATTGGTTTTGTTTTGGTTTGGTTTTGTTTTGTTTTTGTTGTTTTTGTTTTTCAACGCTACTTATGCTTTTTGTAAATAATATTTGTTGTTTATTACATGTAAATAATTGTTCTAATAACAGTGTTCGAGTGTAACAAATAATTCACAGTTTCTTCTCATTTTACTTTTTTTTCTTCTTTATCATCTTCTTCCTTAATTCTTCATCTTTCCTTCTACTGTTTTTTTTCTTTTATTGATTAATTGAAAGTTGAAATTTTATTGTGGTTTTTCTTTACTTTTCTTTTCATATAATTTATTTTACGTTTTGTTATTATTAACATTGAATATTTTTAAGAGAAAAACTTTAACTTTTTGTTTTTGTTTTGCTTGTTGTTGTATTTTAAATTTATTATTTAGTAATGCTATGCTATTATATATATATATATTTGTTGTATGTTCTTTGTTTAATCATTTTTAACACTAATAGACTCCGTCTTTGAATAACAATAAAAATGAAAAGATTTCTTTACAAACATTTCTACGTCTCGATAAAAATGTCCCGCCACCCATCCACCCACTCACTGTGCCAACATGTGCAGGTCGTGCAAGGTTACCACCGCACACGCACACGCACACATGTTCGCACGTCACATGCGTAATGGACTCGGGGACATCGAATTCTTCATTGTAACTGAAGTAAAATTAAAATTTTTCTTTTAGTTCGGAAAACGTCTTTTGTCAGGTCAAAAACTTATTCTTTATTCTTTGATGTTTGTAGTTGTGTATAACCAATACGTTTAAATGTATGTTTAAATTTTCATTATGCAGTATGTAGGTGTGTGTGTGTATTATTGATGTATGCATGTGTGTGTTAGGTTTGGGATTGCTTGGATATCTTCGAAACCATAAAATAAAGTGCACACTTTGAAGCTACTGCTCCCATTTCTCCAGCTACTTAATCAAGTTGAGACAAGTTGTACTCTCGCCGTTAGACTTCGGGCTAATGTAGCGCCATCTATCGTCGGTCGCCAAATTGTATATGAGATATACATATTAAGAAACTGACTGATACATCTGTTTGGTAGGAAGCGTTTTTGTTGATTCATTTATTAATGTCAAGCTGCTATTTCATATAGTTTAAAATTAAATAGATAGAATTGCTCCTCACCTTACGAATAATGCGGCGAGCGACACCTACCTATCAATAGCCTGTCGTAGGACAGCATAATAAATTACTTTACAGCTTTACTAAAACAACATAACTGCAGTAAGAATGTTATACCCAGATGGTTGACTCTTGCTCACTGAATAGAATTCTATTGTAAGTATAGGGCCTAAACGATTTTTGAACCCAACATTAAATCCTAGCCAGAGTTATATCTTTAAAAAATCATACAGTAACCAGGGAACAACCATTTGGGCAATTGCTTTTAACTGGAGATGATGTTTCTCCTAATTGGCACATATTTGTTCATTGAGTTGTTAATAGTTGTCAAAAGTGTCTCATAAACAAACGCGTTTTCTTGACCATTATTAGCCCTTGTCTTTTATGCTAGATTTGACAATACTAGACTTTGATCGGAGCATACGAGTCCTCGAATATATAAGTTAAAGCTAAGTTTTTATTATAGCAAAAGACTTTTGTGTAGCCGATATCGACATAGCTAAAATTTTCAGTGGACATTGTCTCAGAGTTGTCCTGATCTGTCATAAGAAAAAATTCGATATGGTTTCCAAGATGTTACATAAAAAACTTTCGTCTCAGAATAGCCAACCTCCAAGGAGTACAACTCTTCCAGCGTTTAATTTTATGGTGTGTGTGTGTGAGCACATTTCGTTTATCCATGATGAGAAAGTGTCTCTGAGCTAGCTAGGTGAAGGATACTCAAGCATAAATACAGCAAATAACAAACGCCAACAGAAACGACAACAACAAGATTTGGCAAACAAAAAAAAAATGAAACCCCAAACAAGCATTGGACATTGGTTTGCATCTTAGAAATACATTTACTATACGTGACATGGCGGCGTTGGGTTGCGCATGAGCACGCGCAGTCCACGGTGCTCGGTGCGCCGCGTCGTTGATTTCGGCTCGATCGATCAGCGTTTCGCTTCGCATTTTGAGAAATGAGGAATTATTCACAAATGACGTTTTGATAGATTACGTAATGACGTAATGACGTAGTGACGTAATTACGTTTTTCGTTTGTTTCTTTGTTTGTTTCTTTGTTTATTGTTTTAGTATTTATAACTTTAAATACACATTTAAATCTTCAATCGTTTTTCGTAAATTGAATATTTTTTCTTTTTTAATTTTAATTATTTTCTGTTTTTTTTTCTTCTTTTTTTTTTGTTTTTTTTTAATACATATCACAGATCCAGTACTTTTTTTTAATTAAATGTATTTCAATGATTTCACGCATTTGTAGTTGTGTATGCAAGTGAACAAGTGTGTTGGTGTGTGTATGTATATGTATATATATGTGTGTGTGTTTGTGGGGATGTGAACTGAAATTAAGCAGTCACGCGGTTTGGAATTTAGCTTCTTCTTCTTCCAATGGAAATGTGATTTTTGGAGCGTGAATTCGTGAGTTCCAATGAATCGAAATGTTGACTTCTTGATGTCGATAGTTTATGTTTATATGTATGTAAATATGTTTAAATCTTTGGGAGTTAACTCGATTGATTCGCATCGAAATTTCTTTAAAGATTCTTTTTGCATATGAACGAAATCGAGTACTCATGTATGTATGTATGCTTGCTGCGATTTTGTTGTTGTTGTTGTTGTTGGTTGTTTATTTGTTTGTTTGCTTGCTTCTTGGAGAGTGTTATGTGTATTTTGTGAATATATACGTGTGTGTGTGTCTGTCTGTCTGTGCATGTGTGTGTTTGTGGATTTTTATTGTATTTTTCTCTAGAAATTTAAATTTGCTTTACAATAACAATGGATAATGGACAAAAAAAATCTTTAATAAACATTTTACATTTCACATTTTCTTCTTTCTTTTTTTTTTGTTTCACAGTTTAATGTATGTATGTGTGTATATAATTTATGTGTTTGTCTATTGTTTAACAGTTATAAACTAAACTAAACTTTTACATTTCAAAATTGAAAAACAAACAAAAGATAATAATTATAATAGTAATAATCGTAATAGTAATAATATTAATAATAAAACAACAGAAACAAAATGTTTAGCATATTTCAAGGCACACTAGCATATTTCTGCTTTAAACTTTAAACTTAAATGTAAAAACAACAAAACATTTGTTTTTGCATATAGCTCGTAAAATATTGCACACAATTATGACAACAACGTTTCATTTTTTCATTTTTTTTCATTTTTCTTTTTTTCGTTTATTTGAAGATTTTATAATTTAACTTATTTTATTTATATATGTATGCGTTTATATATGTATGTATGTTTGCATGTAAGTATGTAGGACACTAATGTATTCAATTCAATGTGGGCTTGTAAGCGAATTTCGGCAAAGTTCAGCGGATTCTTAAGACCATTAAATAACAAACATATGATTTCAACTATTGTACAGAAAAGCGTTTAAAGTTAACAGTTAAATTTACAGTTAATTTTGTAATTCGTTCGTCTTGGCCTTCGAATAAAGCGGCACACATTAACGAAATGGTTTGTTGCCTTAACAGATCTTCTGTTGTCATTCCAAAATACATTCGCAAACATTTTCACAACAAACCAATTCTTTGGATTGAATCGAACTAATCAATAATTGCTTGACAAAAGCTTTGCTAGTTTAGCAAACTTATTTGCTAATTTGACAATAAATTCAGACGAATTAACGGCTAAGCACTAATCGACTTACAAACCCACTTGTTGTTTGTTTCTTTGTTTGTTTCTTTGTTAGTTTGTATAAATTTGACCTATTCACAAAGTTGAAACAGAGCTTGTTGAATTTTTGATGAGCGTTTTCAGTGATTTCGGATGTTTCGTTTTGGTTAAAATGAACTGACTTAAGTTAAGAGTAGAAGAAAGTTGATTGAACTACTGCTTAGTTGATTGCGTTTTGACGTTTAGTGGTGAATGTGATGGCGCTTTAACTAAGGGTGATGATTTTTGTTTTATTTCTTTTGAGTTGAGTTGATTTGAGTTGATTTGAATTGAACTGATTTGATTTGATTTGATTTGCTTTGATTTGGTGACAACGACATAAGATCGAAAATAAAATTAAAATTAACAGAAAAAAAAACACCGCAGAAATTTTGGTAAAGATATTTTTTTTTATTTTTCCATAATTAACATGAATAAAGTAAATAGCATTATATATATATGTATATGTATAATAGTATGTATATCAAAATTAATATTGTATAACATAATAAACTAAAAGAATAGAGGTTGGGGGAAAAGAAGTTAAATTAAATTTAAACAAAATGTTATAAAAAAATGCACTTAAAATATGCGATCAAATTTTTTTCTTTTCTCGTTTGTTGTGTATGTATGTATAAATGTAATCAAAATGTTCTCAAAAATAATGAAAATAAAACAACAATTTAGAGTATAAGTAAAAGTAAACAGTGATGTTGAAAACCAATTGTAGTTGTTGTTTTTTTTCTTGTTTTTTGTTTTGTTTTTGTTTATAGCGAATTTTTAAGTTTAAGTTTAGTTCTAAACATAATTAAACTAAATGGAAGTTTATGTTTGTCTTTTAAATCTTTTTTTTGTTTTGTTTTTGTTTTTGTTTTTCTCTGTTCGAATATTTACAAACTAAATTCTTGATTAGAAACCAAAAATAAATTTACAACAAAAATTGCACATTTCTTAGTACGCCACAAAGTATCTAGAACGATTGTGTGAACATTTTCATGTCTTCCGGGTGCTTCAAGTGAAGTTGCAAAATCGTCGGGGTAGAGTGGAAATTCAAATGGAATAAATTCATATGATGAATGTGCATACAACAAATTTAAACAATACAACAAATAAAAATACAAATACAAAATAAAATAAAATAAAATAAAATAAAATAAAAAAAAACAAAAAAATATGCAGCTAAAATCAATTGTGATGCAAATCATGATTTAATCGATAATAACTTAAAAGTACTAAACTTATAATAATGTAAAAATAACAATAATCGTGTAAAAATTAAAGGGGAGCGGGGGGTGGGGCAATTATTCAAAAAAGGAATATTCCGTCTGGCATTTCAAAAGTAAATTCAACTTTAATCAAAAAACGTATTTCTGCTTTTCACTTTCTCTCCAGCTTCGCACGAAACGAAACCGAAAAAGAATTGAAGAATGCAAAAAATAGAAAAATTATAGCAAAAAATGGAAATAAAAATAGAAAAAAAATCAAGGAGACTCACGTGCGCGCAACACATTTACCACTTTTCAACCAACAACGCTCGCCGATCATTCGCGTATCTCACGCGTTTCTTAAGCGTTTCTTAAGCGTTACTTTCGCTTTTTCTTATCATCTTATCTTATCGTGTGTGAAATATTGTTCAAAAATAAATGGCAACAAAAAAGTTAATTCAATTAATAGATAAATAAATGGGCGGGGGGCGGGGGAGTTTATACACAAAACCGGGCTTTAATAAATAATGCAAAACAACGCAGAAACTTTACAAGTTAAATTAAAGAAGAAGAACAACAACAACAGAAAAAAATAATTAAGAAGAAGGAAAGTATGTATGTAATGTATTAAGCTTCAAAAGTGTATCAAACAAAGTTCAAGTCAAGGCATTATTCAACGCTTATTTGGTAAGATTTTCACTAGCCTATTTATTTAATTATTTATTTGCTTCACATAATATGAATTAATACAACAAAAAAATGTTATTGCAAAAATAAAGAAAAACAATGTAATTCCATATTTTGTTGTTGTTTTTAGTAATTTTTAATATTTACCTTGTTATCACTGAAAGTTTGTTTATCATTTATCATTTTACACGCTCACTGAAAACGCTCATTTTCATTTTCATTTTCATTTTTTTGATTTGTTTTTGTCTTCATGTTTACTTTGTGTTTGTTTTAAAATAACATTTTCCTGACTGTTTTTTGTTTTTGTATTTGTTTTGTTTTTGTTTTTGTGTTGTATTTAGTATGGCTAAGGTGTAGTAAAACAGTTCTAAAGAAAGTTCGATCAAATTTACAAAGGACAAGTTAATAAATTAAGTGTAACTATCAAATCAAATAAAGACAGACAGACAGACAGACAGAGCACTCTTTGTACTGTAAGCAGTTCAAATGTTTGCTTCCCACTATCAACTGAAATTGTTTCGGCTGTCCGCTGCTTCTGCCTTCGCTTAGCTGGGATTTCGCTTATCCGCTTATCCGCTTTTTGATTGCAATTGTGTTGCACTTAAAATGTAAACTTCGGCATTGTACATTTAAGAGTTTTGAATTCTCAATGGTTTATATTTTTAATAAAAATGAACTTTTCCTACAGCTAACAAATAACAAATAACAACAAATAAAAATAAAGCTAATATGTAGGTAGCCCCTTATGAGAGAAACAACAAAGAAGAACACTTTCATGCACGCCCACATTTCAAATCATATCTTCGCCTTTTGTTTTGAATTCGAAAGTCTAACAAACAATTTCAAAGGATTCAAATATATATTTAAAAAATTACTTTTATGTATTACTCAACTAACTACATATTTCGTTATTTACTTGTTAGTACATGATTTTCATTTAAAACTGTTTCTTTTCTCTCTTTCTTTATTTGTTTTGGTTAGTTTTTTTCTCGCTTTAGTTGGATTTTCGTTATCTTAGAGATAAACTAATCTGCCTTTACAGTTAAATTTTGCATCTGTATCTGCTCATCTTTAATTCATTTATGTATAACTCTTTTGTAAAAGTAATTTCTTTCAATTTACTGTGATTATTTACTTTCTTTTTCTTTTTTTTTTTTTGTATTTTTATATATATATATACATATTAATGTGTATATATATGTTTTCTGTATTTTTTTTATGTATATATATTTTCTGTGTTTTATCTTGGTTATCTTGTCCTAATTCACAACAGTGGTTAATGGAATTTGTCGCGCTCTTTTCGTCTCCTCCTCGTTGATTTTCTGTTCAATTAAAAATTGCGCCTTGGCAATGGCGCTCGGCTGACCCGATATGGTAACAATACGATTTCTAGTGCCCGGCGCGAATATGCCCTTTTTTGAAATTTGCACATTTGCGCCCGAAACATGTTGGATTTCAACTAAACTACGACCATTTGGACCTGCAATTTGTATACGAACATGGAATATTTAAGTATTTACTACATATGTATATCTTAAGAATTTTTTTTTTTTTGTTTGGCTTTTTTTTTTTTGCTTTTTTATATATATATTATATATAACTAAAAATACGGTTAACAATATTTGCAAGTAGAGATTTAACAAATAAAAGTATAAACAGAATAAGTGTTTAATGTTTAATGTTATATAAGCAATAATTAAATTTGTATTAAGCACAAAAGAAAAAAAATCGTATTTAAAAGTTTTTAAAGTTTTACTCAACTGTGGAATTTAGTAGTTTTATTGAGGTGACTTTTTTTAGTTGTATCTACTTTAGTAGGTTTTTAAAAATCGATCGTCGTCTTTTTTTTTAACGTACTCTACAACTCTAATTGAATGCGGCGAAGCTACACTAACAAAAAAAAAATAGTAAAACTACAACTAAAAAGTAAAAAGTAAAACCTAAGAAGACGTTGTGAGGTATTTTTCTTTTTCTTTAAAATAATCTTCTGGAATTCTAAGCAGGTTTATTATCAAGTTGAGCGAACAGATTTAACTAAGTAGATAAAAAGTGATTTGGTTGCAGAACATTTAAGCAAAGTTTGTAAAACAAAAATTAATGTGTAGTTCATTTACAGTAATTTTAACAGTTTATCGACTACATCAACTTGTCTAGTAAGTCAACTGATCAGCGGAAAGGTATTTTCTAAAAGTTGACTGACACTTTTTCGAAGGGCTGCTTTCACTTTCTAATGTCGGCTTAAGCGCTGAAGATACTCAATGAAGAATTTCTTATTTTTGAATGCAGCTGACGTATGGAACGTACGATAACATTAAAGTTGTAAATTTAACATTACACACGATAAACGTATTCAAAAGTGATATGCCACAAAATGTAAACGTCCAGCTCTACTAAAACTAACTTTATACATTGGTACATGACTTTAATGCGATTAATTATGTATATATATATACATATAGTAAGTGTATATGTTTAAACTACTGGAATGTAAATTTCAAGTGAAATATTGGAGTATTTAGATTTATACAAACAAAATTAAAAAAATTGCAAATCGCTTAAGGTAAAACGATTACTTGTATTTAACAAATTGTATGAACAATGAAACTGCTTAGAAACTCAGTTTATCTAATATTTAAAACCAATTGCACTAATTTTTAAACTTACTTTTTAAACGTCTATGGAAAGAAATTCTAATCTGCTTTCGAAAGTCGACATTTTCGAATGTGCTCGTATGCAGTAGCTACAGGGTTAGGCAAAAGTAACTATTCGCAAGAAATTCGTTACTTTTGAAACTACAAACTAATCGCAGGCGTGACTTAGAGTAACGCCTGCACAGCATTTATGACCAATGTTGCTTCTTTTCGTCTTTTTTTTCTTTATAAACGATAATTAAGAACCTTAAAAATGTATTTAATAAACAATTTATGTATGGAAATTATTAAATTCTACAGCACTAAGTAGATCGATTCTATGTAAGATGTGATAGAAGAAATTTACAGTGCATGGTATATACGAGTATATGTATATGCAATATATACTCGGAGCAATGCTCGGCGAAAGAACTGTGATGGGCTCGAATAGAAGATGTCCTTCTGTATGCATAGAACGGGTACTTTTGAGCAAGGACCAGCCTTATTGGATTCTCTAGACTTTTGTGAATGTTGTTTTATTTAAATTAAGGTTTTGTTTAACTGGAATATGTTCTTGACACAACTTGTTGGAATGAACAGGAAAGTTAATGAAGAATCACAGCTGTGTAAAAATTATCGTGGAATTTTCAAGCGATTACTTTGTGAGTAAATGGATTTGATTTAGATTTTTTGTTTTTATTTTTTGAGAAATCGAAGGCAATTGTGATGAGGAATGTACTAAGTATGGATACAGTAGACACGGCAAGAACTTGACTAGATTTACAAAAAAGGATAAATCGAATAGGTGGTGTATAGTATGTGAAGAAACGGTTACTGGTTACTTTTCGCTTCGTAAAGTAAAAGGGCGTGTTTATGGATTTATGCCTAGTGGAGGCGGGTGATTGTGAGAAACGACAATCATTTGGTCGAGGGAAATCTTAGCATTTTCATTGCCTTAGGTCGGGGTTTTTGTTTTTGTTTTGGTATTCATTAGCATTACCGGGATGTAATAGATCAGTAGAGGGTCTTCAGTTCGAAGACGATCAAAGGCACAAATGGGAGTCGCTTTATTAAGGCGAATGTAGAACTTGCATGCAAGATGGAAAGTTCGTGGGCAAGTTGTACTAGCGAATGGAAAAATTCTAAGTTCTGGAAAATCTATGACTGAGGTCGAATATTAAATTAGGTGTACAACAAAAAAAAATTAACGTAAAAAGTGAAAAGTTACTGTAACAATAATGGAAAAACGAGAATTATAAACGAACTCAAACAACAACTAAGTTATTGGGGGGAAGGGGGTTGGGTAAAAAGATATTCTCGCGAATATCTCTTTATTAGTTTAGTAGGGATAATAAAAACGTGGCCCACCTAAAATAGCGCCAACAATCACTTCGGGAATTTCAACATTTTTGGAATCCTTGGCACCCAAATCGCCCGGGGTCGGGCTCTTACTCAGACCGCTTAACGAATGCGCTGCTGCGGCGGCGCTTAGTTGCTGCGCCGTATTACCGCCCGCCGTTCCCGTAGCCGCAGTCAGCCCGAAGCTGTTGTTATTCAGCGAAACGGGCGTGGTTGCCTGCGCTGCTGACGTCAAATGGCGGAACGGGTCAAACTGTGCCGCTGCCTGCGCGGCTGCCTCCAGCTGTGACTGTGTTGGGCGGTTGGCCGCAGCAGCGGCGGCTGCCGCAGCCGCCGCTGTATATTGCTCCAAATTGACTTGGCCAACGGCACCAAAGACATTGCCCGCCGTGGCGGCCGAAGCAGCGGCGGCCGTTTGTTGATCGAGCGCCGAAACGCCTAAATAGCTGCCGAGCGTATGGGCGCCATTGGCATGTGCTGGCACACCCACACCCATACCGAGTACACCGTATTTGGCGAGCACACCGAGCGCCGCACACACCTCTGTGGTTGCGGTTTCCGAGTAACCGGAACCGCGCATGGCCACCTGCGAAACAAGAGGAGAATGATTCAGATATCGTTGATAAGGATTGTGGCGATTGTGCTGAAACATTTCGTCGTAGCACGTCATGTTTGTTGTTGTTGGCGACGTGGACGTCGCCGTTGCTGACCCCCAACCACGGCTCACCTTAATGTGCTCCAGCAGCTGCGTGGCGACGGCCAGATTGGGCGCCGGATTTGGCGCACCCAAATTCAGTGACAAATTAATGCCAGTGCCGTTGACTAGGAGACCTGCTGCGGAACCAGCACCGCCCATTGTCGTGCCGAGAGTCGAGTTTAGCGAAGCGGTACTCGAGTTAATGGCATTCTGATTGGTCGCATACGGCGACCCAGTCGGATTGAAATTGGCAACCGGGCCATTCACATCCGCATAGGAGACGTTGAGGCATGTGCCCGACTGCGGGTCCTCGACGATTTTCGAGAGGATCATCTTGCAGGCGTTCTTGTTGTTCTCCTTGTCGCCGATAATTGTGATGCAGCGCTCCTGCAGCGAGATATCCTTCGGCTTTTGCGAGATCTGCACGTACGAACCGCTCTCCTCCTTGATCTGTTTAATAAACGCGCCGCCCTTGCCGATAATCATGCCGGCCGTTGAGTTGGGCACGAGAATCTTCACCTGCTTGTCGCGTTCTTGTGTCTGTTTCGATTCAGCATCGATAATTTTTGTAGTCAAATCAGGCTTCTCGCGAATCTTGTCCATAATAAAGTCCAGCACCGTCATGATGCCATCGACTGAGCCGGTGATGAGACACACGCGTTCAGTTGTGCCTGCAACAACGGCGACGAAGCAGAAGTGTAAAAGAAGCAACATTTAGTAAACGGTTTAGCTTGCGAGTAGAATTCACGCAAATTACTCACCTGGATAGAAATCATGTGACTTGGACATTTTTACCCTAGCACCGGAGTCCTTCTGCAAGGAGGCAATTGTTTCACCGCCCTTGCCGATGATGGCACCAGAGGCCACGGCGGGCACCAGAATCTTCATGTGATACGTGGAATCTCCTGCAAATCAAAAGAAGCGCCGGAAAACATTAACTTAGCACGTTAGCAAACTAGATTTTATTTTATTTTTAACAGGTCTTTGTTTAAACAAAAAGTAAAAGTTAAAGAAAAAGAAAAAGAAAAGTTCAGCCGCTTAAGCAGTATTCGGTTTTATTAATTAATCGTTACATTAATAGTAGTAGTAGTAGTAGTGGTGGTGGTGGTAGTAGTAGTGGCATAGTTGAAGAGGGTTTAAAATTCAAAATAATAACATCTTCCCGCTCTTTCTGTCTCTCTCTCTGTTTTTTTTATTCATTTTTTTCAATTAGATTTGTTAGTGATGAAGATGTTTTTTGATGGCAGAATGCTAATGGATAGGATGAAGTGATTGTACATTGTTAATGACCAGGCGTGCGATGTGTTGCTTAAGATCATTGGTGCATTGGTATGCAATGCATGTAAAGCAACAAAGTGGCTAGCAAGCAAATGTTAATAATGCTATACATAGTTAAATATAGACTCCAACTGATGACTTGATTATAGTCTTTGTCCATTTATTTTGAGTGTAGAAAGTGTACTGGAAGAGTACAGGAAGTATTGATGCCGCCAAAGCCAGCTAATTGTGCAAGCCTAGAAAAAATGCTGATAACTCTATTAATTAACGCATCATTAATTCCTGCATGATAAATACAAAATACATATGCATGTATATATGTATGTATGTCGTTCAGGTCGTTTGCATTGAAACACAATGTCAGTAGATGAAAGTGTAAGGAAGTCAGTTTTTGAGTAAGAAAAACCAAACGAGATATGAAAAAGAAAATGTTTAATGTTTAATCTTTTATTATAATCATAACATTATAATTTAGTTCAAGTATTTTCCAAAAGTTTTGTTAAACAAATTTAAAACCAAACTATAAAAGAAATAAATTTCCAATAACTAAGAATATTATTTCAAGAACTCGAAACCACAATTTAGTAAAGCACTAGCTTATAGTACCCGGTATTGCTTTAAATAGAAATAGGTGAGCGTTGCAAGCTTTGAATAGCCCATTATTATGTCCGTTGGATCTCTTTATATGTTTCCTATGTGGCGCATCAAGTTCCTGAGCTAATATCTTGTCGATATATTTCTAAAAATAGGCGTTAAATTGATCCAACCACGCCCATTTTCTGTGAAATTTTCATACAAACTCTGATAGCCAATTTTAGATTTTTAGGAGCAATGTTAGCGAAATATTTTGGTCGAATATTTTTACTCAATTTCACAAATTGTCGGCCTGGCAGATTTGTTTTTAGCCCAAAATTTGATGAACGGTTAAGATGCGCATAGGTTTCAAAGAAAGATAGAAACAAACATTAATCTATATATATTGTATATAAATATATATATTTATATAGATTTTGACAATATCAAAGTGAATAGGAAAAAACAAATTTTCGAAGAAGTCAGCATCGTGAAAGAGTTCCCAACTAAAATTGTTTATAATTTATAAGTATCGGGAAAACAAAAACTAAAAACTCAATAACTCTATCTTATAAGTTCTTATCTGATAAGATAATTTATATCAATTTGACTTTTTAAGGAAGTTTATTTAAATGTAAAAGATTCAAAATTCAAACAAACCATTTTAGTCGGTTCCTTTCTTCATTGAGGTTTCTTCATAGTGAGACTTCTTAATACGATGAGTATTGAAACAAAATATTTACATGTTTAAAAATTAAAAAAAAAAAAAAAAATGTTTCCATCGTTTTAATAGTTAAATAAAGTTTTGAAATTATAAAGTACAGAAAATCTACTTAGAAAATTTAAGATGTATCCAATTAAATTTAATAATTCTTTACTTTAAATTGTTGAATTAAGAACGTTACTTTGCATGAGTCATTAAATAAAAGATTACCATTTACTTTAATTATCGCTTCAGATCGTTGATTCGAGTATATATGTATAGTAAACCATTTCATCAGAAATTTTCAACGATTCGCTAAATCTTTCTTAAAATATTCGAACAGATCAACAAATAAAAATCATAACGAAAGTTGAAGTCTCTCGACTAAAAGTGAAGGAAATCAAAAAGATTAAAATAAAATTCATTTTCTCAGAAAAGTATTCACATTTTGTATAGTAAAATAATTGCTTGGATTGTTTGGTTCGGGAACAGAAAATAAATTCGATTTCTACTTTAAATTTAGATAAATTTTTCATAATTTATTTACAATTAATTTAAGTAATTAGTAAAGTTATTCATAAGGAACAAAAGAGAAATTACGAATCGTACAGAGGCGGTTCTATTATTAAAGTACATTGGCAATAGTAGAGAGATGAGTTGGTTTAATGACATTTATGAAACAGTGACAAAGCTTACCATGATGAAAATGATTGTTATTGTTATTATTTTCAATTTCAACCTCAATTCCAGAACAAACTGACTCACCTAAAACGAGACAGAGAGAGAGAGAGAAGACAAAAAATACGAAAAATACGATACAATTAGTAATGAATATATATTTTTAAAATTGAATATTAAAAAAAAATATATATATTTATATATATACATATACATATATATAAGAAAAAGTAGTATGGAAAAAATTAAACGAAGCGCAATTGTCATATCGAATAATGAAGCTGACACACTGTAAAAACGCTCATGAATATTTCAATAATAGCAACGGAAGAGTGAATAAATTGTTCTTATTTACTCAACAATACTAAAATGAATTTTTAAAAAGGAAACAATTTTAAATTTTTGTTATGTTTAAATATATTAAATTTTATTTAAACCATTTGCCTAATATATTTCGAGAATTTTACTAAAAAAGGAAACAAAAGTCTTAACCATTTCGTTTTTTTAACATTATTTTTAACATAATCTTTCCTTACCAGGAAGCAGCACGTCAACTTATTTGTGTGGAGCATAAAACAGCTGATATACGAGGTACAAATTTGTAAGAATAATAAAGCTTTGTTGAGCTGAAATGAGTTTCTAACAAGGATATCTGTAGAAAAATAGGTACAAAGGTAAAAACGTGTAAACCCTTTCTTGTGTACAAAGCTGTGGTTTGTTGCACGGAGGTGGGAGGTTGACACTCATTAAAAATTCAAAACAATTGCGCAAACATAATACAGATGTGTGTGTATACATGGGGGGAGGGAGGAGGCGAAGGGGATCGGGTACATGCCCTCAATCGTATTACGCCCCATTCAACCACATGCTACTTTCAATTAATATTTGTGTGTCAAGAGCGTCGTACCAAGTGGTGGCGGTGGTGGAGGTGGGGTACAACGGGCAACGTGCTGGCGTCAAACCTATTACAGCACAACGGACGGACGCAGTTGCCGTTGACAGCGCCAATGCACCTGACTGACTATGTACCTCTTTCGACTACATACAGAATGCGATATTATTTCTTCAGCTATGCAGATACACGCGCCAGATGTGTCTACAAAGTTGAAATATTTTTAATTTTCTTGTTGACTCAATTTTAATTCCGTTCTTTTTTTAGCTTAACCCTTTGAGGGTCATAAAAAACCGGCTTTGACATAAAGTATTAGAGTAAAAAAGTCGTATCTTCACATCGACTAAGTTGAAAAGTAGTCAAAGTAAAATAGCAAAAGGATTACTTTAGGTTAAGCGGAATCCCTAAAATTTCACATATTGCCAGAGTGAGATTGTCGTTCTCGAAACGCTTTCTAGACACTTTCACTGAAGAAGACTTTGAACACGAACGAACTAATATCTTGTAATTTAGTTTAGGTAAAAAGAAGGAACTCCGGTTATATGCGGTTTCTAAAGCGTTAAGTGACAGTTACACAAATCAGTTTTTATACACGAGCACAGCATCTACGGATAGCTTCGCTTATCTGCATCGACTTGTACAAACTCATGTCCTTCAAACAAAAAAAAAATGTAAAAAAAACACCAACAACAATTTTGTCGCTATACGTATTCATTTTTAATTAGATACATACACCGCACTTAGCAGCTCACACTGCTAAATTCATAGAATGACATTGCACAGAGAAGCAAGTACATTTTTTTTCTTATTTTTAAGCTGTTTTTTTAGCAATTTCAGCACACACAAAAAATGTGGAGCATATTCAAAAGCAGAACACAAAACAAAAAAGGGAAAACTGAACGCATAAAAGCGAAATTGAAACAAAAGAGGAAAAACTTAAACTAAAATTAGAAATTGTAAGAGACGAAAACTTTTTAAATTAAAATAGACCGACAGTCGGAGGAGGGCGGGCGGGCGGTCGGGCGAATGGACAGCCGAAAGACAGACAGACAGACAGACAGCATGATAGATAGACGAAAACAAAACGATCTTTTAATTAGAATCGAGGCAGAAACATGTTACATACTGACACACATACTGACACGCTTAGGTAGACATTCGCAAGCGTTGTCGCACACGTTGTACTATTTCAGCGAGTGCTTAGCAGCCGCCATTCGTCGCCTTTACCCTAATATTTTATACAACAGACTAGCATGCATGTGTTGAATGAGTGTATGTGTGTGTGTGTGATATACACACCGATATGTCTTGTGAAAGATATATTAAAAATATCCACTGACACGAATTTATTTCGTTTTTAGAACATTTTCGGTTCATTTGTTTTCGAAAATAGTTTGAAAAATTAATTTTTTTTAAGCGGTTTTCAAATTGGTTAACATTTCAAAAGTGCAATAAGTGCAATTCAGTTGTACTCGCCAACAATAAAAATAAAACAAAATTTATACTTTTGTATTAAGTAAATCGAAAATAAGAATTTAGCATAATACAAAACGAATTCGAATATTAATTGTAGACTGAATGATTTCGAAGTTGTTTAGCATTAAACGATTGCCTTGAACTGGTGAACACTTTGATCGAAGTATTTCAACTACATAATAAATAAATAAATAGTTGAGCGTGTTCACGCTTGTCACGCTGACGACAGAGCGCGATAAGAAAACGTTGCAAATTGTCTTGTTGTAAGATTGAAAAATAGAATTTTCGAAAATGTTGTTATGCGTCCAATTGAGGCATTTCGAGATTGAAGTTAGATTTCTTCAGTGAAATATGATTTTGATTTGTATTGTTTGGATTTAAGAAACAACGAACGAAGCGTTCGTTTCGTGAATTACGAGTTTCTAACTTGATTACTGCTAAACGAAAACAGCTGATTGTTATGTGCACGAATCGTTCGTGTTGCCTTTCGTTCGAGATACAAAATGATTGCTTAAGTCTTAACAGTCCATTTTCCAACAGTTAACCTTAACCTGGAAATTTTTTCATTGATCAATAAGGCTTTAAATCTCAATTCGGGCATATGCGATGTTAAAATATCTTGATTTTTAAACAATATTCAAAGTTCTTTTTAGTTTCAACAAAATGTAATTTGTATAGAAAGAGTCACCTCAAGTCGATTCTATAAAGTATCGATTCTGAGTATTCAAAAGAACGCAGGAGAAGCAATGACATATAAAGTTCATACTATGCTAGAGATAAACATAAACAAAGTTTATCATCAAAGGTGTACAAATTAGCATTTACATAAAGGTTTGCTACAAATGAATAGCTTCGGTGCGATTCCAATGCCGAAAAAAATAATATACCAAAACGATTTAACAAATAAAAATGCAGTCTGAATGAAAAAACGAAACAATAAATAAATAAAGACAATTTTTAAAGTTGTTGCTGTTGCTGTTGCAAGTGCGATGTACAAGCACCTGTCCTCAGCCCAGCATTTCACCCACTGGTCTCAATCTCTAAAGTAAAACCAATAAAAGTCCTTGCCTTGCAGGTTGCCGGTTGCGAGCATATGAGAAATTGGACGATAATTAATTTAAGTACAAAGCGACAACAACGACAACGACAAAGCTTTGTAAAGCAGCTCAAGAGATGCATACGTACGAGTATTGAGGTGCCTACACCGCTTCGCTCCGCTCTGCTCTGGTTTATTGTCAAAGTACAATAACAAAACAATAACAAAGCATAAAAACAACAAAACAGGTTAAAAATATGTCGTCGTGATAAATGACAGTTTGCAGGCAGGCAGGCAAAAGTGTCCAAGCGTCCTCACACACACACACACATGCGCACACAAACAAACACTCTAATACAAATACAAACACACACAGACACAGAATTTCAGACGCAAATTGTATCTGTGCATCTGTGCGGTGCACCACTTTCGAGCCAAATGCAAATGCAGCGGCAGCGGCGGCGGCGGCAACACGAGGAATGCAATAGCGAGCACAAAACAACAACACAAAACTAGGCCAACAGCAAATTGCTGCGCATTTCATTGTCGTTGTTGTCGTCGTCGTTGCAAGTGTTGTTGTTGTTGTTGTTGTTGTTGGCTTTGTTGCCGTTGTCGTCGTCGTCGACAAACCCTCGAAATCGTCAAGTGTATCTACGGAACACACATTTTCCAATACTTTCCCATGGAAAATGGGAAACGAGAGCACAAACGCAAAACCAGAAGCAGCGCAGCTCTATTCAAAATACAGAGAAGCAGTTGCAGCTGTTGTTGTTATTGTTGTTGTTTTTGTTGCCGTTGTCGTTGGTGTGGGGTGTTGTTTTTGACACTATTTCACAGAGATGCATTTCGAAAAACCAAGAGGACAAAAATTGATTTTCAAATGAAATCTTAAGTCTTAATAACTCGATATTTTTTATTTATTTTTTTTTTTTTGAAAATCTTTAACATATAATAACAACAACACGAATGTTGAAATAGTTTCACAAAAATGCGATTAGAAAAGTTGACCATTTATTAGAATAAATGCAGAGATACGAAGATGCCTTTCGATTCGCTGGTTGTTCCCTCTCGACGCACTGTGCATGTGTTATGTGTTCCGTCTTTGGAATGCTTTTACCTAATTGAAATGTTGACTTTTTTGTGTGACGACACTTTTACGGATTTGCTTTTCGGTTGTTCTTTCGTCTTAATATTTTGCAAAATGTTTTCATGTCGTTTTCGTTTTGGATTCTTTCTCTTTAGACAGCCAAGCAACCCTCTTAGATTATGACCAGCACATAGATACACACAATCGCACAGAGACCCATTTACACACAAACATACATACACACATACGTAAGAGTACACATCGATGCACGCGCCTGCTTTTAGATTGGCGCCCAATGTCACCAATGATGCGTTATAAATGAGCAAAGTGTCTTAATGCGCTGCACACATCGCTGCGCATGAGTACGTGCATACGTTTGCATATGTTTGGATGTGTAGGTGCACCTGTAAATGTGAGTTAATGTGCGCTCTTGTTTAAGCCAATGCAATGCAATTGTGTGCCGAGTTTATGTTTTTATGCATTGATTGCCATCACCCACCAAATTGGAAATGAATGTCGTTTGTGACGGCGTATGAGTAACATTTATTTAGCACGAATTCATTTAGCACAGAACTTCAATTTTGCGTTCGCATTGAACGTTTTTTAACAGTAACCGCAAACAGTAAAAGCAAAAATGTTTCACTGAAACAAGTTAAATACTAGATTTTGTTGGGCAAATGTACAGAATGAATTGTTGTACATTATTTGTATATAATTTAAAAGTATCTACTAAATCATATAAGCGATGACATGGTGCAATAAAGAAATTGTATATTGAAAACTGAAGTTATTATAATTTGCTTTCTATATACAAATAAATACTTCTGCCACAAAGAACCTCGAGCCCAAACATTTAGTTTATGTAGTGAAAAATTGAGCCATGTACCTTTTAAAAATTTTAAAGTTACATGGTATATATACGAGTACATGACGATGATCAATGTAAGATATTATTTATATTATTATTTGGTATGACATGGTGGAGGGCACATATATAAAAATAGATCAAGTTAGGCTAAAATCTAACAAACTCTCATTTTCATTTTTACTTCTCTGAATACCACAAATCAGTTTTTCCTTTATCTCTCTTATTTTCTTTAGCGATTTTTTGAACCATTTCTAAAGAAAGATATCAACTTAGAAATGCTGGTATCGCTTTAAAAAGCATTTTTAAAAATGTTCTTGACTTTTATTGCATATTTAGCAATGCTGCTCGAAATGTTTCGAAATAAACAATTATTCGACTCCTTACGGAAGAACGAATAACTCTTAAATTTCTCTTTTAGGCATCATACACAAATTATCTCAAATTCGTCATTATGAGTTGTTGCTAGTGTCGCGCAGCAACATCTTAAACGAGAAAACAAAGATCGACCTACAACATAAGATTAGGCAACAAACGGAAAACATGCGGCGAGGCGCAAAGACCAGTTTAAACAAAGAGGCGTGTCTTGCTCAACGACTTCGATAAACTTGCAGAAACAGTTGCCGACTGAATGTTGCCAACTGTTACGCAACATTGCTGCGCGCTCTCGCATCAAGTTTTGCCGAGTGCCGAGTTGTGAAAGCGTCAACAGAAGCGACTGACAAACAAAGATGAATTAAAACATATGTACGAGTATATATGTACGAGATGCATATACAATATATTATGTATAAGGAAAATCAAAATAAATAAACTTCCCACACAAAAAGCATTTACTAAAATATGTTTTATTTAATTTAATTTAATATCTTTTCTTTTTCTTTTTCTTTTTCATTTTGCTTTTTTGACTGTTGCTGATGATGAGGCGTGGCGAACGATCAAACGAGATAAACGAGTAGACGGATGTTGCGTGATGTTGCATGATGTTGCATGATGATGTGATGTGGCAGCAACAAAATACAAAATGTTTCTAAGAGGAAAAAAAGACAAGAGGAGAAGAGAAGAGCCACTCACCAAAACACCAGCAGGACTTGTACGGCGACGTGTTGCTCGCATGTTGATGCTGATGCTGATGTTGCTGCTGATGGGCATGGGCGTGTGTTGATGCTGCTCCTGCTGCCGAAGTGGACGAGGACGATGTTGTTGTGGCGGTTGCGATTGCGATTGCTGCAACCGAGGTGCTGTTGCTATTGTTGTTGTTGTTGTTGGCAAGCGTTGTTGTTTGTGCGGCCATTGTTGTGACATTTTGTTGTTGTTGCTGTTGAGAGGCGTCCATCTGATGATGATTGTGCATATTAAAATGTGGTTGATGCTGTTGTTGTTGTTGTTGGTGTAATTGCGTATTTGCATGCAATAATGTTGCTGCTGCTGTTGTTGTTGTTGCGTCTTGCGCAATTGTTGTTGCTGTTGTTGTTGTTATTATTGGTGGTGATGGTATTGGCGAAGAGGTCAGCGATGATATGGAATGTTTGCCACCCGGTGGCGTATGTTGTTGTTGTTGCTGCTGATGGTAGTGGTTGTTATTGTTATTGTTGCTATTGTAATTATTGTGCTGCTGTTGGTGCAGCTGCTGTTGATGGTGATTATGGTAATTTGTGGTTTGAATAGTGCGCGGCGACGTGGACGTTGTCGGGGATGCCATACCCTGCTGTTGTTCCTGTTGCTGCTGTTGCTGATGAAAGCTTTGCTGCCGCTGCTGCTGTGCGTACAGGTCCATGTGACTTAGAAATTGTTGTGCTGCTGTGGCGCCACCAATCAAATCAAATGCGTTGCTCATGAGGCTTTCTGTGACAGTGGTCGCCTGCACCTGCAACTGCAATTGTTGCTGTAGCGTGGCCGAATTCGGTTGGCTCATCTTTCTTCTGCCCGAGCTCAATGCCAGAATTTCCTCAAATGTTGCTGGCTTGCTTGTTTGTTTGTTTGTGTGTGTGTGTTGGTCGAATGTTGGCGATCAGTCTTCTTCTTCTTCTTTTGCTTCTTTCGATAAAAGTGAGAGTGTTCGGAATTGTTTGCAATGGCGCCGTATTAATTTGTTTTTGTTTTTGCTGTTGTGGTTGTTGTTGTTTTTATTTGTGCTGCATTTAGGTTTCAGTCCTGTGTGGCAATTCGATATTTCAATTAATCGGTTTCAGTTAATGTTGCTGCGACTTGGCGCAAGCGATAATTCTGTTGTTAATATTGTCAAAAGATATTGTTGATGATGTTGTTGTGTTGTTGGTAGTGGTAGTTGGTCACGTTGACAAGACAGCGATTGTTTGTTTATTTGTTGGTTTTGTTTTGTTTTGTTTTTTTCGGACCAAATAAAAGAGAAAAAGAAATAGAAACGTTAGCGATTAATGTTGCTGAAACACTGTTGCGTACAAACTTGCTCTATAAACAATGTTGATGAAACATTTTTTGATTTTTTTGCAGTATTTTCTATTTAAGCTGGATTAAGCTTGCTTTCATTATTTTACTTAATTTTTTTAATTTTTTTTTAATATGTATATGTTTTTTGTTGTTGTTTAATTTTTAACTTTTTAATGCACACTGAAAACGTTTCACGACGCTTGATTGTGAGATTTTGTGGTGGTTTGTAGTGGTGGTTGGTGGTTTTTGGTGGTGGTTTGGTGATGGTTAAATAGTAGGCGACAACGACAACAACAACAACAACGACAACAACAACATGAACAGCAGCAGCAATTGATTGTTATATGTATAAAATAGTAGTAGATATATATATATATATATATATATAGTACGATAGTAGTAGCTGAATTATAGTTGAAGAGTAGTAGTAGTAGTAGTAGTACTTAGTAGTGGTGCGCTTTTGAAGATGAACTGAACTGGCGCTGGTGTTGGTTTTGTTGTTTGATTGGTTGTTTTGTGAAGTTGATGAAAGTGTTGCAAATATTTGTTTTTTCTTTTTTTTACTATACTTATGTGTTGTTAGAAGAAATGTCCTGAATGAGGCTGTTATAAAGTCGCTGGATGACAATGATACTTTTGCTATTGCTCGTACTACTTTTCTCGTGACATATTGAATCCGCAAATGTTGCGAACGCTTGTGCGAAAAAGTTAACTTTACTCGAAAAAGAGTTGGGAATGATTTTCAAATATTTTTGATACGCTTTTTGAATTTTAAAAAAGTAAGTGTAAATGGAACAAACAACAAAAGTGTTCGCCAAGAGCAAAAACAATGAAACAAAATTAACGCTATAAAGAGTTTAGCAACATTTTCCAATCGTTGTTACGACTTCGAGTGTTGTAAATCGAAAAAAGTAGCAGCTGCAATAGTATTGAGTAGTATCGAAAAGTAATTCTAACTGAGACACAACATCCACATTAAGAAATACATACATACATACATATGCACTATAAGTAAGTAAGTAAGTTTCGTTTGTTTACCATTTAGACCGTTATGTTGCTAAGCTGCCGATGCGGCTGTGATGTTGCGCATAGAAGCGTTAATGTGTCACTGTGATACCTTGGCTGCTTCGGCTGCTTCGGCTGCTGTTGCTGATGACAGTGCGTAGTCAGCTGCTGTGTTGTGTTGGCTTAGAGGCGGCAACGTTGCATTTGCACAATCTACAACAAATCTCAAATCGTTGCTCCTTATGTGTGCTGGCGGCTGCTGCAGCTGTATGAGGGACGATGTGGGCGTGGTCGAGAACGTTGCATGCAATTGTTGTTGTTGATGTGGTTGATGTGCGTCTGCAGCATTCGCACATTTAATTGTTGTTGCAATGAGTTTTCGTCGCGTTAAAACTTTTTTGAATGCGTTTTTTAAATGTTGTTTTTGTTTTTGTTTTTATGAAGTTCTGCTTTATGCGTCGTTCCTGCAGAGATTGCGTTTGTGATCGTCGACGTTTGAATTCTTTGTATGGATTTCTTATTTTTTGTTGTTGTTAGTCTTTCGGTTCATACGGTTTTGGAGTTATCACAACATTATACTTGATTTTGTTTTTGTTTAAAGTTTTTCTTGGTTTTATCACATTTGAGTTGCTTGTTTATATCTTTAGTTTATTTTTTCGTTTTTGTTTTTGTTATTCTTGTTTACTTTTGTTACATACTTTAGTACTTTTGTGGGAATGCTTCTGCGTTTTCTTTTTTTTTTCAAATAAACAAATAAAGGAAAAATTTTTATAGAGATATCGGTTTAATTTTTAAAAATTTTCTACTTTTGAGGTTAGTTTGAGTTTTTTGTTTTTCGAACTTCCATTAATGACAACGCTACAACAACAACTGATTACAAAAGCGGCACCGCAGCTTGCTTTATGGCTATTAGCTGCTGTTTTTTTTGGTTTTAATTTTTTCCAAACTGATTAAAATGAAATTAGGATTCTTGCTGTTGCATGAATGTCATTCGACCATACTCCATTATATAATTATTAACAACAACAACAACGACAACAAAACATTAAAAAAAAACACATCATGACATCGACAATTAATATATACCGAAACGCACACAATGACAAAACCGAAAATATCAAAGGCAAAAAAAACGTACACAAATTATCGAAAAAAAAACAACAACAAAATGTGAAGCAAAAATTGGAAAGAGTTAGCGGAAAAACGCAACAATTTGGTCAGAACGAGAAAATGACTTTTCAAAGTTGGAATGATTATCTCGAAAAAGCAGTTGAAGCAGTTGAAGCAGTTGAAGCGTTCAATGTGGTCATGGATGTGTTGTCATGATCTGCAGCGCTGCGATCTGTTTACAAATATGAGGTTAAGTGTGCTTCTTCTTCTGTTTAATGACGACCCTACAACAATAACAACACTAATTAGGGCTATGCCCAATAATGAACACGGTTCGATTGTCAGCAGATACGACCAAACAAAAAAAAAAAACACACACAAATCTGTAGAGTAGATGGAAAAGCTCTCGATCGACAAAAGTCACTGTCGAAATTCTTGTCACTTGTGTGCGGTTTGTCACGCTTTAACACGTTTGATTCGCGTTCGCCCGTCGCACAAAAAAAAACTACCTGTCGCCGTCGAAATGTGTACTGAACTGTATCCAGCCACGCCGATTGTGGCCAAAATCACCAAAACACGCGAGAAAAACAAAAAAAAAATACACAAATAGAGAAACTTTAGCATAAAATCGCTCTCTCGAAGTGGTCAGCCACTAAATCAAAGCGCGCGCCCATGCAGCAAGGTCCGCAACACGCTTACAAAATACGCCACAAAATACGCTTTGTATACGAGTGTAGCGAAACTCACAACTCAAAACTCATCTTTTTCCTTATCTCTGCTGGTCGTATAGCTCCGATACTTTTAATAACTAAACTACCAAAAATTTGCTACTTTACTTTTCGCATCAGCCTCGCGTCGGTTGAGGATTGAGCTGCGATTCACAATTTCTGCTTCGTTTGCGTCTAGTCGTGGACTTTGTAATGAGCGGCTGAGCGCTGCTGAGATCATCTTTTGGTTGTTGTTGTTTTTTTTTCTTTTCGTTTTTGTTTTTCTTAGTTAACTTTTGTAGCTAAGAATGTGACGCAAACATTAAATCAGTCAAGTGGATGCCAGATTATAAGAACTGAATTTTATAGCTGAGACAGACATTTGAACAATTTTACGAATAGTTTTGAGGAAATATATTTAAATATAAATTTTTAATTTATTTTTGATTATATAACAATTATAAAATTAAAAAAAGGAAAAATATAAAAAAATAGTTTAAATATCTCTTTTGATTTGAAAGATATAGAATTAAATTCATGTTAGTGGCGAATAAACTAGCATGGACTGGCTCCAAAGCTGGGCATCAGACACGGCTATCATAGGAAACAACTATTGCCAAGCCAAGCTACTCGTGAGTTTAAGTGCCTCATGGGATAAAATCAGGCTAAGCATATCCAATCTACGACTAATAACCGGCAATCTCACTGGACAAAACGGGTTATAATATCGCTTCCATAAAATGGATCAATTCTCCGACACGGAATACAGAGTGAAGACCTAGAGGAGCATGATATCTTCTGCGAATATCCGACTTTGGCCAGACTTCGTCTGAAATATATTCTGCAGGGTTTTCCAATACCAGCTTAAATCGTCAAAAGCTCGACAAGATCTATTCTATCCCCCTCATAAGGAAGGTAAAAGAAACTCTAGTGTTGTGATTGGGCTTGAAGTACATAAGATCGTTATTGATTGCAGTGCTCATAACCACTTACAGTTAGCCGTCAAGGGGGCTTTACACCTTCCTATCAGACTTGTTGGATAAGAAACGCCCCCTTGATTGATTGATTGATTGATTGATTGATTGATTAATTGAATGATTGATAGCTGAAACAGTATTGAATCAAATCCAAAGATATTTCAGCAATTTCCCTTCAACGCTTCAATGTTTCCAACTATAAATTGCAAATCACTGAAAATGCATCCTTAATTTAAATAAGATCTATTTGCGATCTCTTTGGTCTAAAAGATTCAGACACTTCTACTGTCTCCTATAAGCTGTGAAATGATTATAACTTCAAAATAAATAAATTTCACAAAATATTCATATGAAGCTTTTTATTTCTTTGTTTGTAATTGAAATGCAAAAATGTCAAGTAATTTGGTCAAGGTTGCAGAAATGGTCTTGACCATGCGAATGCGTATTCGAAAAGCAGCAATTAAAAGTTGATTTTCTGTCAACGAAGCAAAATGTTAATGAACCGTAAATGTTTTTTTTGTTGTTTTTTTTTTGTATTTCAGTGTCAGTCAGTCAGTCGAAGCGGCAATTCGTCATATTTGAAAATGAAATCGAAATTTCGCAGGTCGTTACTCTACTCGTAATTCGAAATTCTTGCAATGTAGTTTTTACAGTTTGCTTTTGTGTAAGGTATGTATTTATTACTGTCTTCTCTTGTATAATTTACTGTCTGTTATGGAATCACACTAAATTATTGCCAAAAAAATTACTAAACAATATTTAAAACAATGAAAGTTGTTATTTGAATTTGGCCTAAAGCATTCTTAAGCCAGAATTGACTTAAATTGTTTTCGATTTTTGCACGAATTTCAAATGTATTTGTTGTGTATTTAGAAGCAATCTACACCCCCCCCCCCCCAATACACACCTACCCCTTTAACTTAAATGTTTGTTTATGCAATGATTTCATGTGACTGTGTCAATTTCACAGTTTGCCACTGTCAGTTGATATACATAAGCCAATTTTGTTGCCAAACAAATTAGCAAGTTTGGTAAAATTTCGGAGGTAGCAAAGCAACTGAAACAAAAACAAAAACAGCAACTTTAAAAACGCAACAAATTGCAAAACAAATACCAACAAAAGCAACAAACAAACTGACAGACAGATAGTAAGACAGTAAGACAGTGAGACAGCATCAGCGACAGTAGCGACGACCAAAGCAAATGAAGTCGCTCGCCATGAGCTCCATGCGAGATCGTAAAGGTGGCGCAAATCTAAACTAGCCAAATGGATTTTTATGTTTTGAGGTGAACGCATAAGATTGAATATCGAATGGACCGTTTGCTGCGAAAAGATGAGCTTAATTTATGCAACACCAGCAACAACAACAACAATAGCTGCCATTGTCGCGCGTGATTAACTTAAGTGTAGTCTGTGTTTTTTTTTGTTTTTAAATTTGAGCAACAACGACACAAATCTGTCAGCAACATGTAAAAAAAGAAAAACTCGTTTCGCATAACTTAATCGAATCTAATAAATTTGGTGCGATTAGCGCAAGCGCGAACCACTGCAGGTGCGGACAGCGGCGTAGCTAACAAAATGCTAAATAGGCCCAAACTGAAACACTTTTAAAAAAGATTCTAAACTTTTTTCATACATTTTCAGGAACGATAAAATAAAATCAATATTTAAAATAATTTGCACAGTTTTGTCATCCAAGTTGTTTAAAATTGTTTTATACTATTCGATTGGTTCATCCGTCTATTAATAATATTACATTACCTAATTATGCAGGGACAGATTAACCAACACAAAAACACCAAATAACTAGTCGGGAAATTAAAATGTTTTAATATCTTTTTTTAAGTACCGAACTCAACTTAACCCATCAATCTTTTACAGTCAAATTTACAACCAGTTTTTATTTAAGTAACTAACGCCTATGGGTGGTAGCTATCAAAAGCAACCAAAAGTTGCAGAAGAGGATCAGGGTAAGAGCACCATACCAAAAACCAAAAACACAACAACAAAACAAAAAGAGCGTGCGCCCATGGCTAACACGTTCCGATTGCGACATTAAGCCACGCGATTGAAATGTCACAATCAATCTGGTGGATATATTTGAGCATACATACATCCATCCATACATACATACATACATACATACATACATACATACATACATACATACATACATACATACATACATACATACATACATACATACATACATACATACATACATTTAGTTGGTTGTTCGGTTGTTTGTTTGTTTGTTAGTGTAGCTGTAAGATAGCTTTCAATGTCATACATAGCGCGCGTTTGAATTCAAAGAAAGTGCTCCAAAAAGTATCTCGGCAATACGCCAATGTATCTCGTGGAGTTAAACGAGCGAAAAACACAAACAAATCGAAAATCAAATGGAAATGCCTACACGTCATATCGTTAGCTCAGTCGACTCGCGTTGCTTCCGATTTCAAGGTTAAGACGCGAGCGAGTGAGACACACAAAACTCCAAACACGAATTACGTTTTAACAAAAAACAAAACAAAACAACAACAGCAACAACAACAATTGGATTTTGCGCGTTTTGTAACTTAGCGGCTTGAATGAATTTTGAAAATTGAATATGTATTTTGTTGTTGTTGTTGTTGTGTTTGACTACAGAATGTCAGTGTTGCCACTTAATTAAACAATTTTGTGTTATTGCTATACGTGCGCTAATAAGTGGTTTTGTTGTTCATGTTGCTGCTGAAATGTTTGTTGCATTTGTAGTTGTTGCCATTTGACAATGGCTTGGTTGTTGTTAGAGGTAGTGCACAACAATAACAACAACAACAACAACAACAAAACTACACCTTGAGCTTCATGCCCGTACCTTTGTTTCATTATTTTGAAATTTGTTAGAGCAGCTGCACCATGGTTCAAAATCTAAATCCTTTCAATAAAAAATAAAAATCTAACAAAAAATTTATCAAATACAAAAAAAACTAATTTTTCTTTGTATTTGTACAAATACTTTTTATACTTTTCAGTTCTACAACAATAACAAATATTTGACACATCGTGTGGGCCGAGCTATTTATCAGCTTTTTCATGGCAAGTTTGCTTAGAGGGCGGCGGTAGGGCAGAAACAATTGAAAACTAATGATTTCTGTTTTTTTGCGTCGGCTGAGAATCGAACCTGGAACGTTTTGCATCGAATGCGTATACATGATGCAATGAGCTACGCCGTCCACAATATTAAATGTATATTTAATTTTATATATCGTTTGTTTAGGAAATTTTGTGCTCGTCATTTTTGTTTTATATAAACCAAACCCTGTTTAGCCCACTGTGCGTGTTAGTAAAATCATGGAATGACATTGAACCGATTTGATTGAGATATGTAGAAAAAAAAACCGATTTTGAAATTGTTTCTTGTGCTTTAAAATTATGTTGTTGTTGTTGTCTGTAAGTTTCCACAGCGTTTAGCCTTCTAGCCTACTTTACGCCTGCACTTCTACAACAAACATAACAAAAATAACGACACTAAAAATGATAGCGAACTGGAGACAACATTAGGCATTTAATAATAACAAAAATAAAAACAACAACAACAAAAGCTAAACAAAGTCAATATCGCAAACGAAAAGCAAAGTCAATATCGACTGGAACGACAAGTTTGCTTCTTTTTTTTATTTGATATGTTTTGTTGTGTGTGTGAAAACAATGATAGATACAAAAGCGCGTATCTTAAAGATACAAGTTTGTACTAGACACGCGAATATGCAGAACATTTTTTTCTTGAATACAAAAGAGCGTGACGAACCAATTTTTCTCTCGATGTGGTAACTTCAAAATGTTTTCAGGTTTTCGAAGAACTTCTTGGAATGAATTTACAAGATATGAATTCATAATACAATATTTAATATTTTAATATAGAGGCCATGTTAGTGACAAAATATGTTGGTGACAGAATATGTTGGTGACAGAATATGTTGGTGACAGAATATGTTCTTAGATTATTGACATAAAAAAAAAGTCCGAAACTTATTAAAATCATGTCTTCGAAATCAAGAAAAGTGTTTTGAAATGATATATAAATTAGACTGAAATCTTAAAAAACATAATTACAAAAAATCACTTTTCAAAATGAGATTCAAAAACTTCAGAATTCAGAGTTTCATTTTTACACATTCGTTTGATTTGAAATTTTGTTAAGAACGAAAGTTATTTGTTCTAATTGTTAGTTTGGGCTAGTTTCCACTTGACATATACGAGAGTGAACGAAAATTTAAATCTTAAAAGTGTTTATCTGTAATTGACTGTGGAATGTTCTGACAACAACTACAACAACTGACTATGAAGCACATGCGATAGCAAAGTGTGCTCTTACTTAGTAAATACAATCGCACAAAAACGTTTTTCAAAGCGAACACATACAACTCAAAATCTCCGAAAAAAACTGAATAAAAATATTTCTAATGCTCAAGCAAATAATTAACTGCTTATTAAATGGTAATGCTAAACAAAAACAATTTCTCAACAGCCAAAACAAAAACAAAACACGACGTAACGCCAACTGTGCAACAGCATTCAAGGTTAGCGTCAAATATTTGAAGAAATTGTATTTTTGAGATACGAATACTCGTACTCGTAGTTGTACATTTACATGTGCATGTATGGAAAAAGCGCGCTGCCTCATGCATACATTCAAACAAACAAAATTCAACGATTCAAAAAAAAATTTAAAAAAACTGTAAATGGAACTAAGTTAATTTGGAATATGAAGTGCGCCGCGCAAAATATTTTAAAAAATTTCGATTATTTTTGTTGTTGTTGTAGGTGTTTTTTATTATTATGAATGTTTTTTTTTTTGTAACTTGCATGTTTCGTATTTAAACAAAAACAAATAAGTCCATTATTTAAAGAAGCGCCGTTGGAAAACGAGCAGCCAGAGCTGCGAGATCTTTTCAATCCCTCAAAAAAAAAGAACACGTTAACTTACACGCGACGTGGACAGATCGGAACGAACGTAACGGAACGGATCGTATTGACTCGAATTGAATCGAAGCGGCCGGGATAAGTCGTAGGGAACGCAGAATATTTCACTACAACAAACAGCGACGAACGCGCACTGAAACCGCACTGAGACGCAAAAAGACGAGCAGCTCCAAAGCCCCAAAAGCGCAAAGAGTTAAGAGCGCCGCGCCGTGCTGTGCCGCCGAACAGAGCCGTCAAAACGACACCAACCAAATCAAGAGAGTAATCTGCAGGTTTTTTTTCTGTTTCTTTTTTTGTAGTTGTTGTTGTTATTTTTTGTTTTTGTCAAACACGCGTATTTTTTTTTTGGGTTTTGTTCATGCGATTGCCAGCGGAGAGTAACAAAATAAAGTACAGAAATAATATTGGGGGGGGGGGGTTTAAATCAAACCTAAAAGTATTTTAGAAGCACTCGCGCCAACTTCAACACTTCATTAAAAAATCTAAAAAAAACCTATCGTCGCTTAGATAAGCTTTCGTAGCACTGCTTCGCTCCGATCCTCTCCGTTCCGTACCGTATCGCATCACGTCACGATTTCATTTTCATTTCGCAGATACAACAAACAAAAAAAAACCAAACACACACATTCAATCGCTCGAGCTGAATTTTATTTTCGAATTATATATTTATTTTATTTATATATGTGCACATACATGCATACATACGTACATATGTACTCTGACAATTGACTTCACTGCTAGGTTTCTTATTTATTTATTCTTTTTATATACAATATTTTTTTTAAAATGGCTCTTTCCACGTTAAATGCATAAACTATTAGAAAGAAACCATTGGGAATATTCAATTATTTATTTATGTAATATTGATTTTTATTCTTTCGAAAAATATGAAATATCCCAAAGATGAAACCCTTTAATTATAACATGGATAAAAAGTGGATTTCTGCAATAGTTTTGCAGTTACAGATAATAAGAGTGGAAGTATACATTACAAAAATTATCTTCGTTCTGTGGTTCTAATCCGATGAGAATTTTAGTAAATTTGTTTCTCCAACAAAAATGTTAACTACAGTCGAAGCTCGCTCTAACGAATACTCGGTTTTACAAAAATCCGATATATCGAACGACCAAATTTGAAACCGTCAAAATAACGATCGGTTGGTAAAAAAGATTATTTCGAAGAAGTAACAATTAGTCAAAAAATCGTCCATCTCTTAAAAAGTTTCTCGGTCAAAGAAGGAAACATTTTCCCAATTGCACTAAAAGTCTTCGAATTACGAAAGAAGTTACATAGTGGATAATTCCATGCAAGTGACAGTTGATTGACCAGATTGATAAAAGCTACGGCACAAAACTTCTTAAGGAATGGAGTCAACAGAACCACATTGACTTTTCAAAGGAATTGAATATTGAGAGAACTTCAAGAAAAATCTGTTCAAAAAAGTCAACCACAAGTTTATTAAAAGTTGTGCGAAATCAAACATCTAAATGGATTCTTTCAACTAGCACTAACTTGTATTTAATTTAAAGTTATTTATATTATTAATAATATTAACTAATTTGTTTCTGCACATTTCGTGATGTATTCCTCTTCTATGGCTGTTTGAAAGACCGAACTCAATGTACCCTACGATCTGTGGTTGCGCGTGGTGTAGTGTATAAAACGTATTAATCATCATATATTGTTTAAACTCAGACATCTGAAATCATTAGCGTGGAATTTGCCTACTATATATTTTATATTTTAACGATGAAGTAATTATTGGCAATATCTCATAAACGCTCACATGTGTGCTTTGCTTGTTGTTTGTTTTTGTTTTTTGTTTTGTTTTTGTTGACGCAACTCTAAGCAGCAAAGTAAATATTTGTAAAAATTAAAATCAAACAAAAACTATCAAAAACTTTGAAAAAAAAATATAAAATATAAGCAACAACAACAACAAAACACACTTTCGCATTTTTCTGCGTGCGAGCCAGGCCCAACTGCCACTGTGCCTTAATTCTGATTGGTTTTTCATGTTTCTTTTTTCTTCTCTTTTGGTGTGAGTGTATATTTGTAGTTGTAGTTGTTTTCCAATATTAATGCCATTTTTATGTGCCTAATTGTTATGCTTAATAGCACATGTTACGGCGAAAACAACAACAATTAGACTACCAAACTCACGAAATGTGTTCATAATTTATTAGCAAACTTTAAATTTTGTTGGTGTAAATATTTGGTAATACTTTTTTATATGAATATTCGATTTAATTAAATTAAACTAATTTTGACACATATTTGAAAAAAAATCGAATTCAAATGAGATTTTTAATTTGCTCGATTTTATTTCAAGTTTAAATTCAGTAACCCACAAGATCTTCCTCGGCCCAAATATCAATTCGATTTTGGCTTAATAATCCACAAGTGTTTGCAATTGATTTCTGAAGGTTAAATCGACAGAGACAAGTAAACAGCGTTGCCAAAATGCACAAAGCCCTTAACCAACAAATTTTTCGAAATACGTTTTTTACAGTTTCTGGTAGCTTATATTAAAATACACGCCCCTCCTCTCAAAAAAATCGAGTCCTAAAGCTAAAAAAAGAGAATTTTGTGGTGTAATAAATAAAAAGTGAGGAAAGTACAAAATTGTCGCTCTTCACCTCGATATTGTTTATCTCTTTGAAAATTTCATTTTCATGTAGTTGCCATGGTTGCTATAAAAACATTAAGTAAATTAAAACAACAACGTTGTGTGTTGTCAAAAACCAAAAAGAAATATTTCTAAATGAGGCAGAAATCGAGGTGAGTTCGCTCAATTTGCGTTCTCATTTCTACTTTCCTCACCTTATTACTCAATCATGGCTAATACAAAAAAGTCATTTCTATTACTTTTGTTAACACTTTAGAAATTTGTTTGCTTCTCCAGTAAACTTTCAAAAGTGTTGGTTAGGGCCTTTGTGCATTTTGACAGCGACATTTAACACATTACTGTAATACTTTGTATATATATACATATATGAAGATGTACTTCTTACAGTCATTTTGCTAATTGCCAGCGGTTTATTTTATTTTATTTTTTAAGTTGAAACTGAAACTAATGAAGCAAATGTCAAGCAAAAAAAGTCATCATAAATTTTGTACAAATGACAGAGCAATATTTTAAAGTCTGAAATACAACGAACATCAATTAAAGTCCACACACAACTGATAATAAAACAAAAGCAAAATACAAGCAACAAAATATCTGAAAAAATTAGAAACATTTTAACTGTTTGCAGTTAATTGCAGTAGAACAAAACGAACGACGGAAAAGTCATTTTTAAAAATAGAAAAAAGCTAGTACCAAAATAAACTTCGGTTAAGCCGAGGCTCAAATACCCTACACCATATAAGAGACCTAAAAAAAGTGCTTATTGTAGCACATTTTCAAATGATTCTATTTCAACTGGGCGTTGCTCTTATACGATCCGTTTAAAAATGTCTTGGACAAAAGCCAGAAGCAGCGAAAAATTGATTACAACAAAACTTTGATACTCAAATTGTGCGGAGCTTTAATTCAAACTTTACAAATATGAACAATATGAACTATTTATTGTTTTTGTTCTTTGTTACTTAAAACAAAATCGTGACGAAAAATCGGGTTAAATTCGAAAACAACATTTTGCAGAGGTTCTCTTTTTTGGTTGCCTGAAATTGGAGCATCTTCATCTATTTATAAATATGATGAACAACCAACCACTTTGCAAATACACTCACACACAAACACCAACGCATTCATAAAGGGCGAAATCCGACGCGAACACACACACAAACGCACACATACTTGTGCTACTAAAGTTAGAATTAGTGCGCCGCCACTTCACAGATACTTTACAAAGTGCATTTCACTCAGAGAAGAAAAACAATATGTATGTATGTATGTATATAAATTTGTATTTTCCATATTTTAAGAAAAGTGAGTTAAAAAAGCAATATAATAACAACAACAATGGCAAGATGAGATGCGACACTAACGGATCGGATAAGGGGACGAGTACTTTTTAAACAATTACTCAAAAAAAAGTTTATCAGCTTTTCAGATTTATTGAAGAGCTGAATTTTAAAATAGTGATTTAAAATTTTGAGATATATACAAAAAGTATTAAGAAATAGAAAAGTTTTAGCTTAAATTTACAAGTTTTTTTTATACTATACACAAGAGTTTTTATTAAGAGTTCTTTGTTTTTATTTCAAAAGTAAAATCAACATTGGAAATATCTCACGGATTTATTGTCGATTTAAACGCGTATGCAAGCAAAAATCTAGATGCGCCACTGAAAGTTGCAACATAAGAAGAAGAGAGAGTAAAAATGCATAGGAAAGTATCTTCTAAGCCAGTCAATTGCCGGGGCAAAACCTGAAAGGCGCACACGCTCGCAGGCTGCAACAGCAAACAGCAACAACAACAGCAAAGGCAGCAGTTGCTGTTGTTGCTGGTTTTGCTCGACGCAGCTCAAGGACGTTTTGTCGACAAAACAAAAAGCAGAAAAACCGAATCGAAAGAAAGAAAGCAAAAAGCAAAACAAGTATGAAAAAAGATGCGAAGCGGAAAAATAAAACAAAAATGCTCAAAGCCAAGTCAGAACGGCTTCCATGAGTAACTTGCAACATTTGGTCAAGTGGCGCCTTTGCTGCTGTTGCCATTGTTATTGTTGTTGTTGCAGGCACATGCCTCAACACACACAAACGCACATGCATACGCAAAGGGCTGCTGGAGGAGATTTAAAAGCAAAATGCATTTTCTGCGCAGAAATAACTGCGCCGTAATACGAGCATGGCTAAAAGAAAAATCGAAAACGAATGCAGAGGACACAAGCAACAGAATCGATGGAACAATGGAACTCCAACGATAGCGAAAATAGAAAATATCTGAAACTATATTGCTGAAGTTATATAAAAAAATTAAAATAAAGAGAGTTATCAGCGATTAAATGAAAATAGATTTTCAATTTACATACAATTTTTGAGCGATAAAGAAAGAACAAAAAAATGTTCCTTACTCTGGCGGGATTTAAGAAAGAATTCCGAACGCTCAAAGCGAATTCAGTAGAATAACAACAAGTTGAAGCTTTTTTTTAGCTCGAGATTTGTTCGTATTTTATTTGTCTTAATTTTTGTCAGTGCAATCAGACATGAGGAAGGTTTTTTTTACAGGGTACTCAAGTTTACTTTGCTTTTAAGAAGTTTCAGGCGATAGATATGAAATCCAAATGAAATTCTTGTTATCAAAAGCAGATACGAGGTAATACTAAAGTAGTCTAAAATTTCAAGCGTCTAAACTTTTTTTATTACGCACCATTAAAAACGAAAAAAAAAAAAACGTTCTATTTCCAAAACTCTTTTTTCCGTTTCGGAAATTTCGTGTTGGGAAGCAGCAGACACAAACAAACACACACACATGCACTCATACACACTCAGGGACGCTTACGACCGAAGTAGGTCAACTCCGCTGCTTACTGCATGCGCCAAGAATGTAAGTCAGCAACAACAACGACTGGCACCGCACCGATTCATGTGGCGGACGGACGGACGGACGGGTGAGTTCCTAGCATCATCTACGCAATCCAAGCAAATGTATCTGCGAATACGTTTGAATTCGACAAATAACTGCTGCGTAATTTTAGCTGCCTCTTTTTTTTTTTTTTTTTGTTGATTATTTTTTGTATTTGTTATTTTGTTGCGACTGCAGCATTCGCTGTTGTTGTTGTTTTTTGCTGTTGCTGTGCATGGCTCGGTTATTTAATATTTTGTTTGTGTGTTATTTTTTGTTTCCATCAAACTTCTGATTTGCAGTTCTCGCCTATTTCATAAGAGCGTGCGCGCCTGGAGCCTGCGCAAAGTAACTATCGCCGAATGGAGCTCTTCCTATCTAGCTTACAAATATTGTCTGTGCTTTGCAGTTGGATTTCGGTTAAAGGTTGCTTTTGTTTTGGATTAGGAAATATTTGTGTGGTCTTCATACTTTGTATATAAGTCGTTGGATTAGTGGAATTGTTCTAACAAAAGTTCGTTGTTTCTTTAACTTATCAAAAGGAGAGTATGTTATGTATATAAAATATAAATTTTATTATATACATAGTATACAATACATAGATTGCACCTTTTTATCTTTTGAGCTATTACTGATAAAGAAAATTAAAACTTGATCACTAGATCTTTTTTTTATTTAATGCGATAGATGAAGACTCAAAACTTAGCCTCAAATCATAATTCAATATTAAATCAAATACAACAACAACAACTTATTAAACTGCGTATTTAAATCGTGTTGGCAAATTCAAAAAATAATAATAATGAAAATATATTCAAAGAGACTATTAAAAAAAGTGAATAGACCTGTTCCTCAATAACGACGAACGCTTAATTAAAAGCGGACCCAATGTGTGTGTCTTTCTCTTTCATTGTATGCGTCGATTTGCGAACGATGTTTGTGTTTGTGTGTGTGTATGTGTAAGCCAGCAACAACAACACAAAAATATAACAAAAACAACAACGCAGCTAAATAAATAACAATTAAGAAATATAAAACAATAGTGGAAAAAACAAACAAACAGACAAACAGACAGACAGACAGACAGACGAAAAAAAATGTTAATAAACTGGAAAGCAATGATGCAACATTTTGCTAAACGCTATTAAAAAATATTGATTAAAATATGAATAATATTGTATAAAAGCAATATGTGCAATAGAAAACAAAAGGCCACAGATACACTCGCATTTGTACGATAGATACAAATGCAGGCATCCATCAGATATTCACAGCGCAGATAAAGGTGTCGAAATAAAAAACTTGAGCAATTCGGATACAAAATTCCAATATGCACCATTTCACTTTATATCGTTTGTCTCTTCATTCGCAGATCTCGCTTAGACAAACGCCTGAACCGATTTTGGACTTCTTTCGATTTGACACAAATAAATCAACGCCTCGAAAGAAAAGTGTCAAACGCTTATTTCGAATGCGATAAATAAGTTTTACCTTCAAAAGCGTTGAATGCCAAATATAAATAAATTAATAATAATAGTAAATATTTACATACTATATGTAGTAAATAATGTTTAATCTATTTATAAATAAAATCAATTGAAATTTTCAACTTTTGATTTCGACACCTTTTGACATCTGTAGCCTGAGCGAGTCAATTAATAGAAATGACATCATAGCATCGCACGGATTAGCTGGATCGTATGGTTAGATGGATGTATGGATGGATGGATGGATGGATGAACGAATGGATGTGCAACAACTTCGAAATAACAAATCGCCGCACATTAGAAGCGCGATAATACCAGAGAGAGAGAGAGAGAGAGAGAACGATGCATCTAAGTGTGCGTCTGTGAGTGTCCGCGTATTTGCGAATTTGTGTAAAGTTATTTAATTGCAGGCTAGAACGCAATTAGCGTGTGCAAGAACCCGTTTTAGTTGCCTTTTTTTAATAAGTTTTACTAACTCGTTTGTTATGTAAATTCCTTAACCAAAATCAAGATTTAATTAAAATCGTTTTAAATTTCAAATGTCGTTCAGGTAGAGTAAAAAAGTAAAAGCTCATCTTCAAGCGAAGCTAACTGGCTCCGCTGAAGGCATTCTTAATGCCGTCCGTCACTGCTAGCCAAAACTGACCAAACGAGTCTGCACAGATTGTGCGAAGCGACCACAACAACGAAGCAGCCAGCAACAACGATCGCGAGCGCGAAACTTAATGTCAATCAATCGCTTATGTTTATGCTTACGAATCGAACATTTTTCTAGCGTTTCCACTTTTGCTTCTAAATACGTCTCACACACGCACCACGTCCACACACAAAAATCTTGGACTGAAAGCAGATTTGGACGTTCTTCTTAAGAAAATTTTGAACATTCTTCAATTTGGTTCATGTAACCCGGAGTATTCCCGAGCGCTTCTTAGAATCCAGTGAAAATGTGCAACGAAAATAGTTTTAAAATTATTGAAAGCTAATTTTAAAAATTTTAATTTTTACAAATTTAAGTAAATTGTTGTTTGTTTTTTTTTTTTTGTTCAGTGTATATCTATGACAGGTACTTTACACACACACACTCACACACATGAGCAACAAAAATATCGACAACAGAAACCTGCTGGTGCTGTTCATTCGTGTTTGTCTATTAAATAGTTCAGCTCACCTTGAGCGGCAGCAGTCGGTCGCAGCGGCACAACTTGTTCGCCGACTTATACACATGCCGCACAGCCTCCCGCCTCCGCCATCCACTTTACTATAAGTGGTCAAACAAATTTTCATATATGTGTATATGAGTTAAAATATAATTTTCCCAATATCTCGAGACTTGCTTGATTCGAATTTGGATGTGGAATTTGAATTGGAATTGGAATTCGTGTTTAAGTTTGGCAAGTTTGCATCTTTCGGATTAGTGGTGACGATAAATACGTATGTACATATGTAGCTACATACGTAGATTTAAATATTACGTTACTTAATCGTAGTGTATGAATGTTGGCACACACATTCACACATACATTACGATATCCAATATATACGACGCATGAGGAGAGGAGTTAGCTTGGCTGCGTCGCACTATGAAATGTCATTCATAATGACTTAAGCTAAAAAAAAAATTATTGTTGGCGTTCGTTGTAGCCGTGTGGCTTGCTTTTGTTTTTTTGTTTTTGTTTTTGTTTTTTGTTAAGTAAATTGTCAATGCTAAATATTCAAATTGCTTTTGTCCCACATGACTTTTGTTGTTTTTGGATGAAATGTTAATTTAGTGGTTTGATTTCGAATCACACTTATTTATATAATAATGAAACCGAAATAATCGATTAAAAAACGAAACTTTGACATAAGCACACGAGATATTTTCATATTTCAATAAGTTCGAAAGCTTCCACCCTATTGAAATAAAAGTAACAGCTTAAAAGTTGACTGAGATTTATATAATCCATTTGAAATCATTACTTATATCATGAGGTATAAAAACGTTTATTATTCAGTTAATAGAAGTTAGTTTATAGTAACGAACTTTTGAGATTTTTTTTTATTTAGAGTCCATTGATCATGATCATTTGATTGATCCTAACCACGAAGGTAACATAGAAAAATCACATCGATTTGCTCGTTACGACTTTGACAAAATGAATCGGTCATCCGATTTATCGCCATAAAAATCATTGATATATCGAAAATATCGATATTGCAATGAACTCTCACAAAATTGAACGCAGATCACTCTCTCTTATTTGTTCGCTCGTCATTCTTAAGAAGTGTACATGGGTCCTTTAATCATAATGATGGTAAAACTAAAATTTCAGCTTTCTAAAATATTTTTACAACTTGTAAAAAATTGTCGCCAAAAAACTTCCATTAGTGATAAATTTTTGTATTACTCAGATTAATGAAAAAACTATTTTTGATAAAATTTTATTGTATTAAAAATTTAAACATCGAAATATCGGATTAAACTACATCAAAGCTCTTCTTTTTCTCGTTTCATCGTTTTTTGAAACATCGAAATTATAATATCGATATTGGCTCAGAAACATCAAAATTTCGATATATAATGAAAGACATTTTAGCCTTATGTCTTTCATTATTCCATGAATTGTTGTTAGAATTTTGAAATTTCAAATCGAAGACACAAACAAAATTTTCCATTTCAAAGTTTTCGCAAGTTTCTACGCTGGATTGAATTATCAAAATACTTTTCACACTCAAATTCTCCACGTATGGAAGTTTAATCAAATTCAGAAACATCCTAACCAAATAAAGGATAACATTAACTAAGAACACACACACCCACACCCCACACACACACACACACTTAGAGACGAGCCATTTGTGCCAAAGGACATTTGAGAAAGTCCTTTTGGTTAGCCTCCTGCTATTAAATGACTTTCCTGGAAGGTCCATTTATTTTGTTACTTTTACCCACGCCCCTCCCCTCTCCCCTGAAAAGCAGAGCACACGCAAATATTTGTGATGAGCCTATACAAACTTGCCAAAAAGTTGCAGCTAAGCCCAGCCGAAAAAAACGAAACTATTCAATGCAGTACGAGTACGAGTAATTGCGCAGATAATGAATACTCTTCGGAGCGATGGATGGGCTTAGCGGTATGGAAGAGCGAAATGCGAACTGTAGAAGCATTTAACCCGGCACGAGTATCAACTCCAAAGAGAATCACAATGCTTGAATTCTTTCTACACATTAATAAAATCTGATCAATGACAAATTTTAGATTTTTTTTTGATAGCACTAAAGAAAAAGTAAATTTAACTCCGAATCAATCTGAGTGCCACATTCAAAATAATATATATGTATGTATGTACATATGTATATAAAATATAACATAACGAAAATCGAAAAAAAATATTTGATTTGGTTTTTTAAGTGTACTCGCAACGAGAACAAGTTGGATTTGGCTGAAAATAGGTCAAACTTTGAATTCCGCATGGGGAGAGAAAACCCAACCACAGCAACGGAATGTACATACAAGCATACATATCTATGTACATACATATGTATGTACTTCGTTCGAAATTAGTGCAGATATATGTTTACAAGTATGTATATACATGCATACATATGTATACGAGTGTCTATATGTGGAAATGAATGGAGATGTGTGCAGTGTGTGCGTGTTTGTGCAGTTGTTTGAATGCATCTGTATGCGTGTGTGTAAGTGTGAGTGTATTTCTGTGCCAAAATCGCATATTGAAACAACAAACTGAAATGTTTCCAAAATGGGTTTGTTGTTGTTTTTTGTTTTGTTTCTGAAATTCGCATAAATAACATGAAAGATTTCGCCATATCGAATCGCACTGCGAGTAGTTCCGGTGTGGGCGGACGAGTCTTTCGAACCACTCACAACACAAATGAAGTGCATATCTTGTGTTGCAAACGATTCGAATTCTTTTAATTCAATTTTAATTTACGGATTCGGTTAAATTTATTATCATATCAAAATATATGTACTCGTATATGTAAATATAATTCTGACAACGTTCATACTCGTACATACTATTTGCCATACAAAAAAAAATAACCTTCTCACTCTCTCTCAGAAATGAATTGTAAAGAAATTACTTGTCCAGAACCATGCAATCGAACCTAGAGTATAGAATTTAGAATTTGGACGCGTGACAATTGTTTGAAGATACAAAAATGTTCCACTAAGTTTAAACTATAAACAAATTGCTACTTTTTAACAAACTGAGCGGATAAAATGAGAAGGTCTGTAGAATTTGCGTAAAACCAAACATTTTCGGGTCATGTTACCTTTTCTAACTGAATCTGAGCCAATATCTAGATAGACCTAGCCATTATACTAGGAAACTGAAATAATTTCAATGCTTCAATATTATATTAACAGAGTTGACAAATAACTACCAAAGAAGAACTTAGTTACTAGCTTATAGTACCCAGCGTTGTTAAGTTTAGTTTTTTGTTTAACATACAAAGGTTTAAGGAAATTAATTGATTAATGTTAAGAAACATTCCAGTATCTTCCAGTGACTAATTGAATTCTTCAACACCAAATTGTAATACTGTAGCATATATTGTATAAAATCCCTTTGCGGATTGGTATATACTTTTACCATGTACACCAAGTTTACCCCCCAATCTCCCGGTAATGCATAATGCTATATAATATGTAACTTAAGTGGCCAAAGCAGTTATCAATAAATAGGCGTGGCAGATATGGTTAGCATTCACCGTCATACCAAATTTAATCATTGTAGCGCATAAAGATGGCGGGCGTTAAAATAATGCAACAACGCTCACTCTTAGTGAAGATGTCGACTGTGACCATACCAACACAAATAGTAAGTTTCTGTTTTCAAGAAATATGGCAACATTTCACTTAAATTCACTTATTGTGGGCGTAATTGCATGTAGAATTAAAAAAAAAGAAAAAAAGTCGAAGAAAATTTCGTTGCTTCACGCTGATTTGGTGAGTACCTTTTAAGGAGTAGACATCAGATCGTGCAGAATTTGTACAATCAATAAAGAATCTTGATGCAACCGAAAGAAATGAACGCTTCCTTAAATTGAACTTCTTATGCAAGGTCACCGCTGACTACTATACGAACGAATCCTAACGCATGCATAGTGTACCGTCCAATGTCATCCATCGGCATTTACAAGTTTCGGAAAGCACTTTACGCCAGAACGTAAGCGTTCGAAGTATATTTGAACAACTCCTCTAATCTGTTGATTTTCCCTCTGGCTTTTGAAATTTTCTAATGAGCAAAAGAAGCGAATGTTTAATTTTACTTTGAGCTAAAGTTGCACCAGTTTCGCCTACTCTTCAAAAGAATCAGCAGAGAATAGACCGAAGGAGCATATGGAGATGATTCCTATCTAGTAGTAGTCGTAAGTAGTGGACCAACACAAGAAGCTCAGTTAGTGCCGTTAGATACCACATTCTCCTGAATAGGAGATGAGATCATTTCTGAATTTAAGTAAGTTAGGAATGTCGGAGAGCTCTTCCATCCTACTGCTAAAAATTACATTGGAAGCGTTTGATTGTTCTTGAGTTTATTTGTTGATTCCAAGTTACTTCTTTTGAAGAGCTTTTAATTTTTTTCGGTGATATTCACTAAAGCACAAATTCAATTTTTGAAAGCCTTTTCTAAAGGTAATCGAGTACAACGAAGCGTTTGCAACAAGTTCCTGAACTCAATGTGATGGTGAATGTCGACAATTTCGGTTTAAGGAATTTAAATTCGATTACAGTGGCCAAATTCCGTTGTTCTTTTTTTGTTTTGCATAACTGAATTTGTGATCTGATTGATGATTGATTTATTCAGATGATTACCGCTATGGATTGTTAATTTCAATTGAGTTTTTAATTATGTAACGGTTATGTTAATTATTGACTTGCTTCGATAAACATTGAAAAAATATTTGCTTAAATCATAAAAGTAACGAATAATTATAATTATTGTATGAGCGCGAAAAATAATATTTAAAACGAGAGAGAGAGAGAGAGAGAGAGAGCGTGAGAGCGAGAGAGAGAAAAAGTAATAGTGATAGGAGAGAAATTCAAAACTTACCAGAACTAAAATGTGAGCGTTTTGTTTGTTCATTTTCCGGATCGGAATCGAGTGGCCTTTTTCTAGAATCGCCGATTTCAGGACTTGGACATGTCTCCATAGCTGCATCTTCGGCCATTTTGGTCTGAATTTGAATTTTTCTTTTTCTTTTTTGTTTTGTTTTTTTCTTAAAGTTTCGAAAATGAAATTAAGTATTCTTTGTTTTAGTATTGGCTGTAGTTGTTGTTGTTGTTGGTTTTGTGGTATTGTTTGGATTGATTTTGGTTTATGTTGGTTGGCTTGGTTCGAGGATGAAGCGAACTTTATTTGCGAGCGAGCGAGCGAACGATCAAACGAACGAACAAGTGAAGCAAAAGAAAAGTAACTGCTTGCTTGCGGTTACTTTTGGTATCGGTTACTTTTACTTTTGTGATGCGCAATGATATCGCTACATAAGCTTGAGATGCATGTGCGAACGAACGCTGCAGATTTCAATTTCAATTTCGGTTACGGTTACTGTTACTCTTACTCTTCGTATGGAGTTTAGCAACTTTCGATTCTCCGCTGACTTTTTTGGTTACTTTCTTTCTTTCTTTCTTTGTTTTTTGTTTTTTTCTGAATATTTTCAATAGTTTTTGTTGGTTCTTACAAATATCTGTCTATATCTGAGCTATTTTAGTGAGTTCGTCGCTGAAAGCAATGCAACAACACGCAACGTTTATGTGGGATGCTTTTAGTCCTTTTGGTGGTTGGTGGTGGTGGATTTAAATGTGCGAGATTTTATTTTTATTTTTTTTAAATTTTTTTTTTTTTGGTTTATATGAAAAAAGAAAAAAAGAAAAAAATATTTATGAGAAAATGCAGCAATAATAATAAATACAACAACAACATTTATATTAGATAATATATAATTTTAAACAGTAATTAATAAATTTTACAATGAGCTGAAATTGAAGAGATTTTATTGAGTCGAGTTGCGATGCGAGTTCGAATTCGAGACTCGAGTTTCGAGTTCGAATCGCAATCGCAACCGCAGGTGGATTTTGTTGGTTTCTGAGATATGCTGTAAGCGAACGATCGCGACAAAGAGAAGAAGAGAGAAACGTTTGAGTTATAGGTTAAGCGAGCGAGTGATAATGATCAGTTCATGAGTTATATGCCTGAAAATGTTTACATTTATTAATATGCATGAATGTATTTACGTATGTATGTATGATATAGCAGCCCGTCGTCAATGAATGATTCGTGGTAAATTTCTTTTTACATATGTACAATGAAAACTGTTCCCAAATATTTACACAGGCTCAATTTAAATTGTTGGCAACTTTGGTATTCCAGGATTTCTATGAATGCAAAGATACAGCTAAACTTTCTTAATTACTCGTTATCGGTTACTTTGCAGGTGAGTCACTTTACTTTCAGTATCGTCTTTTTTTTAATACCTATGTATTATTCATATTATTATATATACATATATACATTACTAGAGTATAGACTAATTGAAATGTTTTAAAGAGTTTGAAGGGTATTCTCTAATGTTGCAGAATATTCAAAAATGCAGAAAAGTAAAGCCAAAGAAAAAAATTACAAAACGTCAGAAAATTTCGAAAAAAAAGTTTAGTTTGAATTTAAAAGCGTTGCATTTTTCATAATCGCCGGCACAGCTCGTTTGCTTAAAATGGCGTTTTTAAATTTTCAACGGCCTTGACCATTACACAAACAAAAGCACATACATTAAGCTCGCACACACACACACACATACACACAACAACGAACGAGCAGCAACGACGACGACGACGACCAACCGACGAATTCAATAGCAACAACAAAGAACGTCAATGCTAAACTTATCTATTTTATTTTTGTTGTTGTGTTGGTGTTGCTGTCGATTTCTGTTTGTTTTGTGTTGTTGTTGCTGTTGTTGTTGTTGCTGTTGCTATTTTTGAATAATAATTTATATCGCTTAAATAATTTTCAAACGAAACCTGTTTTAACTAAATGCGAAACTCGATTTCTTCTCTAATCTTAAATTTTGTCTGCCCTTTCATCAACTTCGCTTAATTTTATTGTTTAAAATTCAATTAGCTTGAAACATTTCAGTTTGATGGAAGTTATTAAAAAGAAAATTAATGCGAAAAAATGTTGCAACAAACTGGTTGATTACCCACCACTCCGAACCGCTAAGAACAGCAACAAAAATTTGAAGGCGTTGCCAGAATTTAAAAAAAATCACAATGCACCAATGAAATAAAATTCACAATTTTGGGAAGCACAAACAAAATTTGGTAAAAAATCTGTTTAAAAAATGTCATTTAAAATCGAATAAACTAAATTTGGTTTTTTAAACATTTATGTATGCTTATGTATATATGTATGTATGCACATACATGTACATATATGTATGTGAAGTGTACATTTTTAATAATTTGATGCGCCGAAGGTGAGCTACTTTAAAAATATCACATTCGAATATAACAAAAGAAAGCACAAGCAGAATTCAGTTGGCAACGCAAACCACAACAACTACAACAACAAAAACAAAAACAGTCAAGAAATTGAAAAATATCTGAGAATCAAATGTAGAAATGAAGAGAAACGAAACGAAAAGAAAAGTGTGCCAAAATACCGAAAAAAAACCGAACCACAAAAATACAACAACAAAAAACAAGAAAAATCGAAACCAGCAATTAAGGGCTTACGGGGGCTAACGGGGGCTCAAGTAGCAGAGGTGGATGCATCATGTTCAGGCTCACTCTTTTGGCCACATTTAGACGTTCGTGCAGTGGCAACTGCAGCGGCGGCACACTTTCAACATGTCCTTGAAACGAAACGAACAACAGCAAAGCTTATATTTATAGCAAAATTGTTGAAATATGTCAGCCATAAAATTAAATCTGAATAGAAATGAAATGAAAATGGCAACACATGCAGCCGCCGCCGCGACGTACGCCAAAACCAACACACAACAAACACAGGCTAAACGACGCGACGACAACAACATCGCCGCGCCGCCACATGTGGATGCCACACATTTTCACACAATGCCAATGCCTGAGCAAGATGAACGAACGAACGACCGAGCGAACATTCAACGCCAATTTAAAGCCAATGATGAGCAACCTAAACAGCTGAACAGCGCCTCTGAAAATGCATTTTATGCTGTTCGCTTTTGTTGTTGTTGTTTGCTTTCATTTACAAATTTTAAATTTATGAAAACTTAAAATAGTTTTATGCAGACTTACATAATCTGCTTACCACACACACAATCTGTGGCTGGCATACAAACGCTCGCGCCACACGAGCATTAACGCGCTGTGCTGAGCTGTCATTGGAAAGTTCAACTCAATTCTTTTGAAAGTCCGCAATGATCATCGATCGACATTGAAAAAACTTTGTTTATGATTTTTTTTTTTGGACTTATATACCTATATAAATACATATACATACATATATTTACTATGTTATATAACGAAATTAATTACGCTAGATAAACTTTGAAAAAAAATTTATTTTTTAAAAGTGTTTTATTTTGAAGAATGAATATTAAATGGAAAAGTTTAGATGGATGTAATTGACTATTACAAACACTTAATTGGCCATAGGTTGGTTCTAGCAGATGGTTTTCTCCTTAATTTGTTGTCTTAAATACTTTGAATACGTTTCTTCTGTTTTATGTGTATTAATTTTTTTTACTAGTTGTAAATGTTTTTTGTGAGAGCTATATAAAGCATATATTGTGCTATTGTATATAATATATACTAACACAAAACTGCCAAAATCGAACAAATCTATAAGATTCTTTTGTATCTACCAACATATGCAGCACAACATTTTTTTGGATGCTGCACTACTTATTACAAGAGTTTCTAAACGATGTTCTCTTCTAAGTATATACTAAGGAGTACTCCGTAGCAGACTTCTCTTGTAAAAATAAGGATCATGTTCTTTTGGGAGTACTTGTATTTAATTGCAAAAACAAAAACAGTTGCATTATTTGACCAACGAATGGCCCAAATGTATCCAACTTGCTTTAGTTTAAGTTTGTGGCTTTGTTTTTTTATGAATTGCACTCATTGTTATCTTTCGCTTTATATGTATGTACAAATGTATGTATGTGTGTGTGTATTTTTGTGAAGTGGCAAAGACAAGACGCATAAGATACGAGTACATAATTCGTGGCCTGTTATCTGCTGAAATATATAAACCTACATAACATTGTATATATACTATGTATATAAAACTGTAACACATATTTTACCCCAAATAAGTAAACAGCAATAAAAGTTAAAACTTATCTACAGCCAGGTCGAAGCATTTGCACCCTAAACATTAACTCGCAAGATAAGTTTATAAACGACTGAGCTATTGCATTATATGTATATATAAGTATATATACATACAATATTTGAAAGATATTTGTGTAAGTGTTGCATTATTGCATTGTTATTAATGTGTGTAAGAAACCAAACTTGTTATTATAATAACAAGTTAATCAAAAGTCGAGTTAAGCAATTGAACTGTATCAACCCAAAATCATTTTTAAAGTAGGGCAATCACAATTCTTTTGATAACTGACATACATATAAGTTTTTTATATAAGTTTATCTGAATTTTTTGCGAAAATCTGTACCGAACTTTAACGAAGATACGAGGTTGAGATAGTTCACATACGACTATTAAAATTCTTACATTTACAATACTCACTGTCCTATTTTGTTCAGAGAATTCTATACCTGTCACAATTCTGTCGAGCACTAAAATCGAAAAATAAATAAACAACGCAACAACAACAACAAACTCGTAACTTACTCGTATCAACGAATTTTATGATAGTCACTGCGATAACGTCGAGAACAGCTCATTTCTATGATATGCACTAAATGTACTTTTTGGAGAGGAATCGAAAAGTATTTGAAGTACAATTTAAAATTTGATAAACGAAAAAAAAACTAAATAAAAGTACTTAAATTGAATTCGAGAATCATTTAAAATTGTTAATGACACGCAAAGTACTTGTGAGAAGGAATGTCATTGATTTTGGTTTAGAATTTAACAACCAGCAGAATTTTTAATAAATTGCGTTCGTGAAAGGCGACTTGATTTTAGTGGTCTCTGATTTATACATAAGTACATACATATATACTCGTACATATGTATAAGAACTTAATTGGTATTAATCAATATGCCAGCAATTTCTTATATAGAATAGGGATGGTTAAATGTACAGAAACGCTTTAATTTGAGTATGTATGTACGAGTATATATGTACATATGAGTACATAAATGCCATAGCACTAGGCGTTTGAATTTTATCAAATAAAAAAGTAATAAATTAAAATACCAAAAAGCAAATCTATTTTTATTAATTTTATTTACAGTTTAAGACAGTAGAAAAATCAATGTTTAAAGAAACAATCCATATCACAGTAATTCACAGTACTTTGAAGAACGCTTCTCCACAACTTGATGGTTGCAATTCAACTTCATTATTGTTATTAATAATAAAAGGCTATAGATGCACTGCGACATGAAAGATCTATTGTTCAGCCTCGTTGCCCTACAAACACAATTCTAGACTATTTATAAATCTTGCAATTGTTGTGGGCTTAATTTTGACTATGTCATTACGGACTAGAATCCCATTGCCTAAGTAGTTAAATCTGCGTCTTGCCACCGCTGGACAAGTGCAAAGATAATGTTCAGCCGTTTTTTGCTCCTCATGGCAGAGTCGGCATGAATCATTTAAAATCACTCAACTTCATCAATCGAAATTAATTTAAATTCAAAGAAACTCTGAAAAGGTTCGACACATGTCAATATTTATTTTTTAGTTATGTATTCGATCAGAGGACACCTTCTGAGAGAATGCTCTTTATATACATCAAAAAAGTTAACAAATATAAATATATATATTTATATATAAATATATACCCGTATATATATGAATATATAAAATTGAACTTGAATATTCTTATTAAGGTTCTATTTTCAGTTTTTCTCTTCCATGATCTTTTGAAACCATATTCAACGTTTTTTAGTTGCTTTAGATCCTTGAGGCCACTACAACTAAGTTAACAATACATTGAATCTAGATTACTAAGAAGGTTTAAGTATATACAAGATTAAACAAATATCATCACTGCTTCTGTGGTTCATTTGATATGGTTCATTAAAGAAAAATTTAATTTTTTCAAAAGTATCTTTCTATCAGATATCAGGTAGGTACATTTAATATTACCTAGAAGCTGATATTTTTATAAAATATGTAGATAACCTGTTCTAAGCTAATGATAGTTTTTTTGTAGTTTAAAAAGTTTACTTAACGTTTTGCAAGGTCTTCCACAGTGGTTCGTCTTATAAAACTGGGGACAAAATATGAGTTTGATATCGAAGAATTTTCGAATAAATATTTTTAAAAACTATATAATTCAAATTTATTTGTTTATTTAATGAAAATCCTTTTTTTAATCGAAGCCTCTTACGCTTAAATCCATATTGAATACTTATTGCAACAATATATCGAAAAAGAAACCGTTTGTATTTGAGTTCAAATTATATATATTATATTACTATATATAATATTTCGATATGAAATTTGTATCAATTATAATTAAATTGTACAAAGAGAACAACCAAATTGGAATATTTTGAAGAACTTAAGAATTTATAGAAGAACGCTTTGTTGTAGTTTTAAGGCACGAGATAAACTTTTATATTTTATTCTGTGGGACGATCTATATAACTTATAGATTATCATCAAGTTTTGATGATAGTTGATAAGTACTTAAATCAATTGGAACAGCTCACTAACGATTTCATTTAGTGAACTTCCATTGAAATTTTAAAAGCGCGAACACCGAATGAAATAATTTGTTTGAATTAAATTTTTAAATATTCTGCAGTTAAACACAACAAATTGCAAATTCAACAAACAATTTCTTCTTCGGATGAGCCACTGTGACGTAATGTCGAAAAATGATTTTTGCTATCAAAAAGATTCATAAGCTTGAAATGGTTTTATATGAATAATGTCGCATTTAATTTGAAGGCTCATCTGTTAAGACCGACAAGAAGAAAAAAAACCGAAGCTCATTGCTGTCAAAAGCGCAAAGTCGATATCTTTAATCATACTTAAGTACTATTTGAATCGCTTGGAATCTTTTACAAATCCATGCGATTAACAGGCAAACACAACAAAACGGAGACAGAAACACAACAAAAACAACAACAACAAAATGTAGAAAACAATTCCTTTGAGAAGGTATTGGAGAATGATTGCAAAAAACAACAAAAACAATTAAATAAAAGAAAAAAGCACACAAGGAGAACATTTCCTCTGGTGATGTGGAAAAACGAGACACTTGATTAATTTCGGTTTTATAGTTTTTCGGTTTGTTGTAAGAGTCTGTTGACTAAATCAACAATAATTTGGTAATATTTTGTTATGTTGTCACGAATTTTGTTAAATTTCGTCACGTACATTTACACTCACTCACTGGCGGAGAAGACGACGGCGGCGGTAACGGCGGCTGAGACGTACAACGGCGGTGAGAGCGGCACAGAGGGCAGAGAAACAATGGATACGGACGGAGGCAGCAGAACTGCTTGCTGCCAAACACAAAAATCAAATTCGACTAAATTCGAAAAATGAACACAATTAAAAAACATTAAAAAAGTATCTCAGAAATACAAAAAAATTTCAACAACAACAAAAAAAAATAAAAATACAAAAACAAAAACAACCAAGCGCTCATTTCCACAAGTGTTCGTGCGGGCCGAGAGAATTCAAATTTGAAATCTATTTGAGTGTGTGCGAGTATCTGTGTGTGTGTGTATCTGAACCAGCACAGTAGAGCAAACGCTGAGAGTTATTGTTGACGTATAGGTACTATGCGCTATCTCTCAGATACATTTGTTAATCAGTCTCACGAACACTCACTCACACTCACTCACGCGACCGTAAGCCACCACACAGATGCTCACTTTAATAAATGTGCGTGTGTATTTGCACAGCCGCAATTGAATGCGTCGTTGTTGTTGTTGTTGTGTGGCGCTTTTCTCTCTTTCAATTTATTTTTGAGCATTCTTATCAGTAAATAGTTTCATTTCATTTTTTTCCTCGTTTTTTTTTTTATATATTTTTTTTTAAATTTATTTTAGTTGCTGGAACTGATAAAAAGTTCAGTTGAATTTCTCGTTATTTTCTTTATACATATTGTTACTGTTGTTGTTGCTGTAGTAGACATGAAATGACAAACAAAAAAATTGAAATTTAGTAAAAACTGTTGCCGCCACATTTCAATCTTAAAATGAAATTCATTAATTTGCTGATAAAACACACGCACACAAACACACGTACAAATACAATCGCACAAGTACGTGTATATCATCGATACTATCTCGCATCGTAGTAGAAACTTAATTTAGTTGCAGGAACCAAATTAACTAAATGAAAACAATATTAATAATGAAAGACTTAGCCAAGTCTTGACCATGAAATTTTACTACCACAAAAGTTCGCTGGAGCAAATTCGAACCAGGTTAAAGAACCGGATTTAATAATTTAAATATTTTATTTTTAGGTATTATCATAACTACTTTGACGACCATTTCCACTGGTTCATGTGTGTTTAATTTGGATTATCTTTGAGATACAAATTATTTGAACTACTCTAATGAAGCCAATCTGGATAAAAAACCAAATATAGAAAGCATTTAAAAATGTTCCTATTGGCATTGCACGCTTAAGAATATACAAACAAGTTCTTTAAAAAATTTCAGAAGCGTTTTTGTACTGCCCAAAACTGTTCGCCTATTATTACTGCCTGTCCAAATGACTGACTAATTGACTGACTGCAGTGCTTTTGACAGCGGCACGTACGAAGCCAATTTGTAAATGCTTCTGTTCTTCTTCTTCATCTTCATCTTCTACTTCTTCTTCTTCAGTTTGCCAAAGATCTCTTCGTTGGTTGACCCGGCTGCGCTCTAGTTTTGTTTTGTCATTCCTGTTCTTATCATTATCACTAGTCCATTTGTTTTTCCATCTCATTCTTTGTTTGTTGTTTGTCGTTGATATCTTTTGTTGTCGTCGTCTTCTGTTGATTTAGGAAATTTGAATTTTTGTATATCTTCGAATTTATCATGGCTGTGTGTGCAGGGTGAAGGGTGCACGTGCTATGTCCATTCATTCGGTCCTTTCCGATAAGTGAACATTTTCGAAGTGTCTCTTTTAGTTTTAATCTTGCATTCGCACGTCACATTATAACTAATTACCGTCACAGGGCGTTGGAGCCTAAACTCGCAGTAAATCAGGGGAACACCCCAAGCACACATTGAGTACTTCATAAAGGTCACCCGATCTCATATTTTATTCATGGATAATAATTTTTTTTTTGTTTGCCCTTTCAGTTTTTAGTTTATTTAAAATATTTTTTTAATATATACAAGCAAAAACGGAATTTATAATGTACAGGGTGACGAAAGAAATTAGTTTAAAAATTAAAATTTTAAATTTAAAAAGCCATTTAAAGTCTTCCAAGATATTTTGTAAACTTTCTTTAAAATAATTTTAAAAAAATCTGCTTCCAATTATTTTCTTTAATACATATATACATTACACAATTTATAAATTTAATAAATAATAGTTTTAGCTTGTCAAAACTATGAACTAAGACATTTTTTTTGTTTTCGATGCTCAGCAAATTACAATCACACACACAATCTTAAATTCGAGATATATTGTCAATGAACTGGCCGGAACCAACTGGGTCATAGCAATGATAAACGAGTTCGTGTGCCTAATTCAGAAAGTTATGCTAGACAGAATACAAAATATGTCTATTAGAAAGACATTTGGATATACAAACCAGAAGAAAACTGATAATAACTTTGACCCAATGTATTGAAGGTACACACGGAGATTCATACTTCACATAAACTGTTAAGATTTATCTAACAATATTTAGAATTATCACAATGCGTTTTCCTTCCCTTTTTTTTAAATGAAAACAAATTTTTTACATTATAAAATATATTTATTGTGTATAAAGGCAAAGCAAAGATACTTTCGCTATCAAAAGATACTTTTACAGATATGCCACACTAATACTCTCAATGAATAAATAATGCAAAGAGCTTCAAAGAAATGCTCGTAAATTAAGAAAAAAAATCACGACTTAACCCAACGACTTTGAAAACTTGAATTTAATTGCATTCTGGTATTTCCAGAATCTGTCGTGATTTGCTTACTGACAAATTATGTCATTTTTAGGACGCGTCATTGGAATAACTTTAATACCCAGAATAATCACAAACACCCTGTATGCCAGACGACAGACTTGAATGCCAAAGAGCAAAACAGTTTATTTCGGAACATGTTTTTACTACAATAATTTAAATTTTGAAATAAAGTTGTGGTTAGATTAAAAACGCAAGAGTATGCTTAAAATTGTTTTTGTTTTTTTTTAGTTTTGCTAAAACAACTTAGAGGACCTAGTCAAAACAACTAACCAGTTCGTTAAAAAACCGTTCGCGAACACTAAATCATTATATGAGTACAGTAAGGAAGCGTTCGTATAGTACATTAAGTTTTAAACGCAAATCATTGTTGTTCTTCCTTCGCGTTTGTGGCGTTTTAAATAAGTTTTGAGTGTGTATACCTAAACTCTTGTAAGCGATTCAGTGTACTCGCTAGTGTTCTTTTGAGAGCTCTACGTGTAACGTACTTTAGTTTTTTTTTTCATCCTCAAGCGGCAATTATACAAATTAACGTTTTGTAAGATTTTGTGATGTTCTGCTTTAAAAAATTACAGAATCGTCTGCGATTGCAACACTTTTTCCAAGTCCTTGTTTCTATGTCATAACTAGGGAAACCAACATAATTCGTTGTTAGTATAATTTGTAGAAACTCGTATTTTAAAGCGAGAAGAGACAACAAAGCTGACCATTTTCGACGAGCAATTGCGCACATGGCAAAGTCGGAGCGCGACCAATAATCTACTGCACTGCCTGCAATTGGCCTACATTCGTAAATTGCCCGCAAAAAATACATGTACACGTACATAGGTTCTACATAGGTTTGCACATACGTTCGTACTTATATTAACTATGTGCTGAGCGGTTAAATGACTGCGAAGTGGCAGGCGAAAAGTACTTAAATAAACCAAAAAGGAAATCGTTAGCACCGAAACTTAACTTAAACAACAACAACAGAAATTACAAAAATTTCCCAAAACTAACAACAAAAATTACTTCCGCTCTAATATACTAAATGACTGGTCACCCTGGTGGATGGTAGCTGGTGGCTGATGGCGCCAGCGGTCGTTGTAATTCCTTCATCCTGATCCTGTATATAAGCGGAAGCGGAAGTTAAACCGAAAATCGCGTACAAAGCTAAAAACTCGTTAACGGCCTCGTCGTCGCCACTGTCGTCGATACCGTCGTTACTTCGTCCTTCCGAGCGAAGTTGCAAGGACGAAGCGTGTTTATATTTTGCAAGCTTTGCAGGGGGTGTGGGTCGGCGACGTTGCTTGCTTGCCTCCGCAATACTTTCGGGTTGTCTTCGGTATTGGTTGATTCGTTTCCTTCGTTTTTCAGGGGCTTTTCACATTTTTCCACATCAAATGTGCAGGGTCGCAGGCAGCTGATGGGTGGGTGCTCCGGCGATGGGACGGAGGTCGCATGGAAAATGCCATGTGCTGCGAAAAATTCACTTTTGTGGATTTTTTTCTTTTTTTTGCGTCTATTCTTCTCTGCTTTGTTTGTGTTCGTGTCTCTAAATCTCGCACACTGGAATGTGTGAGGCCAAGAACGAAAAAGAAGAGCGCTTATTTTTGTACGCGCGCGCACTGTGCAAAACTTTTGCTTCTCATGGCATGGCACGACAACAGCAACAACAACAACAGCCCAATAACGTTGCCGCCATGTTTGGACAAATCTTTTCGCTATTAAAATCAAAAAAGAATACAAATTTTGTAGATTCTATGGTGGGCTATGTTGGGATTTATTTGTACAAAATTTTAAAATATGGCAACTTAAAAAATGTCCCAACCAACTCAACCATTATTCAAGATATGATTTCTTATTACTCGAGATCAATTAAGTCGCATTCACTCAGATTATTATATTTTATTCAATTCTAGATTTTCACTTTGTGATTTCTAAATCAACTTTGAAACTTAATATTGATCTGGCAGCACTGGTGGCTGCTGCTGTTGTAAATGTGGAACACGCCGGAAAGAAGCGTGAACAATAGGCCACAGCAGCAGCAGCTTTTGCTGAGATAAACATTATTTTGAGGTCGAGAGAGGAACCGAAACGGTCTCCTACTCCTACTTCTATTCGCCTCTTTTAAATAGATTCAGTGTGGATGCGTTTTGAAACTGTTTTCATGTCGTGTTGTTGTGTTTGTAAGAAGTCGAAGTTGCATGGCGAAATGAAAAATGAAAGCGGTAAAAATCAATACGCTAAACAAACTCGCGCACAAACACACAAACACACGCTCTCGGCAGAGACAGGCGAAATACCAGCCAGCGACATGTTCTTAGTCTTTTTTTTCTCTCTTCTTCTTTATATTAGGCATAGGAATGTAGCCCCCCTCCCCCTTAAATAAAAAAAACTGCACTCTTGGGTTTAACTTTGATACGCTACTGTCGACGTACAAAAGATTTTGCCGCACGTGAACACTAGAAAAGGGTTGGGGAAATCTTAAGGCTAGATAAAAAAATAAAAAAGTGGAAAGGTATTCAAAAGTACGTCAAGAAGAAAAAGAAGTTAAAAGGGAAAAGTGAGAAAAAAATCTCTCGTAGCTTGGCTCGGATTTTTAGGCATAATTTAATAAATGAAATTTTGGCCTTTCCGTGACTAAACTAACTACTGGAATTATAATGCGGAAGCTTAACGTTAACAAATAATATTAAACTTATTATTAGAATAGGAATTATATTATCTCAATGAAAACTCGTGGATTCAAGTGCTTTACAAGACAAAAGGTTCAAGTATGTAATTTAAATATTTGTAAATGTTTAAAAGATTTTGTATTATTTTATTACAATTATTCAAAAGCTTTAACTGTATAAAAAAAACACAATAATTAGAGTAGACATTTAAAATTTTATCTCAGCATTTTTTCAATTGCTTAAGCTTTATTTAATAGCTTCCCGATTTGTTTTGCTATTATAAGGAAGTCGAAGTTAAGTAAAATCCAATTAAAAAGTTAGTTCTCACAAAGAGTTTCTAAGAAAAGAGAAGTTCATAATAATCTAATCAGGGTCCTAAAAAGCTTCTTTTTTTTCGATGAATCCCGACATGATGCCATGTCAAGGCCGGATCCATTATTTGTGACCATAACTAACAATCAGTTATAGATTATCTGGTGTCGATGTTAAGTTTTAAAGCAAACTTGTGATTTATTCGTAGATCAACTAGATGTAAACGATTGCTGAACATTCAGATGATGCCTTGTAGACTGTCAAGTGCGACTTATTGATATAACCATTGAGTTGTGAGAGCTTCCTGTCTGCTTAGATTGGCACAATGTGCCAACAATTCCAAAATTCAATTTGACATATAAAGTCACAACTTCGAACAGTTTCATATTAAAGTGACCAAATTTTTGAAGTATTTAATTTCGTAGTATTTATATTCGTAGATATATTGTATGAAAGTCTACATTTAGGAGAAACAACGATGACCAGTTTGGAACGCCTTTTGTTTACACGTATTTGTATCCTTAGTTCATCATCGTAATGAACTGCAATGAGTGCTTTCGTTTTTGCTCATCAATCAGACAATTCCGATCTAACTACTCAAGGTGAGCAGTGACCCACTTGGGCAATTGCACTTTTCGAATTACCAGCGCAGGTTACAGAGTAAAACTTTCAAAAAAAAAAAAACAAAACAAACTATAAAATCAGAAGAAGAAGATTTAAATTTAGGCTAGAAAAAAAAAACGACGCATAATTAGGCCAAATCCCTGTGATGTCAATGCAACACACACACACAAACACACATGCGCACGCACAAAAAGCAGCAGCAGCAGAAATTCCAACACACACGAAATTTTTCGACACGACGTTTTCGAAACGAACGAACGAAACGTGTCGCACACTTTTTTGATTTTGTCTGTCGTATTCGGTGCGGCAACAACAGTATCCAGGGCCGTTCCAACAGAAAAAAAAACAGCAAAAAGAAAACTCCGAATCTTTTATAAACATTAAAACCAAATACAAATATTTTACATAAAAAAATTTAACTTTTGAAAATCTGTGCTAAATTCGAGAAACCGAGATTCGTTCGAATGGGTCGTGTCTTAAATACTTGCACACTATACGTCATACAACACCTCAAATTAGTACTTACATATGTACGTATGTAATAGCAGAATGAACCTTTCAAAAATAAATTTTAAAGATTTTTACATATCGAATGTAAAATGCAAGAGAATTTACTCATTTACATTTACATACATACATACTCTTATTTACTTTGGTACACTAATTTTTCTTTGGATACAGCTCTGACGGCAGCAAAAACAATTACTGGTGCTGGTGCTGCTGTGGACGCTGTCAGTGTGGGCAACAAATTGGGGGCGTTTGATATTGGAATTCGGGGGAGTGTTGCTGTTGGTGCGTTGGCAGCATATGTGTGCCGTGCCTTTCGGTCGCCAGTTTATCCGTCCGTTTGTGACGTCGCGACGCCATTATTATGCAACATGACTGCAACGGCAACGACAGCGACAACGACAACAGCGGCTGAGGCTGAGGCGTCCCTGGTCGATGGCGCTCCTCTGCAACTGTAAAACTGACGCCGACGACAATGTTGCGTTGCAGCTTCATTGCTACTCTTTAACAAGCATTACAACAATAACGACAACAACAACAACGACGAAAACAACAAGCAAACTTGGTCAAGAGAGAACCTTGTGACATTATTTTGCATTTCTTTTAGCTTTTAGCATGCTTTGAATTGGTTTCGCTGCTTTTTATTTTCGTACATTTGGTGTGAGTAACGGAACGTACGGAACGATAAGCTGAATTCTTGCATTTTTCAAATACTCGGAGGTACTCGTAGGTACGAAAAAGTGCTTGTGCGCACTTGTGGTATGTATGTATGTATGTACAAATATCTGGCAGTGGTGTACCTGATTTCATTTTACACTCAACGAACAACCCCCAACAAAAAAAATTAAAACACTTTAATATGTCAAAAAAGGCGTAAAAAGAAATTTAAAAAAAAGAAATTGGTAATCGTTCGTTAGCTTGTTAAATTCTCAAACATTTGTATATGAACAAATGTTAAATTTATAACAGTCAATGTTATTAATTATTATGCACCACCTGGTGGACTTATTGTTTTTGGGGTAGAAGGTTGTTACATAGAGATATTCTTAAGAATCAAACTTATATAGACATATGAAAACTGATTCGATCTCCCTTTTTAACATTGCTCGAAGACTTCTACGAACTGATAAAATCTATGGAAAATCTGTTATGTGTGCCAATCATGGTTTTAGGTGGGCATGGTCAAAATCTATGAGAATAAGAGGGAAGATTTGGATGCGGCTCTTTTCATATTGTCTATTAGCTAAACAAGTTTTTGTAAATAGCATTTTGTGAGCGTAAGTGGGTTGGTGAAACATTTTGCTATACGAGCAATTCTTGATTAATTGTGTAAGATATCCCGAAAGCAGTTCTAACGATTTCGACCAAAAACTGGCTAAATGAACGTAAAAGCAGCATGGTGGAAACTATTTCTACTTATAAAACAGAAACAGTGAGTCAGAAACTAAATTTTTTAGCAAATTTACACGTTCTTGGAGGAATCTCTTCCACTGTCATTTCTTCAGAATCCAAGCGTGGCCTTAAAATGAATAAATAAAAAATAAATCATATTGGTATTTCACCAAAACCTTTGAACTTTCTCCAAAACATTTTTATACAAATCGGTTCTTTTTTTTTGCACGCTATCAGAACAGAAAAATTTTACTTTTTAAGCTATTCAATTGGAGTTATGTTGCAAAATTAAATACTCTGCCTAGCGAGCTTAATCCGCCAGGTACATCCTTGTTAACATGATATCGCATGCGGCGTCGTAAGCATTAACTTAAAATTGTATACCAAGTTTATTGGTATTATTAAGAAAAATTGTGGAAAATTTCAGAATCAATCAGGTCCATTTTTAATAATAGAAGCTGGTAGAAAATACTTTATTTGGAACGAAAGATAAAAATTCAAATAAAATTCTACCCTAATTTGATGAATTTATGATAATCGGTACGATTAACTATTTTTAATTATACATAAGTAAATGAAATCTCAAATATTTGCTAAATATATTCTAGCATACTGTTAAAATTAAAAGTTGCAAATCTATCTTGTTAAAGAATTTAATCAACTTAATTTGAATTTTAATTGAATTTATTAAATCATTTCTACAATATATATGTATGTATAGTTTACTGTCTTAACTAAATGTTAGCGCAACATGAATTTTTTGTTTGTTATTACGTAATAAAATACAATGAAAAAATAGAAGTTTTATACTTGAATTAAGCTTTTGTTTTAATAATAATAATAATAATAAATTAAATACGCCACATTTGCAGACTTGGCCTTTGAATTTTGAATTTTGGCATTGTTTTGCACTTGTCTGCAGTGCACGAGTATGCATCGGAACGCCCGTCCCCATGCCAGTAATGATTATTTCCGTCCCGCCCCGCCACGACCCGCTCCTCTCTCTTGGTTTTACCTATTTGCCAGCACGTTTTTGACTGACTGACCGACTTTGTTCGACGACTTACAGCATAACAGACATTCAGTCAGACTAACCAGCAGACCGACAGACAATCAGATAGACAGACAGACAGACAGACAGACAGACAGACAACCAGATAGACAGACAGACAGACAGACATACAGACAATCAGGCATCAAGAGCGACACTAGCAAGCGGTTTGTGTTTGTGTTTGGTTTTTTTTTTTTTTGTTATATTGTTTTTTGTCAGCAATGTCGACGTCGACAATTAAGCTGCTGCAGCTTATTCCCATTTTAATGATTTTTTTATTGTAAATAATTATTTTTTCTGTTTGTTTTATTTATTTATTTATATTGTTTCGTTTCATTTCGTATCAGAGTTATCATTATTCATACTCGTATATTATTGTATTTCTTTTGTTTTACCAAAATAATTTGTATGACTCGCTGACTGCACCAACGTGACTAATGAGATTAGGTATGAAGAATGATCACAACAACAAAAAACAAACAAACTATCAAGTTGAAGTCGTCAACTAAAGCGACATGTTTATGTCATTCAAGTGCAGCTCATGTCACAAACGTAAAAATATTCGAATAAACGACACATTTGAGTCTTCAATTAGCGCGAGAAGAAAATCAAGATTTTTCATATAAATTTGTAATAGTTGAAAAAAAGAATCGGATAATTAAAAGACTTAAAAAGGAAGACGACGATGAAACACAATAAAATAAGGAAAAATTAATCAAAGAAGTGGATTTGGTTTTGAACCAATTGACCAGTTTAGATTTTAGTTTGTTTAAATTATATCTTTCTTTGTGTCTATCTATATATATATTCATCTATCTATCAATCTATTTATCTATCTATTTATCAATCAATCTATCTATATACATAACTATGTTTCTATTTATCTATTTATATATCTAAACCTAAGAAAAACATTTTTAATAATCACCGCTAACATTTCAACTTCTTACTTTAACTCCATGAAAATTATAAGTCGATAAAGAATATATCGTTAAAAACGAGAACTTGGATATTCAACAATATAACAAACGTATATATAAATGTTAACTTTAAACAAACGCTTGAGGCAACAAATTTAAGAATTTATGTAGTTAGATATGGGAAAAAATTTAGTAGATAAAATGCTTAAGTAGACACGCTCAGCTACACGACGAGTTCTACTGAATAACACAAGTCTACAAGCAAAATTGTTCCCATTTACTCGTATCGTGCATCGAATATTGTTGAATTTAACTGATTTAAATTGAATCAATTAAAAATTGCACAACAATTTCAATTGGTAAAAAAATTTCAACATGATTAAAAAACGTTTTTCTAAAGTTGTTAACTATGAAACTCGATGTTTTAAAAGTGTATACCAAAAATGTTACAGTAAATTAATGTTAAACAAACTTTTATTACTCATAGTTGAAACGCGTTTAAGTAAAATTTATCAATTGATTAAAATTTGAAATGGTCACAGTAAATTTTCATACTAAATTTTTAAACCAAAGCAATTAAGGCTCCCTCCGGCATTTCGAAATATAACTTAGACGGCCATAAAACTTGTGAAATCCCTGTAAATTGTTGTGATATATGGTCAGCATGTATCTTCATTCATATTTCAACTTTATTACGTTTCTGAGCTACGGTGATCGGCATTTAAGTTTCCTTACTTAAATTAACGAATTGTAGATGGACTTCTTGAAACGACCGAACAGGAAATTTGACTTTTTTTCTAAAAAAGTTTGGAGAATGGCGTATGAGCTTCTATAACCATCTAAATGCATCTTTACTGTATCTCTATTTTTTTATTTCGATAACATCGTGGGCTCAGCACAAGCAGACGAGTATATGTAACACATTGGCACTAACCTATCTGATCAGCGTGTACGAATTAATGGACATACCTTAAGAACAGTAGTAATATAGAATTATTACATATAGGAGCACAATGGTCCGGGAGGACTGAATGCTATTGGTCCATACCAGCTCACACTCAAGTCTAACTCTAATAGATGGACGTGGCAGTTTTAATTTAGCCTTTTGGAACCTTCTGGCTCAACCCGAGCATGTTCGAAGTTTAAAGAAAATCGGTTCAGCCATTTAGATGGAGACAGACAGACAGATATATATATATATATATATATATATATATATATATATATATATATATATATATATATATATATATATATATATATATATATATATATATATATATATATATATGTATATAGAAAAATAATACACCTGCTGTTCTAATATTATAAAACAACTAATCTGAATCGTTCGCATATACACAATGAGTTAAGTTCATCAACAAAGGCAGCACCACATTTATTATTATTTGCTGAGGCAGACACTTCTTCTTTTTTGTAGAACTGTGTATTTGAACAATTCGGACAAGAACATCGTAGATGATAACTACACACACAATTCTATAGATACGGATTGGATGTCGCGCGAGTCGAGAGCAGCGATCACGGGGAGCGTATTGCTGTACCTTCTCGTACCTCTGCTAGTTAGTTTGATAGTAGACAGACAGACAGACAGATAAATAGTTGCGGCTCTCGGCATGGTTTTGAATATTATTTATTATTCTATATTTCTAACTATAGAAGCTATTCGTATCTACTCGTATTAAATTCGTAATAAAAATAAATTGACAATAAAAATTATATATTCACCTTTTTTTATATTATATACAAACGCGGGGAGCTTATTGCAAGCATATGTAGTATATAATTTAAATTGAAATTGTTGTTGTTGTTGTTGTTTTTGTTTCGATTAGTTGTAGCATCAGTTGTTGTTGTTGTTGATGTTGATGTCGTTGTTTTTGTAGTTGCAGTTTTTATTTAAATTGAACAAATTTTTGCTTGATTTTATTTGTTTAGATTTTTACTTGAAAATGTATTTGAATTTGTAGTTGTTTGTGTAGTTGCTGATGTTGTTGTTGTCGTTTGTAAGAGAACACAAATTGTTGTTATTGCAATTTGCTGTTTCCGATGACTGCGTCAAATTGCTGCTGCTGCTGCTGTTGTTGTTGGTGCTGCTGTTGATGCTCCTACTTGCAAATGATTTTGATGATTTTTTGTAATTCAGTTGTTGTCGTTATTGTTTTTGCTGTTGTAACAATAACTGTTGTTATTGTTGTTGTTGTTGTCAGTTGTTATATAAAAGCACACTTTTCACAAATCTAAAAAATTTTCAAATTAATTTCGAATTTGTTGAAATCCTTTAGTGAAAATGTTGATGATTTAATTGTATTTTTATTGTTGTTTCTTTGTTTGTTTGTTTGTTTGTTTGTTTGTTTGTTTTAAAGCGTTATTTTATAATTTATTAAACATTTGCACTAGTTTTCTTGTTTGAAGTGAATTTTTCGATTTTTGAGTTAAAGTTTGTCGATTCTTTTGTGATGGGAGAAAATGAACGAATACCTGCAAAAAAAATTTTCAATTTCAAATGTTTTAACGATTTTTCACACACTCAACATTTTTCTAAGCGCCGTCCGTCGTTTGTACAAGCAGAATCAAGCGTTTGGAAACGAATATATTTTATAAATAATTTTCAATATTTTTTATACGCGATTTCACACCCGATTTTTGCAGTTTAACTACATACATCCGTATACATATATAGTCAGCTCATGTGCATATGTGCCTAAATATATATATATATACATATGTATTTATATATATATATATTTTTTTTTCTTTACTGATTCTGAACTAAAATCGCTTGACGTGTCCGACGTGTGCTCGTGTGTTGCGTTTAGTTCTAACTCAAAACTGTAAATAAGAAAATTTCGTTATTTTCATTGTGACCACTTTTCCACAATCTTCTCATCTCTTTTGCAAGTGCTTCTTCTATGCTTCTTCTGCTTCTGCTACTTCTGCTTCTGCTTCTTCTTCTTCTCTGCTGTGCTTCGTAAAATTGATTTTTCTCTCGGTTCCGCTTCGACTGCTACATTCGCAGTTTCGGTTTTTCGTCGGTCGCTCGGTCGGTCGTCGTCGTCTCTTTTTGCTTCAAATTTGTTGTTTCGATTGTTTCAAGTTCTTTTCGTGCTCGGATTTTTCACATAAGTTTTCCACACACGTGACTATATGTTTATATGCCTTCCTTTGTGTGTATGAGTGTATGTACAGTTACATTGGTTTGTATGTGTTCCGTTTTCAAAACTTTTGTTCAGTTCGCATGTTTGTTTCGGAATCGTTTTTCGCTTTTCGTTTTCCTCGCCGAGCTTATTAGGGCACTAGGTTTCACACGCGGAAGCCAGGTACGGGCAGTTTCGTGCAAAAACGACGACGACGGCAGAGACAAAAACTGCGTGTCGTTTTTTATACGAATGGACGGAAGTAAGAGTCGAACCGAATGTCATCGAAGCACGACGCTTGTTCGCTTACTCCTGGCAGGATGTTCACGTGATTTTGACAGAGCGATTAATTTCTGTTGTGAAATTTCAATTGAATATGTGTGCCACGAGAACTCCGGAAGCTTTACGCAGATTTAAGGTAAGGTTCTTCTCAAGCTTACGTGAGTTAAATCAAATAGGCGCATGAAAGTGCGAAAGAGAGTGAGTGGATGTAGTTCTCCCATCTTGCCGTTTGCAACCTTTTATTTCAGATGGGACGAATATTCGAATAATCTTTTAACAAGGAGATGTCACCAAGACGAAAACTACATTTTCTTTGTATTCTTTCCTTAGCCCGATCTAATCAGATTTTTGAACTTATCTAAGATCTTATTATATACTCGTAAAAGTATCCTTCAAATCAATTTTCATATAATTATAATATCTAATTTTATATATAATAAGTTTCAAGCCTATCTGTTTCATTTGATATCAAATTAAATAAATTTCTTTTAATCTGGATCGGGTTTAATTTTATATTTAACAAAATATAGTTGGATCTATCTAATCAGATTGGACCATAAGAATAAAAGTTATATCGTTCATGACAATATTTTAACTGAATCTCTTGTTGCAACCCAAATTTAATTTTTAAGCTTTTGCTGAAGTCCTGAAATCAGATGACAACACAGTTTTATGAGCATTGGAACGACAAGTAATTATATTATTGTATATATATAATATTGCAAATTTCCATAACAACAAATATAAGAGAAGGAATATCTTTTCGATAACGATTTAGAAAATTGTCATTAGGATTGGCTTGCTATTGAGCTTGAGCAATTGAGATCTTATGGAAATCTAGAGAATGTATGATTCAATTCTGTAAGTTGTTATAAAGTTTAATCTGTTTTTTAGATTATATTTATCTAGATCTATCGTCTTGACTAAAACTTCACAATGAAAACAAACAATTTGCAAGTGCTCGAGAAAATTACTGGAAAAAAACTGATTATCTACTCAAAGAGTTAAGATCTTTCTTTAAATAAAATAAATCAACTTGGATTTTTGAAATGCGAATTGAAGAGAGAAACCTGTAAATCAGGCAAGATAAAAGGCTGCTCGGGTTTCGAGAGCATGCTAAAGCGAACAGCAAAGAGGATTAGAGAAATTGTGCCGTGAGTACGATGAGTGTAAAATCAAGTTCAAACGTTTGAGTTAGGTGAGAGCTCAGTCTAATTCACTTAATTCAGTCAATTAAATCAAATTCAAGCATAAACGAAAGATCTAAAAAAATAATACTAGAATGTTGTTGTTTTTCTATTTTTTTTTTTTTGTTAATATGCAATGAAGAAATTATAAGCGGTAATTGCCACATGACATAATTCACGCAACATGCCTTCTGTAGGTCTGTCTGTCTATGGGTGTGTGGTGTGTGTGGTATGTGTGAGCGTGTTAAAGAAAAAGAGCAAACGTCAAAACTATTAAAAAATCACAAAAAAAAGAATAGATTTTGATGGTGATAACTCAAAATTTTTGGTGCTATCAAAATTTCATCACTATAACAACAACAAAAGTTGTTGGAAAAAACATTTAACTTTTATATGATCAAATGGAGTTATTTTATCTAATCGCTGTTACTTAAGTGTTGGTTTTTTAATAATAAATATTTTTTAATTAACTTTTCAAGTTAGTTATTCATTTATTTATAGTTTTGTGTGTGTGTGTGTGTGTGTGTGTGGTTTTTTAACACAGATACTCTATTCTGCCACATTGACGAGAAGCAAAGAGATACACTTTCATGCGCTCCGAGCGCGAGCGTATGAAGCAGAGCAGAGCGTAAAGCTTCTTGGGCAACTTTCTGGTTGCTCTCGCTCTCGATGTTGTTGTTGTTGTTTTTTTGTTGCTGTTGTCGCCGCTTTGACACACTTTTGTATGACGTAGTTTGCTGCGGCAGCCGCGTCGCACTCGCGCCTGCCGCCATCACCACCACATTTGTCAGACATGACATTTGACCAATGGAATGTATCTTTTTTTCTTTTATTTAAAAAAAATTTCAAATATTTTTTGTTCTTTATGTTTTTTCTCTCCAAACGGAAACCTTGCACTGGAGCTGCAGCTTTTCCAGCATTTCCTCAGCTGCTCAGTGGCGATGGTGTGGAAGCGTCGGCGACGTTGAAGTTTAAAGATTTTGTGGACAGCACAAAAAGAACAAAAAAAATCTAATTTGTATCTAGCAGATACGATGGAATTAACACTCAGATACGATGGAAATTAACACACATATGCGAGCTGCTGGGTGGAACGTCCAAAAAAAAACGCACTTCTGTCACTTTTGCTGGTAAACAGCGTAAATTAACTTTTATTTGGTTGAACTTATTTTCTGTTTTTTATTTCGTTTATAGATTGTCTTAAATTTGTATTCTTTTGTTAATTAAATTGTATGTGCAAGTATGTGTATGTACGTGCATGTGTGTGCGCGTGTGTGTGTGTGTGTGTGTATGAGTGTAAGTGTATTTATATAACCAGCATAAGTAAGACACTTTTCAGATTAAGATACTTTGCATTTGGCATTGAAACGAAAGTTCTTCTGCTTCAATTTAACGTTGTCGATTTTTAATTTTCAACGGATTTAATGTAATTAGTACATAAGTAGAATTACACACACATACACACACATCATTTTCAGTAAATACACACACACGTTAGTTTATTTATACGAAATTTTTTCAAATTTAAATTATTTAATATATTTTGTTGATTTTTACTTGATTTCTGTATTTTTTACATGCGTTCGCTTCCAAAGTAATCACACACACTTATCGGAATCTCAAAATCGAATGGGGGAAAGGAAAAACTCAAGTCACAAAAGTCCAATAGCAGAAACAAACCTACAAACAGACAGACAGACAGAAACAAACGACGACGACCACGACGACAGAGAGACGAAACGAACCAATACGAACGAATCTCGCTGCGCGTGAGTTGTGACTTGAAAGTCGGATATTTGTCGCTGCAAAGCAACATTAGTCAAACGTTCCCAGTTCGGAGCGAATACCATGACCGTGTACTCTTTTATCATCTGTACAGTAAGCTCTCCCACTCTCACGACAACTATGTATCTGACAGATACTTGCAGCGTATCTATGTGTACTTGCGTTTAACTGATTGCCCACATTCGAACCCACTTAAAATTCTTTCGCTCACTCATATTGCCTCTCTTGTGCATAGCATCGCTAAGCTGTACATGTAACATCTACCATGACATACCATACCAAATGCTCGTATGGTATCTCACAGATACCGATGCACGCATTTTGAAAACAACCACTTTACGTGCTATTGGATTCCAATTCGAATTAGTTTACTTCACTGAGGGACGAACTTTTGTCGTCCCTCGCCGCATTCCGTTGTGTTTTTGTCCGTCGCAATGGCTGTGTTTAATATTTCTTCTCTCCGATTTCCCACTTGTCAAGTGCATTTCGTATTTTCCTCGAGCGACTTCTGGGTGCGCTGTGATTTAGTTTCGCTCGAACGGGGCGAAGGAAAATATGTTTATACAGTAAAACCGTTGAACATTTTAAAAATGAAGCTTTCATTAAATTCGCAAAGATTCTCACACACAAACTTATTTCCCAGCTAACTATAAGTCTAGTTAGAAGATCTTTAAGATTAACATTCCGTCAGTAAACGTTGTATTCGAGTTTCCTCATTTAGAAACAAACTTTAAGTCCGACTAAAGCGCTTTCTGTTTTCGAGCACAGATTTCTATAGCTTGAGAGCCGTTACGCTTTATTAAGCTGAATATTGGGACACTGTTGACTTTTATCCATCAGACAAACTGATTTTAAAGCCCATCGGCATATGACCACGCGTAAAATTACAAAAAAATTACTTAGTTCTGTTTGGAGTTAATCGACTCATTAGAACGGAATATTAGCGAAGTAATATGAAAGAGGTACTTCTTATAAACGGTTGTATAATAATCCCAATGTTATTTTAATTGTTTACCCGAATTTGTTAAAGATTTGATAAAGTTTTAAACTCGATGTGAAACCAGAAAGTCTTAAGAATAACACAAGACTTTGTTCAAAGTTTTAACCCATTGTCATCTACGTTTCTCAAGGTATTTTTAGTGGGCGTGGTTACAGCAAATTGGCTCAAAAATCAATCGGTAAAGTTTCATCACAAACATAACAACAAAATTTTACTGAAATTGAATTATTTAAAAGCATATCGCTGTCAAAATGGACAAAGGCCCAACATTTCTAAAAATTTCCAGAAAAAAAATTATAAAATTTGAATTAAATAGATTCATCATTTTTTCGTTTTGAAAACTCTTATTTTTTGATAAAAAGTGTTTTTCAATATTGCCTAGCAGAAACTTTATTAAAAGCGTGTTTCGGAGAAATGTTGGTTAAGGCCTTTCTGCATTTTGGCAACGATTTGACATTTATGATTCTGCAAAAAGAATCCTATTATTGAAAACTAGCGAAGGCATGCGTTGCAATGCTACTTAAAAAAAATATGTTAGTGGAACTTCCCGGTACTCACCGGTATAGCGATTCAAAGTTACGGCGGTGAAATTATCGGCAGTGACCATACAAACTCGGAAACAAAATCTCAAATTTTTAGGAGCAAAATTAGCAATGTCATTGTATACTTTCATTCAATCAAACAAATTGTGGGCGTAATAAGTGGGCGTGACAGATTTTGTATATCCTGTTATTCTTCCCGATGCATCCCGTTACATGTTTTCTATATAGCGCATCAAATTACTGAGCAATGGTGGTAGGCGTTAAATTGATCCACCCTTTTTTAAAGGGGGCGTTAAATTGATCCAACCACACCCACCGCCCAGTGCTTATAAATACAAACTCAGTTACCGAATATCAGATTTTTAGAATAATCATTAGCGAGATAGTCGAATATTATTACTTAATTTTACAAATTCTGAGCATAATTGGTGGGCGTGGCAATTTTTTTGTTTGTTGCTCAACCATCCTTGGCGTGAGCACAGCAACTTCCCAAAATTTCATTGCATGGAATGTTGTTAATTTTTCCTTATATTTCTTTTTCGTTGTTTTTCTATTAATCAAACTGAAAGTACAAGAGTTCCGAACCCTCCGAAGGCAGCTCAATGGGTTGGAAAGGTCATGACGTCGGTTTTCTGGGATTGTCATAGAATACTATTCGTGAACTACCTCGAAAAAGACAAAAAACCATCAACAGCAATTATTATATTACTGCGCATTATTGGAGCGAAATTACAGCAAGAAAATGCGCCGGCACACAAGAGCATCGCAACCATGGCTAAAATCAACGGTTTAGGGCCTCAATTCGCCCAATTTGGCTCCGTCGGACTATCTGTTCCCAAAAAAAGACTCATTAAAAGATGACTCATAAAAAGATGACTCATCAATAAAATAAAATTCAGCTATCGCGAGGAGATCATCGACGCCGCGGAGGAGTATTTTGCAGACCTTCCGGAAAATTACTTTTCGGGCAGAATCAAATGGCTGTATCGCACTGAAATTTGACATGTCTGCCTAACTATGAATGGACTATAAGGCGCCACAATCTCTTTTGCGATTGCAGCGCAAAAGAGTATTCAGTAAATCAGTGCTTATTATCGACAGCCACCAAGGAGACTTTTCCTCAAATACCTAAACATATTGCTGTGATAATATTAATAAGAATATATTATTTTATTATTTTGCTCTCGATCTTTAAAAGTACAAATAGATATATGAAATTTGTTCGACCTATTAAATGCAACAGATTATTGACGTAACCAAAAACAGATTAAGATATGATTAAATTATCTCGATTTTATTAAAAAATACATTTCTCCAATATAAAGGCTTTAAAGGATTTTTTTTTAAAGATTTATTAGAACAATTTAATGACAAATTTGTGAAATTGTAAAACTTAGTCCACCTTTAAAGCCGCTTCGTTTTGCGTGAAATTAATTTAAATTTCGAGTCGTCCCATATCACAAGTAAATAAAATGAGTTACGTAGTAAATTCGTAAATTAAAAACTACACAAAGTTACGTTAAAAGTAAAATACAATAAAAATGAGTGTCGTCATTGCAATAAGGAACGCGAAAGGGTGCTTTTAAAACAAAACAATTTACAGTTCAAATTATTGCAATTAATTAAATTATAAACAAGTTATAGATACACCACGAAAAAAAGCAGACAAATATAGAGAAGAAGAGAAATAGTTTTGGTTAAAGGTGTAGCAGAGTGTTAAGACATTTAAGCACATCAACTACGGTGCTGGACGATAAAAGCTTTAGTATCCATCGGACAGAGCGCCAATTCATTGGCATCGAACTTTTGCAAATGCTGCAGGAACGTCAATGTTGTGCTATGTACGGAGGTGACGTTCTGGCCGAATTGCAATGTCTGTCGTAGATTGAACTGTGAATTAAAAAGGTGTAGTCATTTCAAATATAAAGCTTATTAAATGTACATTTAAACTTACCACGCCCGAACGATGCCCATTTGCCGGACAGTCCAGCAAACTTGTGCGATGGACAATGAGACCCGTATTAATAGTCTGTAGCGGCGTCTTGCGATCACGCGCCACCGCTGGCGGCACCGGACCTAAGCTGGGCAACAAATTACGCAGCGCCACAATTTCCACATCGTACTCAGCGGCAGCACGTGTCGCACCAAAGTCCGCCAGTACGCCCAGCCAATCGTTTTCAATAAAAATAAATTTATCCACAGGATCGAGTATTTCACGTGAAGCACGGTAACCAGCGAGGGTCAGTGCACCCGCTGGATGCTTGTCGACACCACGGTGGCAGGCATCTATACGCTCAAGCACAACGCGGAAGATATGCAGCACCGGTTGGTTGTCCAGAACGCCTTGACCAAGACCACGTTCGTCGTCGTGCGTCAACCTACGATCCTGCATTATTTCCAGTTCACCGGATGCCAGCGATGCGCCGCCCAAAGGTTGCGCACTAACCACAGTTAGTCGCGTCGCTGCATCCTCAATGTAAATGGCTGTGGGCACGGGATAAAAGTTTGCCTGCAGCGGTAATTTAGCAAATCTCTCCCGACGTATCATCTGCAAACCGTTGAGATCTGTATAATAGCTATTCCCACTTTGTATGTGAGTTGAGAAGCGCATCACAACTTCGGTATTGTCCATTTCGCCAATATCGACAAGATTTCGTATTTCGGGTGCTCCACCGCGCAGCACAGTCTGGTGAATGGCAAATGGCAGCCCTGTGCTGATGCTTGACTCGAGCGTGCCTTCCATTACGACCACCACCGGCAATTGAACATTGACCAGAGGTGTTGCTGGCCCATTTGGTAGAAAGAGATAGGCGCCCGAACGATCGCCACTAATGCGAGTACCGTATTTAAGAAATTTCAAATGGATAGGTGTGTGTGGCGCATCTTCATCAAGTTGTATCGACTTAAGCATGCCGTCTGCGCTAAAAGCGACCGTGGGACCAATTCCACCGGCGCGTAGTGATAGTTCGCGATGTTCGCCGAATTTTACTTCGTGTGGATAATCACCGAGATTGACAGAAATTGGATTTATGGTCAGTATGAGATTCGTAGCGAACGAAGTGTACCTAAGGAGGAAGAAAAATCGACCCATTTATTTATAAAATAAAAAAAATCCTTTTGTTACTTTAGATTTTATAACAAAAGTTGTCTCGGGTTTAAGATTTTTATACATATACATTTAAAAAAAATAAATTTTTTAATAAAATAAAATAACTCAAACGCTATTATTCAACTTACGCTGGTTTAACATCCGCTGGCTCCGAGTTAATAATATAAGTGACAAGACCCAATGGCGGTACATTAACTTTAAACAGCAGCCGATACTTAGTAGTAGAGGCCTGCGGCGTTATGGTATTTGAGAGTGTGTGACGATGCCAGGTCCACACAGGCGTCACCTGCGCCTGAACTGGATTTCCAGCAAAATCACTGACACTCATATAAGCACTGGACACATAAAAGTCGACAAGCTCCTCTCTCCATTGCGGTAACGAATTATGGAAGACGACATGCTTGCGCGGCAGCTCATCGCCCAGAATTATCGTGGTGCGACTGTCGTCAGGCCCCGGCCAACGCGAGTCGTCCAAGTAAAAGTAATTGAATTTGTAGTCGGCGCTGTAAATCTGCAAACCAAAAAAGAATTAGAACTGAACAAATTTTAAAGGTCTAAACCACATGCGAAGACTTTTTGCTTTGCTATGGAACATGTTTCTTTTCTTTTCACATTTTTTATAGACAGGCAGTACCTACCGATGGTTTCGTGAGCAGCCGATATACTGCCTGCTGCATAACAAACTTGCACGCCTTTACCGCGTCGAACATGCGTCGTGCATAGTCCAGCACAACGTGTGTTTTTGCGGTCCCAGTAATACCGTCGTGATGTTGGAATAGCGAAAGTTCGCGCCGCGCTGTCTGCAGCAGTTCGTCGAATTTTGCCGATGATGGCCAAGCACGCCACGCATGAAGCATTTCTGCTGCGCGCACATAGTGCAGCAGTACGCGGTCCATACGTTTATGAAATGGTCGCGACGTATAGTAGCCACTCCAGTAATTGTCAGCACGATCGGCATATGTGAAAAAGTCACCGCTTAGCGTCGGAAATTCTTCGACGCCACCGCGTTGCTCCTGGCGTACAGCGTCAAAGTATTCTTGTAGAGTGGCAAAACGCGCCTCCACAAAATAGTTGCGCTCCGAGTTAATATGGTCGAAAAGCGCCTGATAGTTCATGCGCTGCACATCCCACTCGGTGCTCTGGCTATAACGAAAGTCATCGCCGAGCGGTATCAGCACCGAACGCGTGCGATACAATTCTGCCTTTTTTCGCCACTGATCGACAATCATTTCGGCTCTGAACGGTTTGCAAGAGAAAACAAGGCGAGTACAAAGTAAATGAAAACATTTTATTATTTTAATAAATAGTAAAAGTGACAAAGCAAACAGTGACGCGAAGGTACTTGCCTGTGCGCTACGTTTCGTTCATCGATTGGTTGCGGTGCCACACGCCACGGACATGACAGTCCAAAGCCTTGCATGCGCTTAAAATCAAATTGACAGCAGATTTTTGGATCAGGTCCGCAGGTGTGTGGTATGTCGTAGGAGTAAAATGGCATCATGTGTGTAAAGAGATCCGTGTCACCGGTGTCGTCTATCATAATGCATTAAAAAAAATATTATATATGTATATTTTAGTTAAAATAAAAAAATGTAATTGAGAATTTGTAACTATTTTAAATTGTTTTTAATTGTTTTAATTGTCCGCTGTATGATTAAATTTTGAAAACTGGATTTCTGTATAATGTACAACTCTGCTTTTAGAAATCTAAAACTGTTAATTTGTCAATGGGAACTATCGACAGTTCTATCAAATATTAAAGTGGTTGAATCATGAAAGAGATGGTAATTTATTATATTTAATGCCCACCGCCATAGCTCAAAAACTTGATGCAAAAGAGTACCGCCCATTTAAGTGTGAAATTATCAGAGAATTTTGGTCAGGTGGTACATGCTGACATTCATTCAACAAAAAAATCATAAATTCTACAGTGTGATGTTTCATGGCAACAACATTTACCAACCCTTAAAAGTGTTCATCTTTAATTAGGTGGCAAGCCCACTTTTGTTACTTCAGAAATTAACTGTGATTCCGCATACTACGCTGTTTAAATTTGAAGTTTTCCATGTGGAATCTAATATTCCAAAACATGTAAGAAGCACAATAATGTCCATTAACTTTAATAAATTAATAACTTAAACATATTTCATTTAAAAAAGAACGCAACGCCGCGAACTTTACGCTGGTGTTAAAATAAAAATAAACGAATACCAATTCAAATTTTTTGAAATCACCTACATAAGTAAATAGTAAGTTATGCCTTACCCCACAACTGCCGCCAACGGAATTCCAGCTGCTTCTTCATTGCTAGTTCCTTTTTCACGGCATAATGTGTTCGCTGTATGAGTGAATTCTGAAAACCCGATTTCTGTAAAATGTACGGCATTGTTGGACTGTAGCCAAATGGATCAATGGCCCACGCTGATGTGGGTGTAACATTTAAGTGTTGCCGCAGCCATGTCTGACCCTCGGTCAGCTGCAGAAGCACACTTAGCCAATGCGAATTGGCCTCGTCCGGCATAACCCAGCCACCGGAAACGAATTCTAGCTGACGCGACTGTACCAATCTGAAAAATACATTAAAATTTTAAGTTGAACCGCAAAGGAAAAAAATAAAATAACATACTTTTTAATTTCCTGCTTATTGGTAATTCCTAAATCTTCGTAGAATCGAGAAAAATACGAAATCTCTGCCCAAATGAATTTCATTTCAGGATTATCGCGCAAGTGGCGCAGCGCATTAGAGAGAATATGCTTTGTATCGTGCTCGTAATAGTCGTCAAAGGTTTTAATCCAACCTAAAATATTTATTTATTAAAATCAACTATTTTTTGTGGGCTGCTTAAGACGTAAAGGCTTAAGCTCATCTTAAGATTACTGTTAAAAAAGTTTTTTTAATTGAATCTTATATATAACTTTCAAGTTAGAACTTGGATTCAAACAAAATAGGTCATTTTTAGATATACTCTTAAATAAAATAGTGTATTTGGGAGCATATTTTTTTGTAGAATATTATCGAATAAATTAAAAAAATCGCATGACCCTAACAATCGATGAATTGCAAAAGGTTGCAATTTGCATTTGTTACTTCAAGACTCGGAATTCAGGACTATAGGTTAGATTGGCCGAGATCACGCATAGCTTTTATTGTTCTAGCGTTACCAGACGGAGTCTGCTCAGCTTGTTTAACGAAAGTATGCATCATTAAGCATAGAAGCTATGCTGGAAACTCGTATAAGACAAATCAAGATGAATCTGCAAACATCTTCTAGTTCCGCAGACGTTGAAGCTCTTAAGTTCTTGAGAGTGCGGGACAGGAAGAGAGGCTCTAGGGTTTCCCTTTCATCGTTTACCTCACATTTTTTTGCACTCGTCATTGTCAGCCAGCCTTTTTTTGCCATTTTTCGTATTTATTCTTTTCGATATCTTTAAACTCAGTACTTTACTTATTTGTTCATCTATCTATCGTTTCAATACTCTCTAAGTAAGAATCATATAATCTGAAGGGGGAGTTTTGGAATGGAGCTAAAGTATATTTACTTACCCGGATCGTTATGTGAATGAGGCACAACAAACACCTGCAGTTTGTGGTGTTCGTTGTATTGCAACGGATCATACTTTATGTTCCAACCTTGCTTCCACACGCCGCCATCAGTATCCGCAAATGATAATTTTTCGTAGAGATCAAGCATCTGAAAAATGAAAAACCTTTATAAAATTTATTAGCTGTAATATTTTAAAAACCAAACCTGCACGTCTGGTTGGGGCACATGCTGTGCATCAAAGGCGCACTCGGCCCACACGCTACTGTCGCCATTTGCCAAGGGTACAGCAACTCCCTCGTTGTAATTGCTGTTTTGCTGAAACTTGCCTGGTTTCTCCTGCTGCTCGACTCCGTCCGCTACGTGAGCGTCGCCGTTCTCTCGCTGGCCACGCACCGTGTTCCAGTTTAATTGTTTTTGCTGCTGCTGTTGTTGTAAACTATGATCCAGACGATTCTTTATGTGCCGCATTTCCTGTCCGTGGCGCTGTAGTCCATTTTCCAATTGCTGCAATTTCATTTCAATTGCGCCGAAATGCGGCTTCGTTATTTAAAGAAGAAAAAATATAAAACAGACACAAAGATATATATTCACAAAGAATTCGAATTCACAACATCCGTCCGGCCGTCGACCTATACATTGCCTAATTTTACCTGTCTATCGACCTGAGGTACAACGTGATTAATGATGAAGTACAGAGTCAGGAAGATCGCCGTACAGACGGCACACAGCACCAGTGCAAACTTGCGTCGGATGCGCAACATTTTCTTATTGGTTCCTCCTACCAATTACAATTACGCAAAATAATAGGCCAACCACCACCTTAACGTGGCAATTGTGCGGTGGCCTTTCTGAATTTATTTTCAAACTTGTTAAGCCGATATGAAATTGATTTAATCTCCTCACTTTGTCGACAAAAATGCTATAATTTACTATGGCGTATTTTCATGATTTTCATATATGTATTTAAATTTTTGCGAATTTTAGATAAACATTTTTTTTTTTTGCCGACATATAAGAAATTATTCGTGTACGTAAAGTGCTGCCAAGTTAATTATCTTGTTTATATCAGTCTTTTTTTCTTTTGTTCCTTCTGTTGACATTTGTATAAAAAACTGAATAAAACCATTACAGCGGAAGCAATGTTGATGTCACATCGTAAACGCAAGCTGCTGCGTTTTCAGAACGAATGATTTCTTTTTATTGATACTGGCTTTTCCTAATGTAAATGCATATGAATCCTATATTATAATTTGGCAGGGATTGTTAATTCAAAATAATGGGGTGCTCAGTCAATTTGTAGCAGTTGTTTCCAAAAAGTAAACTCCTTGATTTATTTGCTAACCGACAGAGTTAGCAAATAAATAATCAGCCTAACAAGTTGAAGAACTGAAACAATTGATTACGCCTAAAAGTATGGTTGGAAATGCTATACAAGTGTCCGTTTGTTTAGTATTAAAATGGATCATGACCACGGTCCAACTTGAGATTTTCAACTATAAGTTGCTGAACAACGACAGGGGATTTAAATTTTTTTCCCACAGAAAAGTATTATAATGTCGCTTCCAATGTTTCTTGAGGCGACCATTCAATTATATTTGTATGTGATAAATTGTATTTTTTGAATTCTGTTTTCAAGGAAATAATAAATACACCTAAAAACTAAAAATATTTATTTAGTTTTTATTTTGATTCTTAAAGAAACAACAACAACAACAACAATATGACAACGAACGAGGAACCTATAATAAAAATTGTTCACTCAATTAACATCTACATAAGACTTGGAACGACATCATCTTCTTTTCTATTTAATTTGTGATGGTAGCCCTGACTGGAAATATGACATTTACTGAACTTGGAAGCACTGTTAAGAAAAAAATTTCCATGATGGCCGAATAAACAAATTATTATTGCTCAACAAATTCCTAGTTTTGGCGAAATAAATACAAAAATATTTAATAATTTTACGTAATTATTCAAATATAATGGGTATATTTTTTAGTGTTGCAAGTGAGAAAACTGTGCGTTTGAATATAAGCGGGAAAAACGTGGATTAAAAATTGTGAATTCTGTCTTAATGTCAAAGAAAAAAAATGTGAAAAGAATTGTGAGAGAAAGGAAATTTGAAAAAATCAGCTTGACGAAAATAATAAGAAAAGACAGAAATGCGATAATTAGGAAAATAGTTGAATTTAGTAAAAACCAATTGAAACTAAAATAAAACATTAAATGATCCAATATAAAAATAGTGCTTTGGGTGGTGGCAGCAGCAGCACGGCGGGGGCAACAGCGGCGGCGTCGGGTGGCAATACAAGTGGTAACGGGATACAAGCGGCGCCCACGCAGACACAACAACAACAACTGCAGCAGCAACAACAACAATCGTCAGCAACGCCCAGCGCACAGGTAAAAGCTGCCACATACGTAAATGCTGCTGCCCCTGCAACAAATACCGGTGGCGGTAACACGCCACTTCAACAAATCATTAACTTGCAACAGCTGCCGCAACATTTTCTACAACAACAAGCAGCAGCGGCCGCCCAACAGCAACAACATCATCAACAGCAACAACAACAACAGCAGCAACAACAACAACAACAACAAATGTTTCAAATAGTTCAACCCATGCAGACGGTTACAATTGATGGGCAGGAGGCTATCTTTATACCTAATTTAAATGCACAATTGGCCACTGCACAACCGATTAATTTCAACGGACAGCAGGCATTCATAACGGCCAATGGACAGATTGTGCGTGCGGCACCTCAGGCTACGTCAGCAACTGCTGTTCAGCTGCAGCCTGCCAATGCGGCACAATTTATACAAAGCCTGGGCGGAGGACAGGCAGTGCAGCTGCCGCCAGGTTTTGGTGCTGCTGCGACAGAACAACAGACACTTTTTACGATACCCGGCACAAATATACAAATTCCTGTTGCCAATTTGGCATCAGCAGCGGGACAGCAGCAACAACAACAGCAGCAGGTGCAGCAACAGTTGCAGCAGGTTCTTCAGCAACAACAACAACATCAGCAGCAACAACATCAGCAGCAGCAACAACAACAGCAGCAGCATCAACAACAACAGCAGCAACAGCAGGCGAACAGCAACTCGCCGTCTCAAAGCAATGTAGCAGCTACTTCCGCTCAACAACAACAACAATCGCAGACGATCACCGCAACACAACTACCTAGCACCATCACCATACCCGGCACCAATTATCAAATACCGACTGCTCTTGCAGCTGCCAACGGTCTTCTTGGTAACCTCAACAATCTCGGGAGTTTATTGGGTGGCAATGTTGGTGTTGGCAGCACCGCCATCAAGCTGGAAAATGGCCAAACACTACAAAATATTCAATTACGTCCTGCTGCAGGTGGCGCCAACTCCAGCGCTATTCCACAATTGGTACAGTTTCCGCCGCAACTACAGCAGCAGGCGCAACAATTGCAACAAACTGTTGCCGTTCAAATTCCTATACAGACGGGTGGCGGGCAGACCATTTATCAAACAGTACACGTGCCAGTCCAGGCACTGGGCGGTGTAGGCGGGATGCCTGGTTTGTTGCCGGGTACTCAGACGCTGTCAATGCCAGCAGCGCCTCCTCAAATGCAGCTTATGCCACAATTTGCACAAATTGCACAGATTGTTACGCCCAGCGGTCAGATACAGCAGGTGCAGTTGGCGCCTTTAAATACGCTCTCTGCATATCAACAGCTGCCGCCAAATGCAAATATTATTCACATCCAACAGCAACAACAACCGTCAGCACCGTCGCAACAACAAACCACCCAGCAACAACAGCAGCAGCAACAACAACAACAACAGTTGCAACAACAGCATCAGGCGCAACAACAACAGGCGCAGCAACAACAATTACAGCAACAGCTTCAGCAGCAGCAACAACAAATAATTGCCGTCATTAATGCCGCCAACGAATCGGGCGCACAGATTCCCACAAATCAGCCAATAACAATAACAAATGCCCAAGGTCAACAACTTGTCATACCACCACAACAACTGCAACAGTTGCAACAGCAGTTGCGACCCAATGCCAATACGGCTACAACCGCCAATGCAGCGCAACAACCGCCGCCACCACAACCTAACCTAATACAACTTCAACAGTTGCCAGGACTTCAAGCGCTGCCAATACAAAACATTCCCGGCATTGGTCAGGTGCAGATTATACAAGCCCAACAGCTGCCGCCTCATCTACAGGGCAGCTTTCAACAGATAATCGTTCCACAGCAACAGCAGCAACTTCAACAGCAATCACAGCAACAACATTTAGCTGTGCAATTGCAAAACACTGCCACCGCTGCCCCATCAAATCAAACTCAACAACAACAGCAGCCACAGGCACCACCACCGTCACCACACCCTCCTGCCACTCCTGCGCCACCGCTACAGCCGAAACAGGAGCCAGCGAGTCCGCCACAGATAACGCAAACTCTTATTACCAACATTAAACAGGAGCCACCTGATGTAGCGACGACGTCTGTCAACCAACCACAAAGCATTAAATGGGTTGTGCCGCAAGCGTTGGCAGCAAATCTTCAACAACAACAACAATTACAGCAACAACTGCAGCAGTTACACTCGCAGCAGGTGCAGCAACAGCAACAACAACAACAACAGCAGCATCAACAGCATCAGACGAGTCAGTCGCCTCACTCGCTGGCGATGCCCGTTTCAATACCCGCCTCCATACAAATCACCGCCGTTTCGCAGCCACAGTCGCAGCATCAGCAATCACAACAACAACAACAGCAGCAGCATAGTTTCACCGTAACACCCACACAAGCACGCGCTTTGTCTCTTAAGCCACAACAAGCTGCAACATCAGCGCCTGCTGTAACCACTGCCACAGTATCCACTACCAGCGGTGGTGCACACATAACTATTGCCGCCAGCACTACGCTGGCGTCACAACAACAGCAGCAACCGTTAACAGTTGTTGCCGGTAGTGGTGGCCACCACAATCAACTGCAACCGCCTCCCGCGTTGCCTCCACAAACTTCCGTTAATGTCAACATTAATGTGAACGACAACAGCGGCCTCGGCATTGGCAACACTGGCAGCATCGGTAACGTTGGCCTAGGTAGTCTTGAAATTAAGCCACGCCTCAAACGTGTTGCCTGCACCTGCCCCAATTGTACTGAGGGCGAGAAACACGCCGACCGAAAACGTCAGCACATTTGCCATATACCTGGCTGCGCCAAAGTTTATGGCAAAACTTCACATTTGCGTGCTCATTTGCGCTGGCACACCGGTGAGCGACCGTTCGTTTGTTCTTGGCTGTTTTGCGGTAAACGTTTTACGCGCTCTGATGAGTTGCAACGACATCGACGAACGCACACCGGCGAAAAACGTTTCCAGTGTCGCGAGTGCAACAAAAAGTTTATGCGTAGCGATCACCTGTCCAAGCACATTAAGACGCACTTTAAGGCGCGATCGCCGCTCGATCTGATCGAGCTAAATATTAAGCAAGAGAAGCAGGACGGCGGTAGTATTGATGGCAGTGTCGGCAGTGGTGGCGGTATCGCTATGAGCGGTATCGGTATCGGCCAATTGACAATGTCAGCAACGGTTGCAGAGACTGGAAGCGCGCCGTCCAAGAGCATTAACTCAGCGAACGGCAGCGTTGTAACCATAGAAATACCCAATTCCGGTACCGGTGGTACTGCGTCAAGTGTAACATCTGCAACACTGTTGGCGCCAAATTCAACTGCTGCTGGTGGTAGTGGCGTAGTTGTAGGGGGCGGCGGAGGCAGCAGTTCGTATGGGCTCAATATCGGCGCTGACGGCTTGGGCATGGATGATGATGGCCTTTCAACGGATAGTTTCGGTGATGAGGATGAAGATGACGACGATGAGGAAGAGGACATGTTAGATGACATGGACGATGATGACGATAGCGGCGATGAAGAGAAGATGACGATCACGGTCAGTGAGTTTGGCGACAACTCTAACTAGCATTCGGAGACACTGTTCATGGAACAGTTCATGTTTAATCAGTTCTAAAAGAAAGCGGGTGAAGAAAATACGAGATAGAAGCGAGAAGTCTCGACAAAAGCCAGTGGTAAAGTACTTTGCTTTAATTAAATACTAAATCAATGAATTAATAAATTATTTGTTGAATTGTATTCATATTAAAACTTGAAACGTTTCAAATTTACATTTCATGCTTTGTTGGTTGTAAGGTCGTATGCCTTTAAAATTGATATGTGAAGGACCTTTTCTAAATAGACGCTTTTTGGTAGCAGTGGACATGCTCTTTTAACATTGAAGTAAAATATTGAATATAACTCCTTCAACGAATTGTCTGAAATAAATTAGATCATCATAATGTTGACCAGGCAGACACCAACAAAAACTTGTACTAATATCGAAAAGAACGACATTCATATCTGTTTATAAAAATAATTCTTAGATTCATTTTTTAATATGTTTTTCATACACTAGAAAATGTAGCTAGGGCCGTTTCCAGGGGAAAGCGAAGGGAGTGAATATCTCCGGGCGCCAATTACTACGGACGTCAATTGAGCCGCCTCTTAATTTAATTTAGCCATGACCTAAGCGTCAAATTAATTACTTCCAGTATTAAAAGTAATTATTATAATAATTTTCTATATTTAAAAAACTAGCTTCTAGTACCCGGCGTTATCGACAGTGCCCCAAAAAATTATAAAATATATACCAAATTTTAGATTTTAGGAGCAATATTACCGAAATAATCGCACATTTTTAACTTAATTCCACAAATTGTGGGCGTATAAGGCGGACGTGGCAGATTTTTTTATACCAAAATCTTTCTGGGCGTAAGCATAGCACGTCCACTTTTAAAAATAGTTCGGATCAGCTTTACGCCCTCTACCATAGTCCAGGAATCCAATGCGATATATAGGAAAAATATATGAGGATGCATCGAGGGGGATTTATTGGGCACGCCCACCTATTACACCCATAATGTGTAATATTAAGTGAAAATTGTTTCACTAATATTGGACCTACAATTTTGAGATTTGGTATCTGAGTTTGGATGGTCACTGTCCGATAACTTCACCAAACTTAAAGGCACAAAAAGAGTTTCTTTACCACAAGTAAATTTAGGACAACATTCTGAATTTTCATTTGCTACTGTCAATTATCCGGGTTCACATTTGACATAAGATACAAGTTTGCCATTGTTTTGGTTTTAAATGATTTTAAATTATCTCTCAAAATTATTGTTGTTTGGTTGGTTTCAGTTCCCACCATATACCGACGATAGAGGTTGGTTTTGATTATTCGATAACCAAGAACTCCGAATCAAATTAAATTTAATTAAGTTTTCTAACAACTTCGCAATTTATAAAAACTGATCCCTTAAATTTGTTTTTAAAAACATAATTTTTTGAATCTCTTCGTACAAAAGATACTTAATCCATATTAACAGTTATACAATTTATAAAGTTTTCTGGTGGTCTTTTTTTTTCAATTTCACAACGATTCTGAAGTTTTGTTTGCATCAGATCTTCGAGAGCTTTGCGTGGAAAATACGAACCATAACAATCAAAAAAGAATTCATTTCGAAAACTTGATGCGTTGTCGCTGAATCAATATACATAACTCATGAACGCTGTGGGATGTTACATAGCTTGATATTTGATATGTATACAATTTCTTGTAATCAAATAACTAGAACTTCATATCTTCATTTAAGAAAATGTGTGCTTATTGCGTAATATCTCGAAAACTGTTTTATTTATAAAAAAAATGTGCTCACGTTTCAACGCGTGAGATGATTGTCACACATACAAAGGATACAAAACACTTTTGTGTAGTGTTTGTTGTTATTACAAATGAAGCACTTTACTTTACTACATGGCTTAGTTGAATTGTGTATTGTAAATACTCAACGCTCGTTTTACAAGTTTAGCTACAAACTTCTAGGTTAATATATATTTTAGACTAAAATTTATCAAGTTCTGCAACTGTAAATAGTGATAACTCTTTTATATTTATGTATGTATGTATGTATATCAACCGGGAAAAGAATTTTTCAAAGGTTATTCAATTGTATTACCTAAAGAAGAACTCAATATTTAAATCGAAACAATTTAAGAGAAAGATAAAGTTTTGTACATAGAAAGTACGCGCATAGCTGCACGTTTTCAGTATAATAAGTTTAATAATTATCTTGTTCGTTCAATGTCCTTAAGATATCTATTTATATAAGTATGTAATTTACATATACGTTTTATCTATTTTTTTTTTAATTTATAGAATTTTAAATTCACGCATAAACCGTTTTTCATATATTTACCTTATTTTTTACATAATTAAGCACAAATACATGCATAGATATGTACATTTTATGTAAAGCAAAGAAATGTGTTTTATTTATAGCACAAATAAGTGCTGCATCAAATGCAAACAAAACAAGTAAGTAACCCTCATACACAATTAAATTTAATACGATTATTAACTATTGATAACGCTGTGGTATGACGTTGAATCAGGGCAAATTCGATAGTACATACAAAGGAACGCGCGGTCGTTAAAAGTGGTTTCAATATTAAATTTATTTACTTCAGTTTGCATACAAGATTTGATCTTTTATTTGCATAATTATAAAAATTAATAACAACTAAACCTACTAAAATACATATCAACTTGTTGCGTTACGTTCATAATTTAAATACAAAATAAAATAAAGAAAAAATATGAATTTTATAATTAGATTTAAATTAAAATATTACAAAAATTTGCATAATGTGAGTTTTTAAAAGGCTGGTATTTAGGAAGAAACAAGAAAATAAGAAGAGAAAGAAGCGAGTAGAAGCAAAAATAATATTGTAAGAATTAAGAGAAATGAGATTTTAGTAGGAAAGAAAAAACTAAGAGAAATATTATAATATTATACGCTTAAATGTTACCGAGTCAGATACCATTCCCACGTTCATGGAGAGAGAGTTCCATAGTGTGACGGCGCTGATGAAGAACAATTTGTGTGGCTAGGAATCATAAGATATTTACTTCTACTCGATCTGCAGAATTGAAGTTTTGTATGGAGATACTGCGGAGTTTTATTGTATACAAGCATATGTAGGAAAATATAATACAATATCTTTCATTGAGATAATTTATTATGCTACATCCAAGTATACAATTACCATAAGTCGTAACGTGTTCAAATCCACTCACACTATAAATATGACGTGCGGCATTATTATAAGCAACTTGGAGTTTATGCGTTGACCTCGAGTCGAAGTTGCTATATACCACTTCTGAGTACGACTAATAGTTACATGACCAGTTTGCGCCTAGTTTCAGAAGGTACAAGTGCAGCAGCACAAAGATTCTCAACAAGACCAATAGGTCGAGAGGGATAAAGTTGCAGGTCATCCGCATATGCATTAATGGTGACATTATTACAAACTGTAAATACATCATTTACAAACATAGAAAACAGAAGAGGACCAAGCACAGAGCCTTGTGGAACACCGCTATTTAGAGGTAAATATTCAAAACAGTTTGCGCGAAAAAGGACATCAAAATTGTTACGAAGTTTAATGCATCCTTCGTCTTTCTTCAATTTTTTTGGAATAGTCAAAACTTTAATCTCTGGCTTTAGTGATGCGGTATATAAATAAAAGCTATAATAACAAAATCTTCCTTGAATTTCCTTTTGCCATCGCTAGGCTTACTTTTCATTTGAGACAATTCTGTTTTTCTACTGAAACCATTTGAAGAACTGAAGACCAATCGATGTAAGATGACTAATTGAAAGCTTTGTATTTATCACACTTTATGAATGGAGCGAAAATTTGTATTTGAGAACATTAGGTTTTGATTTCAGTAAAAGGAGTATCATCAGCAAAAGAAATGGTCGTGTTTGTGTGTGTCGGTGTTGCTCTACTTGTCCGGAGAAGATCTAAATCTTTTGAAAGCATGCAATTGCGGATCTAGAGCAAGATTTTGGGGAGCAAACTACAACAATATCTACTTAAAAATAACTCTAGAATTTACACGAAGATTTCATAATTTTGATGGGTTCCGATTCTTGTTAAAATCGATTAAATAAATTGTATGAACATTTTTTTTTTTTTTCGAAATAACTGCATGAATTGTTTTCCAAATAAATTTAAAAAATTTGAACGCCTTTGAAAAAGTGCCGAGAATTGAATTTAAATCCATTCCAGACTTGTCTATTATTCTCAGCGGGAATTGTGCTGTGCACTCTAGACAAACGCAACTTGATTAAAATATCTTTAACTTATGTAGGTATGTAGAAATATTCACAAGAATATTCGTAATTTAAAAAGAAACGCACTTGCATGGATTGAGTCATGTTGCATGCGTGTTTGTTATCGTTGGAGGATTTACGGTGGTGTGCGTGAGCAAAGCAACACCCCAACATTTCGTAAAAATCGGTTGAACGGTTTATACACGCATAGTGTACAAAGAAAGATATGAACATTAATTTGTGTATATACAGATTTTATTTTTTCATTATTGCCTATGAAAATCATTTAATGTCGTTATTCCGCAAACGACGAACATGCATTAAATAGTTAAAAATGATGTTTAGCCGTCTCCGGCTTCAGCCGATTATCATCCGATGGTTTTTGTCAGTAAGCCGTCGAAGGTTTTCGCTCGGCTTTCGTCTCTGTTAGAATCAGTGTTGTCAGATCGACGACAGTGTCGTCATTTTGTCATCGTATATTTTCACTTAATTAAATAAATTGAGGGCGTAATAAGTGGGCGTGGCAAATTTTGTATTTCTTGTTATTCTTCCCGGTTAGATGTTTTCTATATAGCACATCAAGTTTCTGAGCAAATGGTGTTAGGCGTAAAAATGATACACCCTTTTTTTGAAAGCTAGCGTTAAATTGATCTGACCACGCCCATTTTTGAGGAAGTTGTCGACAGTGTCTATACAAACTCAGATACCAATTTTCAGATTTGTTGGAGCAATAGCGAAATAATCGAATATTTTAACTTAGTTTTACAAATTGTGTGCGTAATAGGTGGGCGTGGCAAAATTTTCTTTGCCCTAAACCTAAGTTGGCGTGAGCACAGCAACTCCCTAAAATTTCATCAAAATCGGATGAATGGTTTAGACGCCCATTTGGTACAAAGAAAGGAAGAAAGAAAGAAGAATTAATTTTTATATATATAGATTAAACATTGCACATGTACATACACATACATATATAAGTAAATACGATTTATTATTGATATGACGATTTGGAATTTTGTTTCTGGCAACACTGGTTAGAATACAAAACAATTTTCTGCTTGTGATAATTGAGGGATTCCCCCATTTCAATTCTGCATATGCAGTTTTCATGTAGCTTTATGCATGATGCAATTTTCAGATTTTAGTTACTAACAAGACGTTCGCCGGAGCAGTTCGTTGATTAATTTTGGCTTGTGAAATGTCGGACTTCCAATTATTTTACAAACTGTCGACCAATGAGTCCCAAAACTGGAGAAAACAAATTTATTTTAAACGCCCACAAATCGTTGATATAATGGAGTTTGACGATGGTCAATTGGGAACGCCGAAGAACTTGCGTTATTTCAAAAAACCTCGAATCACATCGTATCCTCTTGACCTCAACGAGGGTTTTGATGATTATAAATTTCGCAACGAAAACTATTATATACCAAATTTGCAAAAAATTGAAAAATATGTGATGGAAAAAGAGATTCACAAACTCGATCACCACTCGGAGGAAATGTGTAAAATATACTCGTCGCGAGCTGTACTATATTTGCTGCTGATGATGCCGTATCAATTGCCAGAAGAAATAGTTGTGCACGCAACCAAGTTTAACGATATCGTTTATTTATCGCTAAAAAAAAATAGTAGCTTTCACGAAAAAAAAACGAAAAACGATTCTTACCATTTTAAATTTGAACAGTTTTGCTTTTCTGGTTAGTATATTTATTGAGGCGCTATGAGGGGGAAAATACCTTAAAAGGGCACGCACATATTACACCGATATCGCTTAATTGACATCCATAATTTTTGCATTGATGTTACGGATTTCTTAGAACTATTTGAAGTTGGAAAAGATGACAATTTAAGTTCACTAATTTCGGGAATTTTAAATAAGGTAGGGTGGTGGCTTTAAAGTCAACTTTGTAATATATACGCGTTTGTTGAAATTTGAGAGCGACGTAATGGACTTCGACACATCGGAAAATAAAATAAGTTCTTTGTTAAATTAAAATGTGTTGCCAACAAATATCTTGTGTGAATAAATATTTTAATTGACGGTTAACTGGTATTTTTATGACTCACTGTGGTACTCAATAAAGCGGATAAATCCCTGTCTGTAAAAACTTGCAGTATTCAAATCGAACGATTTCTTTTGGTCAGCCGTGGAATATTTATTATCTTATACAAACATTAAATACGACTAGTAAAAGCCGAAGTACGTGCTTGCATGTGCATGTGACGAAGTGTATAATTGTATATTGGCAGCTTTACAGGAACAACTCTTCAGACAATAATTAAAATTTAATAAATCTATTTCTCATTTAGATTCGCCCGCCACGGAGCCGGAAACGAACGTTCCCATCGATGAAAATAGACAAACTTATTGTATTTTCCGCACCAAACTTGTCAATTTTGACATTATATATTCGGCGGAAATAAACGGAGTGTCTTCTGAACGAAAGATTAATGATCTGTAAGTTCAAAGAACCAAGCTGATCACATACAAAATAATTAAACGCAAAAGCATTTAAATTTTTTTTTTTTTTAAATAAAATATATCCCTGAATGAGAATTGTAACGAGACTGCTCATAAAATGTTGACCTTGACAATGAAACCTTAAATTTGAAATGAAGCGCCGCTCTATTTTGAGGTTGTTTATCTTCAAAGTTCTGCGTAAGGCGTATTTTTAATATACAAATAAGGAGATTCTAAATATATCCCGCTTTTTGTTTATGTTCCTCACGATTTGCGATATTGATTATTTGTAATTACATTCTTATATGTATGTACTTATATGTACTCGAATAACCAAAACCTACTTTTTTTAAGTAACGATATGGATGCGATCAACCAATGCCGCTTTGTTTTAACCAAATTACTACCCGAATCGAAATATCCATGGCGTAAACATAGAAAATTGCTTAGATGGTGGCTTCAGGCATACTTGTCCGGCACCAATGACATTTATTTTGGATTTAAGAACAAAAGTGGCAAGGTATGTGCGCCGATACAGCATGCAACAGTCGCAGATATACCAAAGGTACGTTTCAGGGAATCTAATAATTTTGTCATTGAACTGCATTTGAATTTTTTTTGTTTGTTTTTAATTCTCTCTTTTAAGGATCAAAAGTGGAAGCCCAGCGTTTGCTTTCAATTTTTGCATACTTTTCTAGGTAGGCTTAAAGCAAAAATGTCGGGTGTGAACTGTCCACATACGGTCTTCGAATTTCAATTCGATTCTGTTAAGAATTCGGTCAATTACCGAATTCATGAGGGCCGGACAAATTACTCTTTTTTGACGGATCAATTTGTCGAACACTTACAAAAGCATCATGCTTAATCAATTTCGACGTTTTTAATTAAAAAAACAGATATTTAACTTACATGTTACCTTTTAAGAATATGCAAATTACAGTTATGTTTAAATATATAAACTATATCTATTACACAGTACAACACAGAAATACGTACATCAAAATATATATGAAATAAAAAAAATTTTCTCTCTATTCACAGTTGGTTTTTTAAATTTTTTGAATTTGCTCCTTTTTGTCTTTAACACGATATGAGTGTACTATACGTTTTTGGGAAACCGATCTCGCTCAACAAATTATTTAATCATGCTGCAGGTAAATTGCATTTTCAATTTAATTAATATTTAAGAAAACGTGAAATATCGATATGATTTATATAAAAAAGTTCTGAAGAACACGTAAAAATCTTTATAAATCCCAGTAGTATTTATTTTGGAAGAGCACATGGGTTTTGTTGTTATTTAGTGCGAATAGAACCGATTTAAGGTTCTGAAGAAATCCTAGTAGAATATTGGTAAGGCTCATGGTTTTTGTTTTTATTTAGGTCGAATAGAACAGATTTACCATAAAAAAAGTTCTGGGCTATACGCATCGGCTTTGGAGAAATTCCAGTGGAAGTGTTTTTTGAAGAGGACGTGTTTGTTATTATTGAGTGCCAAAAAGTTTTAAAGGACGTGTTTAAGTTTCTAAAGAAATCACAATGGCAGAGATTCCTCCAAGAACTTATAGATTTGTTAAAACTTTAGTTTCAGTGGATGATTAATCAACCAAATACAAAAAACCGTATGAATATCTGAATTACCGTTTTTATTTGATATGATTAGAAATAATTTTTGACTATGGCCACTTTTTTATCCACTTTTCCAGTTTTTCCGGAGGTCGCAATCTTATTCTAGTACCTAATAACAACAAGCTTGCAAGTTTCATCAAAGTCGTAGGATAAAGTCGTACGTGGACATAGCGAACTATTTATTGCAAAGACTGTTCACTTTATCCGGTTTTTCACTCTTTCAAGGTGGACGTTTGTTGTTCTTACGTTCAGAAATTGACTTTTGGACCGCTTTTTCACGTAGACTTCGCAGATATATATATATATATATATATATATATATATATATATATATATATATATATATATATATATATATATATATATATATATATATATATATATATATATATATATATATATATATATATATATATATATATATATATATATATATATATATATATATATATATATATATATATATATATATATATATATATATATATATATATATATATATATATATATATATATATATATATAATTTTGCTAATTGTGGCGTGGCAGATTTCATATAGCCTATCATTCCTTCCAGACCCATCTCGATATATGTTCCAAGTTTGAAATAAATCGGTTCAGCCGTTTAGGCTTGAAAACGGTACAAACGAAAATAAATATTAGTAAGGATATGTTTAAACAAAGCCCTTAAAAATTTGATCGAATATTTTGGTGCTCAAACGATCTTATATGAGTAATCTAATTAGGGTGGTTCAAGATTTATGAAATTAGGCTGGTTCAAGATTACAATTTTATTTATTTTTAATATCATAATGAACCACCCTAATATGATTCTGATATTTGAAATTTAAATTTCTTCCGTTATTTCAAGTTAGTCAACTATAAAACTGACAGATACTGCCTGACGTTTGGATATACCCAAATAAATTTAAATTTGATAAAAATTAACTAAAAATGTTCATATGTGAAATTTTTATAAATAGATAACGAAATTAAAAGTGAGTGCAAAATTTTTTACGAGTTTTTGAAAAAAAAAATTAGTTTTTGTTATATAAATTTTTACTTGTAAACTTTGCAATGAGATTAATGAAATTAACTTTGGTTTTTGGTTAACTTTTCTCGGACTAACGAATTTAAATTCTTAATTAACAATGCCCACCTATGAAGAGCGCTAACCGCGCCAAGATGATTAAATATGAAGGATATAATCTGTTTATTTTTATTTAGTCACAATATGTTTAAAGTTAGTTCTGATTGACATTACAAATATATGTAAATTATTTTGTAATTCACCATTATGAGGTGTTGAATAAATTTATCAGTTTTATCGAGTTTGTGTTGGAAGACGCAATGGGACTGTATTCAAAAATTTAGAATCTGTCCTGTTTGGATAGCTCGCGGAATCAAGAAGTAGTTCCTCTTGATTTAACAGGGCGGTTGAGGACCACAACCACAGAAATGCTCGCCATAGTAGAATTGAGATTCCAAAATATCAAAAATTAAAAATTCGAGCTCAGAGTTGCATTTTTTAAACAAAATTAAATTTTTGAGTCGCAGTTGAGGCACGTTTGCGTCTCATCACTGACTCTCTTTTGAAATGAAATTCGCGTTTTTTTAATGTAACCGACTGAACGTACCCTGTACCAGAAAGGAGAGTGTGGTTAAGTCAAAACGCAAAAAAAATTTTCCCAAAATTTCGCGAATCAATTAAATAAAAAATTGTGCAAGCTTCGGTTTTTATAAAAAAAAAACACCAAACTCAATTAAATAACTTAAAATTAAACGAAATCAGATCAAACGGCAACCAAAAGTAAAGGCACAAGAAGAACGAGAAACAAAGTTAAAGCTACTTTGTGCTGCTGCTTACAAAACTGCGCTCCATTTTCTACGGTCGACGGCAGACATATTTGACCAGCGGGGTCTGCTTCTTCTGCAGTCAGTCCAATTGGAATCAAAGCAACAAACACAACATCAACAACTCAACCACCGATTAAAATTAACGTACTCAACGTACTTTGGAGTTGCGCGTTGCATTTTCTGGCAGTAGCAAACAGCAGCATCGGACAAACGACAACGTCGGCGCACTCTGGCCATCACCAACATCGTCGACGACGCCATCAAATTTCGGAAACATTGGGTAAAAGTAGATGCAGGCAGGTTTGCGAGCAACAAATTTCTGGCCATTTCAAATTCATTTTTTTAGTTTTTAAATATTTTTTTTAAATTTTTTGTTTGTTTTGTTGCCTGCGCTGCTCCAAATTGGCTTTTATAAACATACGTCGCTTCGAAGCATGCCCGCCACTTTTATCCGTTGCCCTCTACCTTCCTTCCGCCTTTCCCTCATTCTTCTAACCGTTTATTTTCTGTTATTGGTATATTATAAAAATTCTCAAAGTATGAAATATAATATTACAAATTAAAAAAAAGTTGACAACTGAAGTACCAAAGGTTTTGAGATTTTAATGAAATTCAGATTACTTACGGATCCGAAGAAATTATGATAAATGTTTGAAGGATTTTTCCTAAGGAAAATAAACATTTAATCATTTAGATATCCATTTGTAATCCCGTTTGTCTCGAGATTGGATGTTCACATTCGGATAAGAATAATGCCCACTCATAATGGAAACATTTAAATAATGTGCTTTGGTAATTACGTTTTCTTTGGGTTCAATAGTGTAGGGTATATAATCTTGCATGATGTTTAGTGTACTAGCATTTGAAGCGGTACGTACCAGGTTCTATTCTCAGATAACGCAGAGAAACGGAAAAAGGTTTTTTTTATTTTAAAACAAAAAATTGTTCTGTGGAATAATTTGAGAAATCCCAGAGTATTCTACCTTACTAAAAAAACAAAATATAAAATAAATCTTAAGAAATAATAATATTAAAAGTCAGTCTTAGTTCGAAGAAAAACATTTTTTTGCGATTAGAAAAAAATCATCATACTGTAATAAATTATAAAATCGTAATTTATGTAAAATTCACTTACAGTTTCTAATGTTTTTGTTTGAGCATAAAATTGCAGAGTAGAACTCCAATTTTATGGAAAAACTGCTAACTAATACTAAACTCTCTATAAATGAAAAGGTTTTATTTTTTCGAGCTCAAGGTCTTTAATACTGCAAATCAAAAATAAGCAGGTTATAAAATGGCAAACAAACACTTTGCATTCATTGAGCACACTGTATAGCTATTTTGCCATCATTATGCATTGATGCAATTTGAAATTACCCATCACATCTTTAGGATACTTTCATTTCAAGACAAATGCAAATTTTACTCTGCGTTTAAGGAGGTTTGTCTTACTAAGTACATGAAAAAAATTTAATTGGCTGGTCGATCCGGCCAGTGTCCAATGTTAAATAGTACAAATAGACCTAGCGCTAAAAGTAATCATCAAATTAAAATATCACATTGTATATATAGCCATTATATATTTCCATACTATATTTAGACATCGTGGCATGTAGGACTCTCCAGTAATCCACAGTGTTACAGAGGTATCGTGGATTTTATTTAATCCAAGTCATTTATTGGGTTGGTTAAATACTCACCATTATCACATTACCAAGTTAAGATAATGGTTATCCACTGAATCCTTTCTTTACACCAACACCCTCCTCCTTTACACCCATTCCGAAGATTTTTTATTTTTTTATTTATGATTTTGCCTTTTTTGTGGCTTTAATTTGAACTACAACATTAAACTAATAGTTTTCCTCCACAACCAACTACCACAACTACCAACAATCACTATTACTAATAATAATTAAAACTTTATTAATATTTTGCAGAGACGCTTATCATCAGGCGGTTATTATGAAAGGTTATAATTTTTTTTCAACATTTACAAATTCAAAATCTAATATATGTAGCAATTTTACAATTAAATTACTTGCATTTAAATTCATTTCAATTTCAATTTCGATTTAAATCTTTATTAAATAATTATTTTGCACATTTTTGCCAAGAGTGAGAGAGAGAGGTTTTGTCTCTAACATGAGCCTAACTTCCCTAACAATTCTAAATGTAAAAACATAAAAAAATGCGCAAATTCAATTTTCTTATTTAAACATTTGATGTTTTTTTATTCAAATTCTATTTTACTCTTACACAACTTTCACAGGTAACTTGTACAAAATGTCTCGTAACAAGGACAAATACGAGAGTGCAAATCGACGACAGCAGATTTTTTTGACGGCTGAAGAAGTGGCCGCCGGCAAAAAACCCGTTTGGACTGGCATTGAGATAACAGGCAAGATCGGGAGTTTCTATTGAAAAAAAAGAATACAAATATTTATTAATTATCGTTTGTATTTTGTATTGAATTTTTGTGTTTATCTATATCTAGTAAATGAGTTAGTGAAACTGATCGATGTTGTTTTTAAAAACAATAACAATTCGTGTTTTCAGCTCATCCTATCAATAAATTCAATGTTCAAAATTTAAACACATAGGGACAGACTTCTTAAAATTATTTAAACTGAGTTTAGAATAAAAAAAACTAATAAACGAGGTAGCTATTATACCAATTTATCATTCACTGGCATATGGCGAGAAACTCAAATATATACACATCAAACACTTGAATATGATTAAAGATTCTTGAAATAAGAAAATAAAAAAAGATTATCACCCAAATCAACGAGCACAAGAGCATCGTTTCGAAAAACAAAAAAACAACGTTTAGTCAAAACAAGACCGAAGTAAAAGTCGGTCAAACCGATATATCAAATATCTCAAAATAATTAGATTACACTATTTATTTAAGATCGTTTGTGTACCAAAATATCCTTTGAAAGCTTTAAGGACTTTATTTAATCACATAATAAAAAAATTATAAACACTGACAACCCTGATCGTTTCTAAAACTGAATTAGTTGTTCTCAAGTATAACAGAAAATCTTGTACAAAGTTTCAACCCAATCTCATATGGTTCTTAAGATATCGTGTGAACAAGAAATCAGTATTTATTGTAATAGTGGGCGGATTGGCTCCAAAATCTAATCAGTTCGTCTAGGACATAAGAGCAACCAGTGTACAATATCTGTAACGGTTCTCTCACTATCGTGCTAGGAAGAAATGACAGACAGACGGACATGGCTAATTTGACTGTTTTTGATTCTGAAAAAGAATATATATATAAATTTGTATATCTGCCTTAAGTATTTCTCTGCGTTACAAACATTGGACCAAGACCAATATACACCACTGAGTAATGCATAAAAAACTAAACAGTTTTTTTTACCGTGTAAACTTAATTCACTATTCGTAAATTGAAATATCTCTTAGTGCCAACTTGATGATATTTTTAAGAATATAGTAGCTAGATTAAAAAAAAACATTCTTTGTATAAATAAATTGATTCTTTTTATTTCCATCAAATTACAACAAATTTTAAAATTAAAAAAAAAAAAAAAGGTTTCTTGTAGTATATTAAAATGTCTAAAAGTTGATTATGATTATTTCCGATTTAAAGGCATTTAATGACACGTATTTTCTTTGTTTTCGCAGGCTCTGTGCGCAACATTAGTCCTTCGTTGTGGGAGTTTGAGCACCTTACAGCGCTGTATCTAAACGACAACCACTTGTTACGTTTGCCCGCTGATATTGGTCTCTTGGTAAATCTGCGCAGCTTGGATCTATCCAGCAACAAGTTGCGCAGTCTGCCAGCTGAACTAGGCGAGCTTATTCAATTGAGGTAAGCTAAGCGTCGCATAAAATGAATGCTTTCAGTAGATAAATGAAATTCAACTGGATATTTGCAGGGAACTTCTTTTAAACAACAATTTTCTGCGCGTTTTGCCATATGAGATTGGCAAACTTTTCCATTTGCATCTTTTAGGCTTGCTAGGAAACCCTTTGCAAAAGGAATTCCTATCAATTTACAATGAACCGAATGGCACACAAAAACTGTTGACTTATATGTTGGACAATTTGTCAAGTAAGTACCAAATATATTTTTAATTTATAGTTTAAAAAAAATTTATTTATTTAAATGATTTATGGATTGTAAACAAATTAAGATAATTGCTTAACAAATTCAGTGCATTGTTTTTTTTTAATATATTCTGCTTGAGGCTTCTTTGGGTTCAATGGTTTTAATCATTATGAAGGTTCTAAATTTTTCAAAGGAAACAAAAATGGAGACAATTTAAATAATTATTTTGAAAATCAATTCCATCTTTACTAAATAAATTTATAACTTTTCGAGTTTATTATTTACTATTTACGCGAATAATGTTGAAGTACCTGGGAGACCGAGCTCGCTCGGCAGATTATTTTATCATGCTACATTTGCATTGAATTTTAAGTTTAATTAGTTAAAAAGAGAAATTTAAATAACTGAAGAGTACATTGGTTTTGTGGTACCTTTGTACCAATAGAACCGACTTATATAAAAAAGTTCTGAAGAACACGCATAAATCTTCATAAACCCTAATGGAATTTATTTTTGAAGAACACATGGGTTTTGTTTTTATTTAGTACCAATAGAACCGATTTACATTTAAAAGTTCTGGAGAATACGCTTAGTTTCTGGGGAAATCCTAGTGGTAACTTTTTTTGAGGAGCACATAGATTTTGTTGTTCGTTAGTGCCAATATAACCGAAATAACAAAAACAGTTTCAGTACAGATAACCAGTTCAAGACTTTAGTAGTAACATGAAATTACTTACAAAAAATGGGAGTGATCGGATAAGAGCAACGCCCACTTATAATAGAGACATATAGCGAATTTGTGCTACATACAAGAAACGGAGGGCAATTGAGCAGAGATAATTCTCTGGTTTTTTTTTCAATTGAAAGGAAAGAAGGGACTTTAAATATGTACCCGTAATCAAAACAGCGTAAAACTTCTAAGTTAAGCTATTATACATAACTTATGTTTTATTTATTTTATTCTAGTTACAAAATTTTAAATAATTGATTTTTAGTTCCAAGTGACAGTAAAAATGAATCCCACAACAATTACGAGATTTATAAATAGTTTAGAATTGTGTTTGTAGGGCAAAGAGGCTGCACAATAGATCTTTCAGGTCGCAGTTCATCTATAGCCTTTATTAATAATAATTATAATAATGTCGTATACGAAACCATTACTGAATCACTTAACATATTTCACCAATACTTAGCTGCCCTTTATTTATGTTTAGATAACCAAAAGCTAAGTCGAATTATTTAGTTTTGTATAATTAATTCTCATAACAAAATATAAAAATGTTATTTCGGCTAACTTTATACACGACAATCTTAGGTGTCCATTTTACATATTTCAGCTATAATCTCTAAACTCCAAATTGCGAAAGCATGTTGAGCTAGTTCTAAAGATACTAACAAATGAAACAATGCATCCTTAACTAACAAAGACATTGTTTGTTTATTTGAAAATCGTTATAAATATTATCCATAAGAGCCTGGAATTTAATTGCTCGAAAACGATTTGGAGCTAGGAGAAACTCTTCAAGACATCTTAATCTCCACTCCCTAAAATTTTTTAATATTGACAATATTAAAGCACGCACACACCATCGTTTTGATGTGCTAACTAAAAGAAATAAATGAGTGCTAAGTTCTCTTCTACCACAGAAGTACCGACCATCCTAATGAACAAATATCTGTCCAAGTAGAAAGAACCATAAAATTCATAACCAATAAAATGTGTGGAACAGATAATTATCAAGATGACTTATTCTTGATTATTCCAACATTTTTATTTTGTTTGCTTTGCAAATTTACATTGATATGAACATTTTTGGCAGACTTGAGCATTTACATCCTTGCGCCATAACTTGTTTTCCGAACGTTTTAAGATTTTCTTTTAGATTTTTTTTTTATATAATATTTAAAAGAAATCATTTCAATTAGCAGCAATTTGCAAAGAGAAATGAAAACGAAATTGTCAGCTGCAGCATTTTATGATTGCCTTTTAAAACTCCAACGATGCGCCACAATTTACACTTCAGCAGCCCCAGTCCACAGGTTGCATTCGCAGCGGCGGCGGTGGCCACAAAACATCCGATCCAGTGTGGCGGCTTAAATAAAAAAATAATAATAAACATACTCGTACTCGTACACACTAACAGGCAGACGTACGGACAGACAGACAGACATACATACAGACAGACATACAGACAGGTAGACGGACTGAAAAAGTGTGGCGGTTGTGGCTCCGGCTGCAAACAAAAAGAGAAAGTTTCCTGGTGAGCAGCAGAAAGAAACAATAACAACTACAGCGGAGCAACCATATTTTAGCCATGCTGACTGAATCACAACAGCAACAGTAACAACAACAGGAAAAACAGCAAATCGAACAAGTTTAGCGCCAAAACTAACCGAGCATGCAACAAGAGCAAAAATTATCAAGTTGTTGCAACAACCAATTGTTGCTGTTGAAAAGGTGCAACATCATTTTATTGCTGCTGTTGATGATTGCCTGCCACCGTTGCTGTTGCCGCATGAAGCATGCATAACATTAATGTCTTTTGTTGTTGCTGGTACTACTACTGTTGTTGTTGTTGTTATTATTATTGTTGTTGTATTTATAGTTCCTATTGACCGATTTAAGGGGATCGCAAATAAAATTTCATGCGCTTCATTTGGATTTTATGGCTTTTGAAATGTTCCACTTTGTTGCAAACACATTTTTTTTTGCTTTTGCTTCTGCTGATATTTTTGTTTTTGTTGTATCGATTTTTTTTTTTTTTTTTAACAAAATACATCAATTTTAGTGTTGGTTTAGGCTTTAGAAGAAACACTTTCCTTTCAGTTTATGAAAATGGATACAGGCACATCGAATGTTGAAATGTTTTTGTGAAAAGACTAGACTGGGGATGTTAATGTCAGAATGAGCCATCACTATAATTATGTGGAACTGTGGTATTCCTTTCTCAATGCCCTTTTTTCTTATAAAAGTAGTATAAAAAATGGGTCCGGAGGAAACCTTACTCAACTTGCCATTGCATGCATGGTTTCAATGAAGGCAAAGTCAACAGCTCCACGCAGACATACTTCAATGGCATTGTTAGGTTATATAATGTTTTATTTTGTTGAAAAAGAATATGGAATAATTTGCTAGTTCTTGTCAAGATCACCTAGACCAGTAATTAAAACCGTTTGACACCCATAAAACCAATTAATGACTAAAGACTTATAAGGTAATTAAAGTCTAAGGCTAAATATCAAAAAGTATAAGATTTAAATAGTATTTAAGTTACACAACTTATCGATATTTTTACATAAGAATTTAAATATTCAGGCACTGATTTATACGCTGACAGATCTCAAACTCAGCGTTTTTTTTATCAATTTGCCGCGGCGAAAATAATAAGAGAACAACAAAAAAACCAAAAGATTAACGCGTGATAGATAGCAAATGTAAAAAAGTGTCTTTAAATCTGAAGACAAGAACTATTCGACCTCGACATAAAAAGCTTCTGGACATTAGCTTTAGCAAATGTTCTCAGTGTTTCATGCTTAGCGAACGCACAAGAGCGGCACATCTAGGAGAAGAGCTTCGTGCAAGCCGAAAGAGTAAAACGAAGCGTTAACCGGTGAGAGAGCGAGTGAGTTACTGTGGAACGGATGTTTGGAACGTATTTGCACAACTTTCATTGCTTCGACATTGTCTTGCCTCCGTTTCGTTTAGCCGCGTTTGTGTGTTGTGTTTTTGTTTGTGCAGTCACCATCCAAAGTAAACCAGCTCCTCCGCAATAGCGGCAACCACTCTGCTTCGCTTTTGCTGTCGCTGTCGATGTTGTTGTAGATTTTTCTTTGCGCTTGTTTTTGCTTGCGCCATAATTTAGTGGAAACGGTGCTTGTTGAGCTTGGCTTTTGAATTCGAATTTAGCTTGGCTCAGCATAAAACTGAAATTGATTTTTTAGTCTGCAGCAAGTCTGGCTTGAAAGCGGTCATCCTCAGCGGCATTTCTATTGTATTCACACGTGTTCGCGCGCGCGTCGTATTTCTTCTTCCTTTCATTTTTTTAATCGCAATTAGCTTTCGATATAAAAGCCAGTCGCTCAAAAAGGCTCGCGCATAAATTCAAAAACGATATATACAGATAGCGGCAAATTTCCGTACCAAACTAGAGACGCAAACCGCTGCTGATTTGTACTAAATCGCTAAGTCGGGCCAAGTGTTTCGTAATTGCAGTAACTGTGCTAGTTTCATTTGTTAACTCGATTTCGGAGTGTTGAAATTCCACAATCTCGCAAGAGTACAATCGAGAGAATTCAAAAATGTTGCGTTTTGATGGTCATTAAAATTGGAAAACACTTCAACTTGTCTGAAGAAACTTTAAATTTTTATTGGGTTTCTTTCTCGTTCGGTTGTTCTTCAATAAATCGATTATACTAAAATAATTTATCTTGCAAATGTGAATTCGCCAACCCATTGGATACCAAAAATCGGTTGTTAAATTTTGTTAAATTCAAAACTAAATGATCTATGGGATATGTAATAGCATAGACTAAATCGAAACTATTCGCGAGTGATGTTTGAACCGCTGGACAAGCATTTGACATTGTCGTACACTAAGGATTATGAGACCCAATGCTACAGGTGGTTATTGTGCGCTCGAAAACGGATTACACACAGCGAATGCCGTCGCCGCTAGACATTTAGGTTCCGTTGCATATCAAACGCCAGTTGCACAACCATCACCGCAACAACATATACAACTTCAGCAACTACATCAAATAAGTCCAACAGCGGCCACCTGGTCTCGTCAGCAACACACCGTATGTTACAATGTTCCGCAACATCAACAGCAGCAACAACAACAGCGAGCGCAATCGAATGCTGGTCTGTCCCCTTTACATGCCTCGCAAACCTATACGCCTTTAAACCGTCAACAGCGTCGACTACAACATCATCATAATCATCATCAAACGTCAGCTGTGTCACGATTCCATCATGCAGACGGTTTCGTTTTGCCACATTCGCAGCAGCAGCAGCAACAGCCGCAGCAACAACATCATCTTCCGATGCTTCAAGAATGTGGCGGTGGCGCTCACAATTACGCCAAACTTCCTCCACCCAATGCGGTGAATCAAAAGCGCATAAACGAGTGCGCCGGAATTCCTCTCATATCAACAGCTTCCTCACACCTTAATCCCTCTGCTACATCGCAGCGCCAACGACTGCTACGAAAATCTTCACATTCCCCGCCACAAACCCAAACGACTTCACTGGAGTCCCGTGTCGCAAATCAACACTCTACGTACCACTCGTGGCATATACCAGTTTCTTCAACATCGTCTTCGTCGACATATGCTCCAAATGGGAACACTATTGCCCAACTAGCGGCTCATACTCAAGGTGTACCTCTGCTTCTGCATAAACATGAAATGCTGCCGCAGTCACAACAATCAACGTTTGGCAGCGTTCCTTGGCCAACGGCTGCAGGTTCCACTACATATTTGCGTTCGACCTTAAACAATCGGTTTCTAGCACCTTCAAATTCTTCACCCTCACAATATAAAACGACGCCAGCTGAGAAAACACGCCCGCCCCTTCGTTATCAAAATTCAGCACCTGCCACGTTAAGTTTGCGCTGCTCGAAAGAAAATGTAACGACTCACCCGCAAAAAGACGTCACTGATCCGTGCGCACAATCCGCTGATACAAAAGATTTGGGTGAGACATGCTTGCCACGGATTATTAAGCCACGCAAACGCCGCAAAAAAGATCGAAAACCTGCTAATGGCGTATTCCTAAAATTGGACTCGGAAGTGGAAGATAAAATGATACAAATCCCAATAATGGAATCATCTCACAAACCACTTAAATCTACCGAAGATATATTGAAAACGTTAGCTACTCGTTACCCGACGACAACAACCTCTTTGTCTAATGCTGCTACTGAAAAGACATACAAAAACGATGTATGCTTCCGAAAGCAGCAGGAACTAGTTCCAAATCACAATTCTGCGACGTATGTAGATATGCGTTCTTTCCAAAACATTTGTTTGAATGCAACGACAAAAAAGGCGCACACTACGGCATCACAGCAACTCGGCATTTGCTTTTGCCAGGCATGCGATCCGCTGCGCTCAATCTGGGATTACCCATTACGACGATCACTGTCTGACTCATCGGCAACTTCATCAAATGAAACCACAACATCAACTTCGACTTCATCTGAATCGACATCCTCATGTTCGTCGTCGTCGTCATCATCGTCCTCAACACAGGCACTGGACGCCGATAGCTTTTCACCCATAACGACGCGTTCACGTGCAGAAATCGTTGGTGTAATTGGCTCCAATCGTGCCAGCCATGATTTGCAGACTAATACATATAGTCAAACTGCCGTTGTCGCCGCTAACAGCAAGCCACTGCATCAAAAGTTACAATCCAATACCATTGCTACCAACGCTCCCTTGCCGAAGCCCACAACGAATGGCTGTCTAAGCGATTCAAATGATTCCGGATATGGTGACATCCTAAGCGGCATCAACATAGCTGATGATCTTTTCAGTCACAGCAACAATATTGCCTCCAACTCCACGCCTGCAGTAACATCAAAATCCGTCGAAATCAACTTAATGATGCCACAACAAACAGCAAGCACCACTTCCCGGCTGTTGCTTCCCGAATCGGCTGAAACTTTGCTAACGGAGAGCATCAACGAAATTTCACGTAAATTAATTGAGACATGCGGCAACGAGCTGTCTGAGCCATTGCTCTTTCCGTGCTCCTTAACGTCGTTAAACGCCTTTCCTTCGAATTGTAATGATTTTTCGAATGATAGCGGCATTGATAGTGCAGGCAGCGGCGGCATTGCGAAGAACATCAATTGCAACGATCTCGTCTTTAATTTTGATCATTTAAATATCGACTCCTCTACCACAGCGAATATCAACGCCTCTTCCTCCATATCCGGCTTAACGAAAACCACGTCTACGAACTTTCCACATCCATCAAATGTCAACTCATCAACAACACGAATGACACATTCGAGTTTTCACTCACCGCCTACAATGGATTTGTGTTCAAATCTGAATAACAGCAAAGGATTGCTAGATGAAGATATTCAATTCAATCCACACCAACGACAGCGACAAAGACAACAACAACAACAACAACAACCACCACAACAGCACAATCAACATTTTTTTAACAATTGTTTTGATTTTGTGTGGCAAAATGCTCTGAATGGAGGCGGAGCAACTTCAATATTAGATACGGTTGAAAAATTGAAAACAACATTTTCCACAATTTCATAAGGAACACTTCAGATAGAATGCGCCCACATGCAATTAATGCAGTTGATAATCACATTCAAGAAACCATTTTCGATCAGGTCACGATTTGAAGGGCTTTAAAACTTGAAAGATTCGAGGAAATTCGTGGCTGCGGTTGTGAATAAACTAATAATGTAATACAAGAAAGTGTTGCACAACACTTTACCGTATAATACTCATTTAAACAAAAGAGATTAGCTTATGCCACAATCAAGTCATCAATGCAACTCGGAACATCAACCGAGTTAATCGCCTTTTTTTGTTTACCAGCCAACCAAAATTGCGAAATGTTTGTTTTTTTGTTTCCGTTTACTCTGCACTTAAACAAAGCAAAACAAAAATCATATTTAAACAAAACGGTGGTTGTAAAATAAAGCCAACAGTACCGAAAGCAAAAAAAAAAAGAAAGAAAGAAAATATAAAAGGCACAACGAACAATGAAAGAAATTCAAAATTCAAAAGACAAGCGAAAAACCCGAGGGAATTTTATAATACGACAGCCAGTCAGTCAGTCAACGCAGTAGCAACAACAACAACAAAAAACAACAACAACAACAACAGCAGCAGCGGCAGCGGCAGACAACTTTCACTTTCACTCGAAGGCGACGGATGATGCCAACCTATCCGTCTATGTATGCATCAATACAACAACTGAGTATGCAGATTGAGATTGGCTGAAAATGTTTATATACGAGTATGCACCACGGTTCTGAAGATTTATTAAGTTCATAAATAAGTCGTGAAACGGCAAACAAAAATGGGATGTCACTCTCGAAGATAATTACTATTAATACTAATGAATGTAGTTTTAGGCTATTAAGTTGGTATTGTTATTTGAGCATAAACGCTGTCCTCATCATCATCATCGTCACGTCGTCGTCGTCGTCATCATCATCATAATCTATTCCGATGAGGTTTTTTTTTTATTTTTGGTTTTATGTTTTATGTTTTAGGAACAATTTTGAAGAAATTAATTCGTTAAGCCGGGGGGTGAATAGTTATTAAATATAGTTAATTTTAAGATCTTTGTCTTTCGGTATTCATTTTTAAATGGACATAACATTTACTTACTAATTTAGTTATGGTTATAAAACATCCGATTTTTTCGAAATATTGTTCCTATATATGTTTAGATTTCTAATTAGTTATATACATATATAGTGTTGAGGTTATAAATAGGTTATAATAAATTTTGTACAAAAGAAATGAATTTGGTATTAAGGGCTCATAATTAAATCTGATATTCAATAGATAGTCTCAAGCAGCATAACAATTATACTCTCAAATTCCTGAAATTCAGAATCTATATCTGTATCTTTTATGGTAATAACTCGAATGGTTTATATAATAACCTTTGTTGTACACCAATTACTAAATGGTTATTGGTTATTCTATGGGTTTAATATTAATATTATAAACTCATTATAAGTCTAGTTTTGGGGTTGAGAGGGTTGAATGTCAAAAGTTGCTTCTTTCACCTAGCGATATTTTTGTTTTTCATAAACGAATTTTTACTAGTTAAATTCCTGGTTTAAGATCTGGTTTAAGTCGGAACAAAGCAAAGTTGTGACTTTTTTCTTTTACCCAATAAAAACAATTTTAAGCCCTAGACGGAAATAGTGAAGAAGTTGTGCCTGAAAAGGATCTATTTAAGCCTTTTAATATTTGGTTTATTGTTACTTTTAGTGTCTGAAATATAGATTTCGATTTAACCAACTGATATTGAATTTTTAAGAACATTCAAATAATAAATTTTGTATGGGCCAACCGATTTCAGTTAAGAAATTACGTTCGAGTGTACGCTCAACTAAACCTTGTTCTATTATTAGAGTTTTGACAGTGTTTCCATTCAATATGTTCCACAAAAATTTTGTAGTTTAGTATTTATGTATAACGGTAAGATAACTTATAAGACCGTAAAATGGAAACCAGTCCTAGTTACCCGTATGTAATGGAGAGATAGATAGATAGATGATGGTGAGACAAAGAGACGCGCTAGCGCTCACTTATTGTGTGAATACTTAAGTTGATTCACGCCAAGATTTCGCCTTTTAATTAAAAGATTTCTTTTTGTTATTTTGTTGTTGTTTGTTGTTGTTGTTTTATTTTTGTGAAAGAAGCGTAAATCAATGTGAAACGTACAATTTGAAAAATGTGCAAAGAAATGTCACAATTTTCTGTTGGTTGTGCTGCTTCAGCAAACTTTGCTTGCAAAATAATTAAGCGCTCTGCTCTGCTCTGATCTGCTCTGGTAGCGGGGCAACACTGTGCCTGTGCCGCGGAATGCAACTTAAATATTCACACGAACTAAATTGTGAACAAATTACAAAGGAAAAACACACAAAGAAAATGAAAATGTAATCTTAGAAAAGTACGAGTAAATTATTTAGAAATCTCTTTTTAGCAGAGCAAATTTCTTATTAATTATTTTAGTATTGTATATGTATGTATGTGTATATGTATGTATATGCATTTAGTTAGTTAGTTAATGTGAAACACGTTTATGCACAAATAACAACAACGTACAATTATTTATTTGTTTTACAATATTATTAAAAAAATTGCCTTTATTTGAAGGCGCTCTAATTTACGATTCTTACGATGTACGAGTATAATTCTCAAATTGGTATTTGTGTTGTATGTACAAACATTCTTTATTATGCTTCGTTAATGTTTAGTGTTAAATAAATAATATTTATTAAAGAAAATAAAATCGAAAATTTTAAATCAATAAAAAACAAAACTATTTAATTTCTCTAACCTCAATTTTTTGTTGTCAGTTTTGTGTGTGGATATTTTTTTTGTACAGACCTTTTAGAGTTGTTTAAGTTGTAAGCGAGATGTAGAGAAATCTTTTTTAATTCTTTCAATTAACTTTAAGACTTGAGTTAAAATCAGAACTCTATAAATATAAATATAAATATTTTTTGCTAAATATAATATTTCAAATTATTCACTAATCAATTTATGACGTAAAGAAGGGAAAACTATTTGCAGCATGTTTGTATTTTTTATGGTTGCCCATTGTTGTGCACTTAACGTTGGGCGGTATAAACACTTTCAACTGACAAAAGTTGGCCGCTTCTTATGCAACTTTCAATAAAAAGAAAGCACAGCATTTAAATTATAATTCGAAAAGTTTTAAAACAATTTGTAATTAATTACCGTGACCGCCAATTAATTTCCAACATACTCGTACTTAATTTTTAATGGTGCTTTGTAGTGGTACTAATTAATGTCTTCATTAGTTTGCTTTCAGCACATTTAGTCGAAAACACATTCGCACTTCTCTCCTTTTCAACGCTAATCGCCAACACAATCAGTTGTTGTTGTTTTTGTTGTTGTACGTTATTCATTCTTAAGAGTCGGTTTCTGCTGCCTCGGCTGTCCATTGCAAAAGAAGACTTGTCTCTAAAAAGCCCACTTAATAGTTTGTTGGCTTCTCATCTTCATCTTTACAGCTACTACCTACAGTTGAACGTTTTTGTTGTTGTTGTTGTTTTTATTCTATCTATTTTCTTTTTTGTTTTTTGTTTTTTCTTTATTTTTAATTTTTCGTATTCTGTTAATTTGCCACCTCTGTCCTCCGCTGAGTTCTATGTTGGCTCTGGGAGTGGGTCAGTAGACAATTGGGTCATTTACTTCAACGTCGTTTGCGCCGTCGTCTTTTTACGTTTAGGCTACTGCCTTGCAGCCAAGCAGTCAGAAAGAAGACCCCAGACAGAGTCGGCGCACCGTGTTGCTCTGTTCTTTTTGTATTCTGCCGTTGCTGCTGTTAGTCGTCAGTCGTCTTTTTTATTTCTTTGCATTTTAGCTGACTCTGACTTTGTTTTCAGTCTGCCTTGTTGGTTGTCTGCTGTCTCTTGCCCGTTGCCGGCTTTGTCTTGTGGCACAGCATGCCGCTGAGACGGCACAACACTTTTTTCCCGCAGTTAAGTACTGAAATGGAAATTGTGTGCAATTTGATTGTTTTCTTTTCTAATTTTTTTCACCTTTTACTTGTTTTTCGTATTATTATTTTCTTTTTTCCTAGACTCTTGCTGGAAAAACGACCAGCGCTCGGAGACAGACACTCGCGCTGATCGTGTGGCATGAGGTAGTTGTTATTGCTGTATATTGTCGTTGTTTTTTTTTTTTTTTAATTTTGCAGATGCAATTTTCTTGTCCACTGAAGATTTCTCGTGGTTTTTCTTTTCGTTTTTAATTTTCTTATTAGAAATTGAAAGTTTTTATGTTTTCGGATGTGTCCTAAAAAGTTTTTATTTGCTATCTAATTTGCATTTTACCAAGTGTTTGCAAATGGTTTTTGTTTATTATTGTTTTTAGTGTTGTTAGTGATAGTTAAACTGCTAACTTATTAGGTAACAATACAAATTTACTTGCATATATCTCAATAACATATACATTATTAATTATATAGGGGATGAGATGAGTTCTGTAAAGTTGAGAAATATTAGTAAAATGAGAAGAGGCATGTCAGACAGTGATTGCAGAATGAAGATTGCGAAGTATGACTCTTGCTAGAGCCTAACACTAACAGACAAAGTGCATCAGTGCTCTGTGGTTTTTACAACTGCGGCAATAGACATTATAGGGAAGTCCCAATTTATTCCCATGTTCACCTAGAGGCCAGTGCCCAGTGTCGATGTATGTGATGCGCGCGATGTGTCAGCATTTCATGTTGATGAGTTCGTGGGATCTCGATAGGTTATAGTGCGGCCAGGTCTTTTCTACATCTAGGTTTGATCATCAAATCTAAACTCATATTATCCGAAATTAAGATGCTCTAATTTTTAAAAATTAAGCGTTAGTTAACTATCTTCTGCTTAGACTAACCAAAAGTATCACGTTATCATTACACAAAAAACTAGCGTAATTTTTAGTGAACATATTCCAAAATCACGCTTAACAATTGAATTTTTTATCGATTCGAAACTTATTTAAAAAACAATTTATCATAATGGAATTTATTCGTCTTTTGATTCAATAAAATTATTTATATTTTGTCAGGTCGTCAAACTAAATTTTTTTTCAACATTCTTCACCCTGTATTTATTACACCATGCCGTAATCCTCAAAAATTACTAAACAAAATGAACTGCAAGTTTTAATGTATTTCTCTGCCCTAAGATGTACTTTTACTCGTTTTGTTACTTTCTGTTTAAGCTAAACTAATTTCAAAATCCCATCTAAATAATTTCTTTCACTTTTATTATAGACACAAAATTAATGTGTTAACTTTTTGTTCAAAATGGGTTTTGTGAACTTCAGACGTTAATTACCAAAAATGCCAATTTTCTCCAAATTGAATGTTAAATATTGATAAATAGTGGAAACAACTTCCGACGAAGATCAATTAATTTACGTCTCTGAATCGCCGATATTAAACCGAAAATAGTTACAAATTCTGAAGCTACAACAAAATTGGTAGACTTTGTTTTTGCGACCTCCTTTTTAAAATAGCAAATTTGACAGTTGGTTTGTATTCTCATTTAACAAGAGAAAAACCAAATTTAGCAACGCTTATAGTCGAAAACTAAAACACTTCTACTACTCCTCACAAAATACTGAAATAATCTTTTTAGATACTCTCTTTCAAAATACCACGAATAGCTTCCATCGAATCTAAGCCATGATTTGCCAAAATATCAATAATGGCAAACTGTTGTTTGCGGCTTTTAATACCGCCAAACCGCTGTTCGTAGTCACAGGCAACTTTAAAGCCCAGCGTTGCCGCCGTTGTTTTCGTTAAAATCGGTTAAACTTTAAACGTATTATACACTAATGGTCAAAACGAAGTTACGCTTAGATGTTGGCTATTGCCTCGGTGAAAAATAACGAGTCGTAATGGTCTTTGTGAATAACTCGCATTAACTAGCTCACAGTTGCTTTGCATACGTGTCGCACGTCCACTTCAAAAGTGACATAACTCAAAAATGTAATTTTTTGTAAGCAAAAAATGTGTTCAATTTATTAAAAATTAATCCAAATGAATAATCAGTTACATTCATTTTCAGAGGTGTCACAAATCAAATCAGTATCTAGATTTTCTTATGTCAATCGTAACAAAACAAAAAATTCAAAACTTTTTTGTCAACAATTTACAACAGAAAACAAAACAAGGATTTTGCTTGTTGGTAGATATGATTGTAAAATGTTTTGTTATGTTAACTCGAAAATACAATTTTGTAGGTTGTGTCACTTTTTAAATAACTGTGCGAAGTATATCAACCGACATTAGAATTCTAAAAAATAAATCATTGGCTTGGTGACTTCTTAATTTCAATTTAGATTGAATGTTTTGACCAAATATACACATTTATATTTCTCCTAATCAATAACGAATTAAATCAGCCGCATGATAAAAAATGATCCTGTGAACTGAACTTGTGTTATCTCCTTTATATATTTATATGGTTTTAATCGAGGAAAGAATCTTTAAGCATTTAATTTTGTTTTTAATAAGTACCCCACAAAAACTGACATTTATAAATAGATAAATGTGCATAAAAATGTGCGCAAAACATAAATAAGAATACTTTTTAACGGCCGCCACTGTAATTTATTTAATTTTTTTGTCTGGCTGTCGTTCAGCAAGCCTGTGCGCCCGTCCAAAGTAAATCGTTTATACCAGAGCAGAGCAGTCGGCATACTAAATAAAATATGCAGTTAAGTATGCCCGAACGAAAAGAAAAGGTTATGTAAAATGTCAAACAGTTAAGAATATAACGGCCGAAATGCTGGCTGCTGTTATGATTGTTGTTGCTGCTGCGTCTGTCACATTTTTTTTCTTCGTTTTTTTTTACAAAAACCTACAGAATTAATACTACAACAACAAAACAAACAAAAAAAAAATACTATAAAATGCTTTAACGAAAATTCGAAACGAGTACAACTCGATCTAATATTTAGGTTTATCACTTTGACCATTGCTGCCTGCCAAGCCAAGCCAAGCCGCCTGGCTTGGTTTGGCTGCGTTATTCTTAGTCATCTGCTTTTTCAATTTGCGCGTTCTCTTGATTTGGCTCTTAACTTAAAATGTTACATAATCGAATAATTGGATTAGGTTTTGTTTTTGCCTGTAATGCATTTCTGTTACACGTGAAAAAAATCTTAGTTTGATCATTAAAAAATTAGTTTTTAATACGTTAAGTGCTTATGAAAAAAAAACTTTTTTTGGCTGCTTGTATTTGGAAAATCAGTTTTAAATAAATCTGACTTGAGACATCGAAGCGTCTTTAAGACCGAAACTAACCATCACGATTTAATTCAATTTAAGTCATATTTCTGCAATCATTTTTTAAATTTTTAGTACATTTAAACTAATTGATCTTATTTGCTTTCATAAATTAAAACACAACTTTACCGAAACTTTGATCATTTTAAGAGTGTAGTTTTATTAAAAGAAAAACAAAAATAAAACAATTTTACATTGGCAACTCATCTGCTTTTATTTTGCCTTCAGTTCTGCGTATTTGTTAGCAATATGCTCTATTATCTGGGCTTGTATTGTTATTATTATTATTTCTTTTTTTTTGAGCTTGTATCGCACATACATACATAACTGCATAACAGATATAAATCTCAATTTGTGGAACGGTTATGCCGATGACCAAGCCAACTTTAATTCCGACTGCGACTGTGACTTGAATTCGAACTCCAACCACCGTTGTTGTTGTTGTTTTTGTTGGGGCCACACTTTTTAGTCATAATAATTAGTTACACACATCATAAATAGGTTTTCATTGTTGATGTTGTTTTTGTTGTTGTATTCGGAACGAATTTACCAACGTACGAATGAATGGTAACTGTTATTTTGTTACGAAACATGTTGGCAGCTTTTTGTAGTGTTATTTTTTATTTTTTTGTACATTTTGTATTTTATTTTTTTATTCGTTGGCTGGTAACTCTTTCTGCCACACCATTATCATAATTAGGCGATTCGCATAATTGGCCCACATTACTTATGAAAAAAAAACACGATTTTTTGTTTGTTGGCTCGAAATGTTTAAATTTTGTTTATTTTATTTGCAGTCTGAGGAAGTGGTAAAATTGAAATAGCTCCAAGGTTATGAATTCTTGCATTGGTACAATGGTTTTCAGTTTGTTTGCTGCCTCCATTATTTTTGCAAGGGTAATTAGTGCGTCTGTGTAGCTCTGTATGTCTGTCTGTCTGTCTCTCTCTCTGTCTGTCGTTTTCTTTTCAAATGAACTGCCCATTAAGACTTGATATATTTATTAATTTGTAGGCAAACGTTTCGTTTGTTTTGTAGCACAGGAAGTAATTACAGATTTAGAAAGTTTTTATACCCTTCGCCACGTGCAAGTGCACGTACCGAATGGTATATTGAGTTTGCTCTTCCGTTTGTAACGCCAAGAAGGGGGCGTGGTAGGTATGACAAAGTATATATATAAATGTTCAGCGTCGGATTCTGAGTCGATTTACCGATGTCCGTCCGTCTGTCTGTCCCAGTAATAACAGCCGTAGCTTAAGAGCTATTGAGCTAAAATTTGGTATGTAAGCTTTTATTCTCCAAGCGGAGGCTAAGTTCTAAGATAGGTAAGATCGGATCAAAACTTCTACCCCCTCCCATACAAACCACCCCTTTCCAAAGGAAAAAAAATAATTAAAATAGTTCCAGTGCAGATATCCAGTTCAAATTCGATATTAAGCACTTAAGTAGTATCACAAAACTGCTCACAAAAAAGGGACGAGATCCGATAAGAACAACGCCCACCTCCCATACAAACCACCTCTTTCCATGCGGAAAAAAATTATTAAAAGTAGTTACAGTATAAATAACCAGTTCAAATTCGGTATTTAACACTTTGGTAGGACCACAGAACTACTAACAAAAAAGGGACGAGATCCGATAAGAACAACGCCCACTTATAATAGAGAAATATGTAGCACTATGCGTTGCTAAGCTGGGCACTTCAGTATGGTAGGAAATGAACTGGCCAACCAAATGGCCAATGAAGGTTCTGCAATTTCACTATTGGGTCCATAGCTAATTATTGGTATTCAGTTCAGCGGAAATTATGCGTTAGATAAGCGACTACATGGACTCGATTCATAGTAGAAGGTTGTCCGACTTAATCCACCAATGCTTCGTGAAACAACCGAATAGGACCTTCTTCTAAAGCTAAAAAGAAATGACCTGAAAGGACTAATTGATGTAATCATAACACATGTGGTCAATATACATATAACATACGTGGGCGTCATCTACGACCCAATTTGTCAGTCGTAATTTGAGAGCGACGACACTACAGTGCAATTCCTCTTTATATGTCCAGCTTTTGCAAAAGCGAGTGGTGATATTTTAAGTATGAATAATAATAATTCTCTTCCTTTCCCTGATCTTCTGAAATTTATTTGTAAAGCAAAGAAGTTTGGGCAATAGCGTATAAACCTATGTATCTTCTTTTAAATACTTTATTCCTATATCTCTTCCTTCTAATTCAGACATTATCCTGGATATAGCAGAATGGTCCATGGAGACTGAGTGCTATTGTCCCATATCAGCCCAATCACAACTCTAACTCTAACCGAATATATTTATGGCTTAGATTTTAGCATTTTCCGTTCCACGGCGGGTTTAAGCTTTAACATATAATACGTGTACACTGCTAGACCCAATTTGTTTGAGGCAAAAAGAGAAGTGATTGTGTTATATATTGAAAAGATATATATTTAATGGCGACACATTTTTATTGTGAAATGCGACTTAAAGTTTTGTATCTATGAACTGTGAATTTGCTTTTCAAAAATGACGGAATAGCCACTATGCAAAATTGTATCCAATTCGGACATCATATATATCATATATATTCTCTTTGAAAATGGTTAATTGCCATATAAGTAGAATTAAAATTTCGTTGAATTGAAATCGATCGACTTTCTATATGGATTTGCCTAATTCGAATCTGTAATTTAATTAATACATTTAAAGGTCACTCATTGATGTAATTGTATTTCTTCAAAAGCTTCCAATTCTGTTGATAAAAGAGAAACATACGAAAGTTATATAAATTAAAATTTAGGAAGCCCAAATCGTTATATGCATATAATCTATTAAAATTTTAGAATTTTCCAAATATTTTCGATTTTCACAGAGGTTACGTGCCCATCAAACTAATAAAATATTGACAGCCGAATTTTAAAAATCAAATCAACATGAATTTTGTCCATACTAGTCTTAGCCATCCTCATGGAAATATTAAGATAATTGACAATAAGAAAGGCAATGCTACTTATTTGGCGATATAAATACATAACTCTCAAATAAAACAGAGAGAAAGAGACATCGGAGTAATTTCCTTTTAAACTGATGACAGCCACACTGACTTTGTTCGTGGTGGTAATAGGGCGTAAAGCAATCCTCCCACACAGCATAGCTTGCACAGTACAGTGTACATACATAAATAAGTCCATTAGCACAGCAGTATACAGTACTACGCTTGAAATGCCGCTGCTCAAAAGTCGTTTGCGACGAGGTGATCCATTTTAACTTTTTTTTTTAATTTATTAAACAAATCACAATTGCTGCACGCTACCAAAACTATGTAGAAAAATTATGATTTCACCGCACCAAATTGTACACGAAAAGTAAAATGCGTTCCAACCGCAGTAATAATAATAATAACAACAGCAACAACATGTGCAGTACTACAACTCTTCCAGCCCAGCTATTTCAAGACATGCCGTGATATTTGAAACGCTTTATGTAAATTAGCCAAGCCAGCCACGCGAATAAGCTTTGCCTCCAGAGGCTCTAACAACCTCAACCAAAAACAAAAACAACAACAACATCGACATCGACAACATGAATTTAAAAAAGTAGCAAAGTAATAGTGGCTTATGAAGAGCTCGGCTTGAGCCGGAGGTACAACACCCCGTCACCCCTTTCTGCCCCCTTTGTAACAGTTGTGACTCAAGCCAGTGTAAACATGAACCGAAAAAGAAAGTGAAATTTAAATTTGATTTTTCGATTGGAAATTTGTATGCACCAAGAAATCCGTCGCCGCGTTATGTACTTTTATTTTTTTTATTTTAATTTGGATTTTTTTTTTTTTTGTTGCCAATTTGGTTAATCACTACAGTTAATCGATAGTAAGATATATAAAGATGTAGATATACAGATTTATAGATATATACTAGATGTAAATATAAATAAAAATATCTGTGTATAAATATATATATTGATATACAAATATATAAAGATTTTGATATACAGATATGTAAAAATATAGATATATAGATGTATATAGATATAAAAATATACTTATATACTTATATTAATATATTTATATGTTGAACTTGTTTGTAAAATCGTTGAAGCATTTCGTTGAAATACAATGAATATTATTTTGAAATAATTGAGTTTATCGATTTAACTATTTTTAAAATCGGTAATTAAGTTTATAAGTAACAGACAAAAAATCATTGAGTGGCAGATACATTGCTGATGATGAACTTTGACCAAAGGCTTGATTTAATGCTTCATGTTCTTTCTTCATGTGGTAATAAGATAATCCAATTTTGTTTAACTTCTATTTTCAAATGTCTACGAATTTATCAGGTTGTGATCATGGAATTGTGTTAGAATTAAGCGAAGTATGACTATAAGACTAGGTCTCTTCAGTTGTGCTACAAATCAAAATCGCTGCCACTGGCACTGCTGCTGCTGCACTGCACTTAACGTTTCCAATTGCGAGTGGCGCGGTGCGGCACAGCAAGTTTGAATTTGATTATGGTTTTTACTTATAAAAGGTGCTCCATAAGTGTATCTCACTTGTTTCATTTCAAAACCAGTCCAACAGCATTTTTATTTTGTTGTTGTAATTTCTATTCGTTTTTTGTTTGTTTGTTTGGTTTTGTATTCAATTGCTGCGAAATCTTTGCTTTAGACCTCAAACGTATCAAAACCAAAAACAGAACATGTTGCACAGCCAAGGCACAGCACAACAACAACAGCAAGTGATCTTGTCGTTAACATTTAAATTGAAAATTTGTTAAACAAAAAAAAAACAAATTTTGTCGTTTCGAAATCAATTTAAATGATCGTACCTTACCTAAACTTACCTTACCTTACCTGACTGCACGATCTGTGCGCGTCGATGCAGTCGTCTTCGTTACTGCATAGGTTAGTCGACTTAAAGACGTCCGCCAGCAGCAGAAACGTCTGCAGCAGCGCGGGTGTTGCAATCTTTTCCAAGTTTTTAAGCAAAATCTTCGTTTATGAGATAGTTTTTTGGAAAATCTACTTTTGTATTTTAAAGTACTTTCTCAATAATAGTTTTTTTTTTTTGGTTTTAATTAAATTTTGAATTTTAAGCAATTGATTGTTTCCTATATTTTTCTTTAGTTTCTATTTAATAAAAGACTTGCCAAGTATAAACCATTTTAATTGATTATACAAAGTTATTGTACAATAATTTTTGAAATTTGTTTCAGTCAACATGCATGACCACGATAATTCCAAGCAATGCCAAATAGTTGGCTTTGAGATGGTTATTTAGAACAATAAATATGCTGTGTCTTTTACTTCCGATCGTATTTATATTATCGCTTTTTTTTAGTAAAGAGTTTATCATTTAAATGGGCTTAGACTGTCTCATAATGTTTTATGTTAAACAACAACAAAATAATACAAAAAATTGGAACTGTTTAGCAGGCCGTTTTGTGCTATTTCGAACTATGTCACTATTCCATTATCAGCGGTCTTCACTGGAGCTTTGTATTTTCGTACGCATCCATTAGTTTCTGTAGTTTAAGAACCAATCGAGAATTCAAAAGAAGCTCCGAAGTTTAAACCCAAGAATCGATCAAGACGAGAGCATAAAAATTTATTTAAATTAGTTTAACAATTTTGATATTCCTTTAAATATAAAATTAACAATGGTAAACATTTTTTGTTTATTAGTTATTTTTGTAAGAAAACCTTTTTTCCGTTAATATATTAGGTGTACAAATAAGTTTCCGCCGGTTTTTTTGTTAATAAAATAATATTTAAACGATTTTAAACGATGTGAGACTGCTTGCTGAGTGACTTCTAAACTAAGTGCAAGTCCCTTTTGTGTTTGAGACGAATCTTCACCCAATAATTTCTCCAAATCTGCATCCTCGTAAATTTTCGGCCTTCCACTGGATTTTTGTCTTTTATGTCAAAATCACCTTTTTTAAATTTTTGAAACCACTCACGACATGTTCTCTCACTCAAAGCATCCTCATTATATGCTTCTACGAGCAATCGATGCGACTCAGCAGCAGATTTTTTTAAATTAAAAAAATAAATTAAAAGTTCCCGCATATGACACTTAGTTGGCTCAAATTGAGACATTTTTAGATGAAGAAAAATATATGATGCTAATGCGAACTTAATAACATGATAAGGTTATGTTGTTCTGGAATAAACAAACTAATTTTCAAGTAGGTTACCATCTGCGAATTCCAACGTAAACCTCGTGCCACGCCATCTTTCTCAAAACGGCGGAAACTTATTTGTACACCTATTTTATTTTATTACAAAAGAAAAGTTCGAAAAATAAGGACGTAAAGTACTTAAATTACTTAATATGAAATAACCAAGTTAAGGTGAGTTTGGAATCATTAGAACAATATCACTATCGAAACAAAAGTTATTTCATGGTGTAATAAATATATGGTGAGAAAAGTTGAAAAATGACCCTCTCCACCTCGATATTGTTTCTCTCTTTGAAAATTGAATTTTTGTATAGTTGCCATGGTTGGTATAAAATTATTAAGTTATAAAAAACCACAACGTAGTTTCTTATCAAAAATCCAAAAAACAAACTTCAAAATAAGCCAGGAAAATAAGACAGAAATAGAGGTGAGTTCGCTCAATTTGCGTTCTCATCTGTACTTTCTTAGTTTTATTATTCGACTACTTCACTAGTTTTCACTCTTTTATTATTTTAGAAAAATACATCAGCCAAAGTATCACAAAATTAAGTTGAAGTACAGAATAGAACAAAAACAACTCGATTTTAATGAAGCTTTAATACCCTGCACCCAATATTGATGCTATAACAGTTGTTGTTATTACCTGTATTATTATTATTATTAGCAGTATTTTTTTTAAGACGTAGCGACCAAAAAGCAAAAACACATCAGCTGTAAAATAATAAAAAAATATGTATACGAGTATATATGTATGTATATAAAACGTTAAAAAAAGGGAGCTCAGTCATAGTTTAATAAAAAGTGAAAGTTCCCCTATCCCCGTTTCCATCCATAAATACAAATAAAAACTAAAGAAACGAAATTAAATGCAAAACCACAAATAACAAAAACAAAAAAGTAAACATGGTGGCGGCGGCGTTAAGTTTGCGCAGCCAGCCACAGTGAAGTGAAAGAAAGATACAAATTTTGTTGAAGAGCTGCGAATGAATGGTGAATTGGCGAAAAGGGAGGAGGAGAGAAGGTGGACTACTTACTACAAGCGCACGATCGACGAAGCTGCAAAGGTGCGTGCGCTGAGGAACAGACACAATTTCTTTTGGTAGATACGTACACAAAGCAATACGTACTTAAGTTATTAGCATATGACCAGGCCAGCTGATCGCCACAACCAATCTGCGTCATCGTTGTTGTAGTTGTCGTCGTTTCCGTCGCCGTTGAGCTCGTCGATAAACACTGTCGTTTTCAATTGCGACCATTATCCGTCGCTCCCCTTGTTTTATTTATACTTAAAAAAGAAACAACAATAACAAACTAGTAACCATCTTCGGCAATGTCGAAGCTCAAATGCCCTACACCATTTTCAAGACACAAACGTATCTGTGAAAAATGTTTTTTTTATATTCGTAAGTGGGCGTTGTTCTTATCCGATGACGCCTATTACGATTTAAAAATGTGAACCCTTTTAGGTTTTAATTTTAAGCCGATTTATGTATGTGAGTTCAATTGGTTTTATTCATGGTTGAATAACAAGATTAGGAAAGTAGAAATTCAAACGAAAATTGAGCGAACTCACCTCGATTTCTGTGTCATTTTGATGTAAATTGTTGTTGGTTTTTGACAACAAACTACGTTGTTGTTTTTATTTACTTAATATTTTTGTAGTGAAGTGGAACAATTTTCTACTTTCTTCACCTTATATTTATTACTCCATGGTTTAATTGAAATTATTTATTAAATTTTAATAGTCTAAAAATGCCAATGTTAATTTTTTATAAACCTTTATTACTTTAAAAATATTTCTTTGATATCGAAACATATTATGTAAAGCTTTATGTACTCGTGGATAATATCCGTCGTTTATTAAAAATAATCGTTTCATTATATATGAGTCACTTTAGTCTCAAAATTCGAAATTAATGACGACAACATCAAAAATTTAGGAACTTTATGAACCAATCTCACTTTTGTTTCGTGACGTTTCGCTTCGCTTCGATCCGATTAGCACCGCTGTCTCTTGGCACGATCCCAAGCAAACCGAACGCACAATCCTAACGCTCACTCAATGACGAAGAGACTCGGTATCGGTGCAGTCACACGGAAGTGTAACTTGTGGGTCACTTTCACCATCTTTGTGTTGTAGTTATTCTTCCTCTATTTGTTGTTGTTATTATTGCAGCAACCATAGTTTGGTTATTTTAGTCTTGTAAGGTCCACCATCATCCATATAGTATGTGAAATTTCAAATTCAACATATAACACTAATTTTTAGTTTTTTTAATTTAAAATTTATGTATTAAAGATTCAATTAGTGAATAAATTGAATCTTATATATCAGAATCGATGTCGATCTTTATTTCTTATCATGATAGAACAACTAAGATATATTCGACTAATGTTTGCTCTTAGACGAACTGATTATATACTGGAGCCTATAAGCCCTTCACCATGCCCCCTATTGCGAAAAACACTATTCCTGTAAATCGTGTGTAAGGCTTTTTCTTATGCTCGTGACAATGGAGTAGAAGACATTAGGGCTGTACATACTTATTGATAACAAGTTTTTAACTTTGAAAGTTGTTTTTCTTTAGAAGTTGAATTGTTGCAGCATGCACAAACATGCTTAAAACAACAGAATCATTTCGGTTTCTTTTATCTGCCGACTTCCAAAGGATATAATTTTTTTTTTCGATTTCGTTTCCATATAAGTAATTTGCTTGGATTTTGTCTAAGGCGCCTCTATGCCGCAAAGCGTCTTGTTATTATTGTATTTTATTTATACTATATTTGAGTTGTTTTTACATCGTTATGTTACATGTTGTGTGTATTAAAACTGATTCTTTTATATCTTTATTCTTCTTTATAGTTTCTGTAACCCCACCACCTCAACGACCATGGATACCACTAGCGAAGCCGAACAAATCCAGGCCGGCATGTATGTATAAATATTTTAATGAATACATAAATTTTCAAATATTTATCCGCATCTTCCATTAGTTAACTAATATCTTACTAATTTAATTAATACATTATTGGTAAATAGTTGTTTAGAATGCAAAAAGAAATTCGAAATTCGAAATTCAACTTCGTACAATATTATCTCTTTATCTTTTTGTTTGCAATGTTCTTAAAATTTTAGTTCGCAAGTGAAATCATTTTCTTTATTCTTTGGAATTTATTTTCAGGCATTTTCACTGTAATGTGTTACAACGTGCTTTGCGATAAATACGCCACTCGCCAAATGTATGGCTACTGCCCCTCTTGGGCCCTGAGCTGGGAGTACAGAAAAAAGGCGATACTCGACGAGATTCGACATTATTCGGCAGACATTATCAGCTTGCAGGAAATCGAAACCGATCAGTTTTACAATTTTTTTTTGCCTGAACTTAAGAACGACGGTTTCGAGGGAATTTTCTCGCCCAAGTCACGTGCTAAAACGATGTCCGAAGTCGAGCGAAAATATGTCGACGGTTGTGCGATCTTCTTTCGGGTGTCCAAGTAAGTACCAGGGAGTTAAATGCTTTGCACGAATGTTCAATGGATTTCAGTTTTATAATAACAGATTTTAAATGTTATATTTGTGTTCATATACGAATCGGATTTGTATTCTAATTCAATTATTTTCGTTTCAAACTTAAATTAATTTCCTTTTTGATATTAAAACACGGCTTTATTTCACTTTAAAGATTTACGCTGATAAAGGAAAGCTTGATAGAATTCAATCAGTTGGCCATGGCCAATGCGGAGGGCTCCGACAACATGTTAAACCGCGTCATGCCCAAGGACAACATCGGCCTTGCGGCGTTGCTCAAGGTGAAGGAGACTGCCTGGGACCCGATGACCGAAGTAACGCAAATTGCACAGCCGCTGCTGGTCTGTACGGCGCATATCCACTGGGACCCCGAGTTCTGCGATGTCAAACTCATCCAAACGATGATGCTGAGCAACGAACTGAAGACGATTATTGACGAAGCCAGCCACAGTTTCCGACCGGGCCACAAAAATGATGCGAACAGCGTTCAGCTGCTGCTTTGCGGCGATTTTAATTCGCTACCCGACTCGGGAGTCATTGAATTTTTGGGCAAAGGACGGGTCTGCATGGATCACAACGATTTTAAGGATATGGGCTACAAGTCCTGTCTGCAGCGTTTGCTCTCCAACGACTCCAATGAGTTTACGCATTCCTTCAAGCTAGCCTCCGCATACAGCGAGGACATAATGCCGCACACAAATTACACGTTCGATTTCAAGGGCATAATCGATTATATTTTCTACACAAAAACGGGCATGGTGCCGCTAGGCCTGCTCGGCCCAATTTCGAACGAATGGCTTCGCGAGAATAAAGTGGTCGGCTGTCCGCATCCGCACATACCCTCCGATCACTTTCCGCTGCTGGTCGAATTGGAACTGATGCACACGGCTGGGCAGCAGGCGCCGCCAAATGGTCTTATTAATAGACGGTAGCAATAAAAACAGACGCAGAATTCGAATAACAGCAGCAGAGGTAGCAGTGATGGCGGTGGCAACGAGAATAACAATAAAAACAAGAGCAGCAGCGGCGGTGGCGGTGGCAGCGACAACTTCTATTTGTTATCGTGATCCCCTTCCAGTGCTGTCGACTAAACGAAGAAGTAGGAGAAGAACAAGAGGAAGGGGAGGAGGAGAAGGAGCATCAATAACTGTTGCTTTAGCATCCGCCTCCACCCACGCCGCTTCCGTCGCCAACAAAATACAAGGACCATAAGAACAACAACAACAAAACAAACAAACATCCTAAACGACGTCATCATGAATAATGAATATTTATATTTTAAGTTTGAAAGCAAATAGCAATTGGCGCCCCCATTAATCCCTCCTCCCTTAACCATCCATCCCATACCTGCCTTACGCCACTTTCCAATTTAGGATCCAGATCCCTTATTACCGTAAGGTGTGTGCGAAAAGTGTGATTCACGAATCAAACATTTTTGAATAGTTCGTTTTGACTTTTTGGTTTTTGAAGATTTTTTACTCCGATAATCAAAATTTGAAAATAATCGAAAAGTATTCGTTTTATTTGAAAAACATTCAACTGATACAATATAACAAAAACGTGTTTTGTAATAAACGAAATATTATTTATTTTTAGTTTTTTTATAGCTACTAAATGCAAAAATATGCAAACAAAAATTCCAGGAGAATTTTAATCAATCGTTTTTTCTTGTCGAAGTATTTTCACTAATCCGAATATCAAATATTTTGAAATATTTCATTATTTTTTGAAACAGGCGAATATTTTTTGAGAACGATTATTTTTTTAATAATTACGCAATTTTATTATCAAAGCAGAAAATTTTCGAAAATACAATTTTTCAATTCGAATAACTTAAATCGCACAGATTTATCAAAGAGAAAATCTACTAATCTGACACATTTTTAAAGGATAACGTTTATATTTTTGTTATTTTATTTTTTCTTTAACTTGTATTGAATAAGTTTACCTCTGGACAAAACGAAGATTAACTCCTGACCATGCGTTCGACGAGTTCGGCTGCAAATAACGAACACATACAAATACACTCAAACATGTCCTCTTACAAACGCTCCCTTATTCTATACATCTCTCCTAGAGTTGCCACATTTATCCATAGATTCGCTGACCAAAATGTTTTTGACTGTATTTTACTTTTAATTTCATTACTCTGATATTTACTTTGGTAATTTTCCTCTCTATCTCTCTCTCTTTCTCTCTGTTGACTTGACATTTTCTTTTACCTTACTTACTGCTTACCCATATCCACTACCAATGCTTTTAAATATTTAAATTAATTTTAAGCAATGCAAAAGATTTTCCTTCATTTGACTTTATTTTTATTAGATTTAACTCCATTAAAGTAAAAATGTGTGTCCCATGCCACCCCCCATATACTCCCGTTTCGGCCTATTAATTTCAGATTACAAAACAATTCGATTGGATTCAATGCAGTGTTATGCTTACAGTTCGCTTTGCTATTTTGTTTCTTTCTTATCTTAGCAAATAAGTAATAATTTATACTTGTACTATACGATAAACGCTCTAGAAAATATAAGCTCTATAAAGTAAAACAAACTAAAAGAAAAAAGTAAAATCTTATAACAATTTCGAAAAAGCGACAGACAAGACATCCCAGCCAGACAAACAAAAATAACATCATAACATATTTTCACCAAATCTGCAACTCACCACAAAAAAAAACCAACTTAACTCTTTAAAAACTCAACTCTCTTGCAACATACAAATTTGTATAGTGTATTTTTATATAGACAAGAACTAAATCAAATTAAAAATTTTAAAACAAATTACCAGCAAACCATTTAAAAAAACAACAACAAAAAACTGCACTCCCTGATTATCGAAGTCGTTTACGACTTGTGGTGAGTAAAGCCATTTTGCTTTAAGTTTAAACATTAACGGACAAGGCGTTAAGTGAGGTTTTCGTCGACTACATACATACTCGTACATGCATACATACATACATATATACATACTTTGCTCTGGTAACGATAATTTTTTGAAACCACCAATAAATGCCACCTTTTTGTTTAATCGTCTAAATATTTATTATTTTTTGTTTACATTTCAAGATTAACAGTATTTACATTAAAAGAATATTAACATAATTCGGTCTTGGTGTGTTACAGTTGTGCTAACATTAACTGGCTCGAAACAAATTGCGTTAACAATGAAAAAGAGTTTTGCACGCCTGTCATTTATTATTGAACAGAACTTAACCGTTGCGTTGCGTTGCGAAGTGATTTAAGAAAGTCTTTTACGGTTTTCTCTCTGTAGTCAATCTCTTTACCCGATCAAAACTTTTACTACAATTTTGTTGGATACAAAATTCGTTTCTTTTACCGGAGGTGAATCGATAATCCGGATCTTAGAATTCTGTATCGAAAAAAATTCTGTTAGGTCAATTTTCTGTATAATTTGTTTGGGTATTCCAAAAATAAAATGTCAATTCATCTTTGTTAATCAAATTTAAAATTATTAGCATTTCGCTATTTTTGTTAGCATCTATTTTAGACATTTGAATTCATTGCGCGAATCATTCATGTTGTACAATGTCAAATACTAGTACCGCTTGTATGTGTGTAATAAGCGGTACATGGAGCTTGATCATAAAGGTGATCGACATGGATCTTAGCATATGTAAAAAAAAATATTTGGTCAATTAAATATTAATAAATTCGATATTTTTTTAGACTTGAATGCATAAAAATATTTTCTATGTTCTTCGGTTACACGATTTCCACTTTAATGTTTCTTTTGGTAACATTTCGTACACATATGAGCTGCATTCTTTTAAGAAACAAGTTCACAAAACTCAAAATTCAATATTATTAATTAAGAATTGTCTGTCTACATACAGACACATTTTTTGTTTACAGACTTTTTTAAACAGATTTAAAAAAATATAAAAAATAGAAATTGCGAACTTAACCCTTTACCCATCATTTCAAAACCAAAAATTTTAACTAAGCATTACATTTTCTTAACTTATACTTGAACTTCAATTTATGAACAAAGAGAAATTAGTAGAAAATCTAAAACACTTTCCTGATATAATTTTGAAAAATCCAGTCTAAACATTTTAACAAAGTTTTTTCCGCATACATACAAAATTTAACTGCATGAAAAAACAAATGTTTTCCACTTGAACTACTTCATATCTCTCTCCTATTAGGATGATGAAAGTTGACCCAACTATAATTTTTCAAATTGTCGAATTTAATTGATTGAACCGGAATATCATTTCGAAAATATACAATTTTAAATGATGAACAATTTTCACGACCCTGATTATAGTTTAAAAACTGCACGAATGCTAAAAATATAATTCTATAAAAAACTTGACCAAAAAAATTCGTTGTAGTTGAATTCGTTTGAATAAATTCGTAAATGCGTAATGCGAAAGAAAATTGACTTATAAATTGGTTTTGGTCTTAAATTATTTGCACTATCCAATATTGTATTATATGACACCATATTCGATTCAATGGAAATCTGTATTCATTTACCGGCTGTATTTATTAATAAAAAAAAAACAAATCTTAAGTTCAGAACGCACAGAGAAGAGATAAGTGACATTTGAAGGATTTTGTAATCGCATTAGCATTCGAAACGTTAGGGCCTTTAGAGATAATAAGAATGAATATTGTCTCTCGATGTTGTAAAAGCAATTGAGTTGATAAAATTGAATGCGAGTAAGTGCGAAATAGGTTTTTTTTTGGAACAGCCTTACTTACTAATGAAATTAATTTAAGGAATAGTAAGCTTTCATTTCAAAATAACGCTATTAAACTTATTTTAATTGTTATTTGAAAATTATAGCATATAAGTTCCAAATTAGTTAATTTTTTTGTTTGGCAAGAATAATAAATTAAATTATATTTCTAAATAAAATCTATTATTGAATTCGGCCTTGAGCTTCCTATTGTGGAAAGAAATGTACGGAGTCAATAATACGACCTAATATTATTTATGAAATACATTATTGTATTATTCTTTGTTATTTGGTTGGGTTGCAAAATATAATTTCAAGTACAAACAAATTTTCAATAATAAAACAAATTCAAAGTTCTGTTAATGATTTTAAAAAGTGTCTAAACAGGAACTTATAATATTCATTTATTTAATTATTTAAAGCCATAATTGAATATTATTTACTAAATCAGCTATTATTAATTGTGAGATGCTTAATGATAATGATTCTAGAATTAGTTTCCAAATTCTTGTTTCATCGAGATTAAAACAGATTTAATTTAGATAATTGCCGAAGTTTTCACGATCTTCATGGTCAACTATTCTAATCAAACGATAATTTTTTTTTAATATAACAAAATTCGAACGCAAAGGTTGACACATTTTTCAAATGGTTTTTTTTTAATACTTTTCTAAATTAAATTCAAATTAATAGATTTTCCTGTTCAATCAACTAAGTTCGTAATTTACTAACACTGTCTCTTTTCGCATACAAATGCGAAAAAGTTACAATTTTTATCTAAATCGTATTTTATCACATGTACACATTTCCTCCTGAACTTTTCATATTGGTCCCAAGTAGAACGAATTTTACAAATGAAAGAGTAACATTACACCAATTTCACTATTCTTAAATTCATTTCAAGACATGATGTTATCATTTTAGTGTAGTTTACAAAAACAAAACAAAAAACAAACAAAAACAAAGGTTAAAATTAATTACAAAAATAAAAATAGTAATATGTGCAAAAGTATTACGAAAAAAATTCAAATGTGTTTCATTTATAATACAGCTGCAATGAGAAGGTTTTAATTTTGATTTGAAATAAATAAGTCGACATTTAATTAAAAAAATATATATTTTATTCAAGGTTATTTTTGTTTGTTATACAATTTACAGTTGTTTGTATACAATAGAAAGAAATCACAAGTAGTATAAATGCCATTAATAGGGAGCAGCAACGCATTCCCAAACAGCTGTCTAGTTTGCTAAATAATATTAGTAGTAGCTGTGGTTTTCACTAACTTGACACAGCACATAATTTTACTACATTAATTGAGGGATTGATAATTATTTAGGGCATTAAAAATTTTACAATTTAATACACAATTTGTATTACAAAATTTTTTAAAGATATATATTTGTATATTTATAAATTTTTGATAAAGAAAGACAAACTAAATGCTATAACAAATTATTTACATTTTATAAAAAACAATTATCAGATTTACATTTTCTTAGATGTTAAATGTATTGATTTGTATATGACTCGAAAAAGTGTTTTAAAAACGATTTTTTTAAATTCACTTATTTGATAGATACCGGCAACAAATACAAAAATCCGGTAACTTATAAAAAATATAACTTTTTAATTTTTATTGTCACCGGAATACAAGTTATCTACATGGTTACTTTTATTGTGATGTCTTTGCAGTATATTCAGAAGCAACTCCTCATCATTATCATCGGAATTTAAATAGTCTTCTGATTCATCAGACGAATCCGTTTCGTTCTCTACATCACTAACATAATTTTCACTTTCTTTTCTTGAATTCTTCTCCACTTCTTTTTCGTATGGAAATCTATTGCCAATTGAGCCGTGTGCTTGTAGTTTCTTAAAAATCATTCTCCATTTTTTATTACTGTTAGCTAACAATTCCATATTACCAATAATATACAAGCCGTGTTTAGCGCGCGATAGTGCGACACAAATCCGATTTGATTCCTGTAAAAATCCAATTTCTGCATCTCGATTACTACGCACCAAGGTCAACAGGACAATATTAGCCTCAAGGCCCTGAAAACTGTCGACAGTCGCAGTTCGGATGTACTGTAGTTTATCGTCCCGCTTAAGCTGTTTTGGCAGATAAATTCGAAATGAAGTGGGAGTAGTATATTTTTGATATTTTATGTATTTACAAACCTCTTTTCGAATTAGTTCAATTTGTCTTGCATATGGACTCAATATAACAAGGTCTCTAAGCAAGTATCCGGCCTCAAAAATTAGATGCGCTGCCAGTGCCCGAATCTGCTTAATCTCGAATGCGTTGCTTACGGAAACTTCATGCTGGAATTAAACATAATAAGTATAAAGATTTTAAAATATTTAATATAGATTTTTTTTCTCAGCTTAGGTATCCCTTACCCCGGATTTGGTTTCAGGTTCAGTGTGATTAAGAAAGAATAGATTTTTATGCATTGTTCGCACTGTCGGATACTTATCGACCACGCCTTCGGCATTATGCAATTCTTTATAAATTGTTGGACATATCAGACTGCTTATAGCCGGATGCATGCGATACTGTACATTTAGTATGGATGGTTTTAGTTGTCTGATGATTAAACGTTCAAAAAGCGACACACACATACGGCTAGTCGATGTGTAGGGACGCAGTTGCTGGTGGTCACCGATCATGATAACGTGTTGCGTATATGGAGTCAAACAAGCCACAACATGCGACTCTAGAATTTCAGCAGCTTCTTCAAATATCACTGAAAAATATATATAAATGTATAAAACATTCTAGAAACCTTTTTTTTTTGAAATTGTAAAATTATATTGAATTACACTATTTTCTAAACTCAAATCTAAAGTGAAAAAAACTGTAAGCATTTTATAAGAATGTCGAAAGTTAGCTACAAGATACAAATCTTATATGAAACTTAGAAATCTAAGATAAAGTTCAGTAATAAATCGACTGCCATATACGAAACGATTTTAATAAAATTTTGTAACTTTGTAAATAATAGTTTAACTTATTTTAGGAGCTACTTACCAATTGGGCTTTTGAGCAGACGAAATAGAAAATTGTTTTTGGCCGCACAAGTCGTCGTCATCGCAATGACCTGCTTCTGACGCGCCACATAGTATTGAAAAAGGAGGCGTACAGTGTGCAGCTTACGCACCATTGCACGAATAGCAGGTTGAGATGTCAAAATTTCTTGATAACATTCTTCTGTACCATCGAAATTTTTCAATAATATCTGCATTTTCTCAAACAGAGCTTTGTACTCTAGATTCGTTATGTAGTAAAGACGTTTCAGGCGTGGATCAGCCAGACCAGCGCTGGAAGAGTCGCGAATATTATAGGCGGCAAGTTCAGCGCGACGCGATTGCTGACCAAAACGTACAATACTGTTGGTGTGCAAGGTTAGTTTCAACAGAAACTTGTCCAGCGATTCGTTGCTGTATGTGATGAGCACCAATGGCTTCTGTGGCGCATTATCAATGAACGTCTTCATTAATTGCACGGATAAATGCGTTTTACCGGTGCCCGGTGGACCTTGAATGAGACTTAATTCCTGTGTAAGAGCATTGCTGAACGCAGACCGCTGTGAGTTGTTCAGATTGTAGAGATTAGGCGGCAGAGAGGTTGGAACCAATGGTTTAAATACTGTACACGCTTTTTCATCTTTCAGTTTGTATTTTGCGTCTGTTTTTAGGTAAACAGGTGCCTTGACACTCGCCTGTAATGTAATGAAAAAGTCTAAAAATGTTGTCGAGCTATAGCATTGAGTTGCACAAAAGTTATAAACCAACATTTCGAAAATTTTAAAAGAGAAGAAAAAACAAAATGTAAACCAAAGAAATAGATGTGACTTTTTCTTATTAGCTATAAAATTTTAATTTTGGTGAGTGGGTGTATATTAATACAGGCTACCAAAAATTGTTAGAAAAGGTGTTTCAAAAAAATGTTGGCTAGGGAAGCGATATGTATGTAAGACTTAAAAAAAAGGTTACAATTCGGTAGATTTGTACAATTTCCTACTTTAAAAAAAATACCACTCACTTCACCATGGACAACATACTGCTCCATTGGGAAATTCACTACGCCGCACGTGTTAAGAAAATCATAGACGTTCCGATATGGTTCCAAAAAAGCAGGCGTCTCAAACATAAGTAAGCTCTGTCCGTAAAAATTGCCAATGTTGTACTGTCGCACGATTTGAATGCTTAACTGCGAAAAGAGATTTGTATAATAAATGTAGGAAAGCAATAACCTAAAAACCAAAAAACTCACATAACCCTCTTTTAAGCACGATTCATCCGTAAATTCCACAGTGGCCAGTATTAAATTCTCAAATTCCCTGCTCTTGCTGAAGCACAGTAATGCGCCAGTTTTGATTCTCCTTAGCTTTTTAAACACGTCTTTGTCGGCAGCAGCAGCGATATTGGCATCAACATCTTTGGCGTTGCGTCGACTACCAAGAAAATCAACAAAGAGCATTTCATGACGATGAGCGTCGTAGAACTTGGTGTTAAGTACGATATGTACGTCGTCCATGAAAAGATCAAGTCGTGAGGGATGTTTCCCCTTATCACTAAGAGCGCGCACGTAGGCACGCAACGGCATCATAAAATCCTCGCGTAGCAAACGTTTCTGCGCGACAATGTAATCGGAAGTGTTTTTGTAAATCGCTAGTTTAGGATTTTCAATTGACTTGTTGCTAGCTGGTTCTTTTATAGCTAATTGTAACTCTTCGAGTGTGGGATAAAACTAGAAATTGTAAATTTTATAAAAACTAGTTATTAAATTAATTTGATTTAAAGCGAAGCCAGAGAATAGTTTTGTTAAATAATTACATATGTTGTTCTTAAATTATTTGCAACAAAAAGGAACTGGCTTAAAACTTAATTTTGTGTTATTTACAATACAGTCCAATTTCAAAGGATCGGTAAAGTTATATTTAAAAGAAGCTTACCTAAACAAAAATCAAATTAAGTTGGTGAACTTCTTTGGAAACAAATTTTTAAATACAATTTAACACACAAATTTGAGTAATTAAAAATCAAGAACTTATTTTTCGAGTTTTAAAATAAATATTTCAGTTACTTCATTTTAGAAGTCGAAAATAAAAATAAATATTAGTCAGTGATTATTTAAAAAAAAATAGAAAATACATTTAATAATTTAAATTTTTTAATGTAAAAAAATCTCTTATATAAAAATAAATAACATATTTATCTGCTAAGATTACTAATTAAATTATTAAAGCTAAAAGTCGCATTTAATAATTATATGAACATGAAGAGTTTAACACAAAACTTTTATTGTAATCTGCTGTAAAAGTTTACTCAACTTACCGAATCTGGTTCCGACGTCACCGAATGTTCTTCGTTCAATTCGTCTTTTGTTTTAAGTTGTTTTTCAGTTTTTTCTTTGATTTCATGTTTCGCCCCTTCTTCATCTCTAACCAGTATGTGCTCCAAGTGCTGCCGAAACTCCATACTCAACTTTCGTTCGGCAACTGCTGGCGCATCACTTTTGAGCACAAATCGCTTAATCTTATGCAGCGTTTCCAGCCACTTAGGCGAAAGCAACACTGCCTGATGCGACAGCAGCAGCAACATCTTAATATCTCCGATTATTTGGTCGACCTCTACTACCTCCGTCCAGAGCGCTTTGTAGCGTTGGCTAAAGAGACGCTCGACCAAATAACAAACATGGTCTGCAAATGCATCGTTTTGTACAAACGAACTCAAATAGTCCATATGAAAACCCGGCAGATCTAGACTGCAAATGCCAGCGAGAATGTGCAAGTACAGTACGACACGGTCCTGGCCGTCGCGATTCGTCACTGGAGCCGCAATCAAGTCTGGCTCGTTTGTCGCAGCATTGAGAAAGATGTTCAACGGATCCAATTTGGATATTTTACGCAAATTCTCTGTTGAGATTTTGGGATGATAGCGGCCGCTAGCTGCTTTGGCAACCGCATCGACGGAAAGGTTAACATTCTCTGCGGAAGGAATAGTACAGGAATTACAATTTTATTTGCTTATTTGATTGCTCACCTGCACTTGCTTCTGCTGACGATGCTAGCGAATCCGCTTTTGTCAGATATTCCGTCAACGTTTCGATATTCTCTTGCAACGGAGTCTGGACGATCTTCTTTTGAAGATCCAGCAAAATATCGTCTTCATCTTTTTCAAACCAATCAGAACCCTCTGAATCTGAATGCGACATATTTATTGTATTGTAAGGTGGGTAGGAGTGGAAAGTGTGTTCTCTGGTCGTTATGTTTTATTTGTGTAACTCCCCTTTTTCGTGTTATAGCTTTCAAATATTTTGATTGACAGGGCACAAATAACACCACAAATTGCTAGGGTATCTCACAAGAAATGATGCAAAAAAAATAAAACCTGAATACATTATAATTGAATAACGTTATTTTTAGAAAAGTTTTTCAAGAAAAACGAGAAGATAACGTTATCGATAACGTTTTTCTTCAAAAAACGAAAAAATTAAATTAAAAATATAACGTTTTCGGGCTAATATATTTGATAAGAAGTAAGATATATAACTAATTTCTTTTGCAAATTCTTGGCTTGAATATAAAAAATACAATATTCGTTTTTGCAATGTCTTATTATTAAATAATAGCGTTAAAACAACAATCTCTGTTAAAAATCAATTTCTATCCGAAAACGTTTTATTTGTCGCTTTTTGAAGAATAACGTTATCGATAACGTTATCCAAAATAACGTTTTTAATAACGTATTTTAGTAACGACAATCGAAATGAATAACGTATTCGTGCAGCTCTGAAAAAAATAAATGGGAATTACTCAGGAATAAGAAATATAAAGATTGCGCAAACTGGCATTGAAAAATTGCCTCTCTCTGCGCATTACGTCACAAACCGACAAAGTCAATGCAAAATCATGGTTGTGAACTTGATTGTTTTTTGTTTGTTTATTTTGTGGATCATTTATTGCTCGTATTTACAAACAATTTTATGTTTAATATTAGTAGATTTTATAGAGCAATAATATTGAGTTTCATACTTTTTGGTTTGCTGGCAATATCAATATTTTCGAACTGAAATTTAATGTATTATTTTTTATATAATTTTTTGTTAACAACTCTATGTGACAAAAATTTAGAAAAATAAATTTTCAACTTTCACAACACAAAGTAACGGACCTCCGCAATGCGCAATCTCTTTATCTCTCAATACTGGGAATTACTCATTACAAAAATGGAGCGTTTGCACTACTCGTTGAGCAAAAAAGCGACCCACAAAAAGCGTGATCCATCCAATATACTTACATATATAATTTGGGGTATTTAAAAAAGTTGGCAATGAAAAAACTATAATATGGTTTAGTCCTAAAAATGAGGAAAACATTTTTCAAAGTGTGCCTCCGTTTGTAAAGACACTTTTTGCCAAGTGACTTATTATGAATTTTTTTTTTTTAATAAATACATTTATTTATATATTTATTTTTTAAGTTAATAACAACATGTAATTGTTCTACAGTGATATTTTCAATCTACATCCGCTTTTTCATGTTTCATTTGAATTAAAAAATAATTTATAAAAGGATAAAACATAAATTAAATATTTCTTAATAACTAATTAAGACTTCTTAATTCTCTATAGAATATTACATTAGTTTACTTCGATACCTTGTAACCATCTTCATTCAAAAACTACTTTATTGTTCTTCAACTTCTTCTTCTTATCAGCTGTTTCTCTCTTTTGAGAGTTCAAGCCTACGGGACGTGTCTTTGTCTATGATGTCGTCACCACCTTTAAAAAATTACCATAGTTTTTTGGGACATCCAATCCAACACCACACACAACAACCGTCTAATCCCTTATCAACAAAAAACCATAAACATTTTAAGTAAGAAATGTGCCAGGTAAAATAAAAGTAAAATTTTGCATTAAATCTATAGAAAAAACACAAAACATGTATCAAAAACTGGAGGAGCATAATCGGTTGGTCAACCAGTACTTGAAGATATTCTTTGTAGTGGCGCTGTACTGGTGAGTTTGTGCAGAAATATGAAAACATTGGAGATTGGAGAAGTCATTATTTCATTTAATATTATTTTTCTCCGCCTTGCAGGATCATTTCAATATTGACAGTATTTGTAAATAAGCTACTGCTAAGCGGCGATACTGTTAATTTGGACGCGCCGCTTTTTGTTACATGGTTTCAATGCGTGGTATCAACTGTTATTTGCTTTATTATGAGTCGCTTGGGCAAACGTTACCCAAGCATAGTGACATTCCCCGAAGGCAATCCACTTGATGTGGACACATTCCGAAAAGTAACTAAGAATATAATGAATACATCTTGTCGAGAATAAAAAATGTCGCCGAAAAACCGGCCATACAAAAGTATTAAATTTAATTAATATTTTAAGGCCGAGTACTCTAAAGTTGTACTACCATTTGAGTACAATTTAGTTTTGATCTTCGCTGATATTTCTATTACTAATGTACATCAAATATTGTTTTTTTTCTTATTTTAATATAAATAATTCTCTTACAGATTTTGCCATTATCTGCACTCTTTACTTTGATGGTCGGCACAAATAACTTGTGTCTTAAGTACGTGGGCGTAGCATTTTACTATATCGGTCGCTCGTTGACCACCGTCTTTAATGTGCTGCTCACTTTTCTGCTGCTGCGACAACGTACCAGCTTTAAGAGCGTCATCTGCTGCGCCGTAATTGTGTTTGGTTTCTGGCTGGGCGTCGATCAGGAGAGCCTGACTGCATCGTTCTCGTGGCGCGGAACCATATTTGGTGTGCTGGGATCGCTATCACTGGCAATGTATTCTATTCACACGAAAAAAGCACTAGCCCATGTCAACCAAGAGATCTGGCTGCTCAGCTACTACAATAATCTGTATTCGAGTGTGTTATTTCTGCCTTTGATCATTCTCAACGGCGAGCTTGAAGCAATTATAACGTATCCGCATTTGTTTGCCGCTTGGTTTGTCGCTGCGATGTTGGTCGGCGGATTTTGCGGTTTTGCTATTGGATTTGTGACAGCGCTGCAAATTAAAGTACCTAGATGGGAGACCAAAACTTTAATGAATATTTATTGTTATTTTTGTTTGGACTTTTAGGTCACCTCACCGCTGACGCATAACATTTCAGGTACGGCTAAGGCTTGCGCCCAAACTGTAATAGCCACGCAGTGGTTCAACGATTCGAAATCGCTGCTCTGGTGGACCTCGAATGGCGTCGTGTTGCTGGCAAGTGCAGCCTACACCCGTGTCAAACAACTGGAAATGCAGCGGCTGCATAATTCGCGAAGCAGCACAACACAAAAGGCCTGACCAAATTTTACGAACAATTTATTTAGACCACGAAAAAAGTAGCATTTAGATTATCAAACATGACAAAGCGCAAAGAACGTTTAGAAACATTTCTCAACTAATTTGATTTAATACATACATTCATTTTTACAAGAAGCTTTGTTCGTCATGGTTAAATTAAAGTACATTTTAAGTTGAGGTAATTTGCAAAACGACATTAAGCAGCTTGCTTTGACTTTTTTAAACCAAAGGCTAAACTAAAAAAAAACTTTTTTTTGAAAATTAATATATTTTTTTTTCAATACAGTCTGTTGCTTTCTTGGCAAGAATATTATATTGTATTATTGGCAATTATAAAATTTGTTCGTTTACTAGCTTTGAGTACTCAGCGTGCACAAGTTTTTTTTTATTAAATAGAAACATGAATAATTTTATAAATTTATTTTAACATCATAAAATTTAGGTGGCAGTTATCCGATCCGGCCATAAGTGGGATAGCAAATTTGTATCCCATATATCGATACATCAAGTTTCAACGCTTAGCTTTCAAGACTTTCAGAAATAAACGCGTTATATCTCAAGACTTAGCCCCCTTCACACCAAATTGTATTATCGTATCAAGTTCCTGAGCTATGGCGATGGCCGTTTTATTTTTCCATGCTCGCCCACTTTTTGTATGCACTTATACTTAATTTTATTATCGTAACGCGTCTCGTTTATGAGCTAACGTAGTAAAAAACATATATAAGTCCAACCATATAAATTTGTTTGCTTTAAATAAAGAAGGATACAAAAGCGATTAATCTATTGGAAATGATTTTGAGAAAATCTTAAAACTGATGTCAAATAATCAATATGAAAATATTTTTCAAAATAAGCACACAAATTGCTCAACACGTTAAATTTTCGTCTTTTGAAACAAAAAAGAAAAAAATATATATTTTTCGAACAATTAAGAGAGTTTGTATATAATTTCGTTAAGAATTTTGCCAACGCTCATTTTTTATTTTCCAAGGAAATCTTTTTTTTTTCTTTTTACAAAAAAAAAATTCTACTCAATATTATTTTTGGTTTCTGTTGATTTAAAGCGTACACCTGTATACAAATTTTGTCATCGTAGCTCCCCGAATTGAAGAAGGAAAATATGAATCACGTCAACTCTACTTAAAAATAGTCAAAAAGGATCTCAACCTGGTATCGCTAAGAACCTAATAGGTTTATGCGTGGCTTTTGCCAGCCAGTACAACCTAACCTTACCTAAAAAGGAAAATAACTAATTTACAGCACAAATTCTTGTTGAAGTACAAGGTGGGCGTGGCATATATATAAATGTCAGATCAAAGTATAAAGACAAAATGGTTCTGCAGTTTGAGCCTGAAAAGAGAAAAACAAACTGAATGAAAACATTTACTTTTATAATATTAACAGGGCTTCAATTCTCAATTGGTAGAAAAATTAGCTAAAGGAAAAATGTATTGTTTTTGTTTAATATAATTTTGAACTATTGATGGATTTTAAGTTTTTAACAAATTTTTTGACAGCAATTTGAAAGAATACACATTAATTAGATGTTGAGGCTTGTTTCTGCGTCTTGCTATCTTCTGATTCTTGTTCTTCTGGCTCATTGTTTTGTGGCTGCTTTTGGACAGCGGACTTTGTCGACTTTGTGTACAATTCAGGCACATAAACAAATGGATCGATTTTTAATGTTTCGCCACTTGGTGGACTTTTGAGCAGAACACGCGTTATAAAACGCCCCTCACGCTTCGGTCGTATATCGTTTATATCCTGCAGCAGTGACCTTAAATTCTCCTCCAGATGTTGGGAGTCCATTTCTAGCGTACCAATGCGGGTCGAAACCAAACCAAAGTCTGACTGATGTTCATCCTTGGCCGCCGAGTAGCTGATACCATTTGAAAACTTGACAATCATTTCGGCAAGATTTGTACCTAAAGTTTCGTTCTTCGGATTTGGAAATTTGCGTTTCATAAGGCCACGCAGAGCAATAAGTTCAGGTAGGATGTTGGGATGAGCAATGACATATTGGTAGTCGGTGAGCAGCAATTCGCCGTTTGTAATGTCTTTGATGAGTTCCACTCCACCAACCAACGTGGCGCCGGCCTCTCGCGCCTCCACAATTTCTTCCTGTTAATGCAAGTAATTGAAAGAAAAGGAAAATCAAAATGTGCCTTTTACAAGCATTCAATTTATGCGGGCCGCGTTTAGAAAAATCGATTGTTTTTCGGAACACGGCTCTTGAATTTTAAAATTTAAACTAACATTGCCCTTGGTGAAGACAAGTATGCTGCGCTCCTCGCCGTGCTCGAACTTGTGCGGTATCATTGCCATACGTTGGAAATTGTCAACAAACCGATGGCTTTTCTCAGCAACCATGTTCAGTTCAACTTCGACCAGTAGTGGAGCATTAGGAACGTTGTACATGCTGGGGTGGTGCGTCTCACGGTGACATTGGATAGCCTCGGCCACCGAGTACACGGGCCAGCGATAGTACTTGCCAACATACACATTATCCTTGGCGATTTGCTTCCACGAGTCGTCCACATGTTTGTTCTCTCGCTGTAAATTTATTCTGAGAAGGAGAAAATATTTATCAGTAAATCATTTTTAATGGAAGATAAAAAAGTTGCGTCCACTTACTTTTTGTCGCGCTGGTTGTGCGGTATAAAGCCGACTTTTTTCACTTCTACCTTAACTTTCTTCTTGCGAGCCTTCTCGCGAGTGCCCTTACGAGCCGCTTCACAGATGACCGTCGTATGGAGTTTGCGAAAAGTCTCAGCGCTTTGCTGACGCAAGAGAAGCGTTCGCATAGACGAAACAATGGACAGCATATTCAGTTTGGTTTATTATTTACTGTAGTTTGAAATAGATAATTGTAACTTTATTCACACGGCAAGCAGATAGGTCTTCAATGCTGCTACATAACCATAACCCTCAACGATATCAGCTGTTCAGTTGCAAACTAACGTTGCCAGAAATTAAGAAATCTGTTTATCGAAGTAAAATCATATCCCAGCAAAATAGTTTAAACTCAATACTCCAATTGCAGTGTACTTGAACCTGAGCACGATTTAGATTTTTGTGCACAACGCATAATTTAGGGTAATATCAAGTTTTTGACAATAACCTTTTTAAAATAATCGAATATTTTCGGCCGAAAATATTCGATTATTTTAAAAAGGTTATTGTCAAAAACTTGATTAAAAATGGATGTGGTTGAATCAGTTTAACACCTACCACCGTAACTCAGAAACTTCACAACGGGGAGTAACGGATAGTTCCGCTAACCAACCCGAACAACGCCGAATAGTATAAACTAATAAATAATAAAAATATACATATAAACAAATAATAAATAAAAATCTGTATCAAAAGTTTGAAAACTTTTACATACAAATTGTGTACAAAAATGTAAAAAAAAAATTATAAATTGCGCAAAGCCGAAGCTCAAATACCCTCTGCCATTTCAGTGACACCAAATACTATCCGCAAAAAGTGGGAGTTTGTATGGGAGGTGGGCGTGGTTGTGAACACTTTTGTCAGTAGTTTTGTATTGCACATTAAAACGTTAAATATTGAATGCGAATTGATTATTTTAATTAATTTTTTTCTGCATGAAAAAGGGTGGTTTGTATTGTTTCATATTCGATCACGACCATTTTTTCTGAGCAGTTTTGTGTTGTTATTAAAGTTCAAATTATTGAATTTAAACTGGATATTTGCACTGGAAGGAGTAGTAGTTTTGGTCAGATCCCAATCTGTTTCTTAACATTGCTACTATTTAATGCACCACTTAGTAGAGTAAATTCCGTTTGGGTAGTTTGTAAATACACAAGATTTATATATGTATTCTTGATCATAATTTGTTGTTAAAACGATGACGATATTTTGTACACTGTTTGCTTTATGCCTTAGACATACTGAGTAGATTTTGGAGTCAATTGGCGCACTTTTCAAAAAATATCAATTTCTTGTTAAAACGATAACTTGAGAACTAAAAAAGATTCTTGATAAAAATTTTGAATTATGATTGAGACGAACTTAGTGAAGTTTGCAAATAAAGTCTAAAAATGTATTCATATTAATAACAATGTATTTTCAATTTAAAAATCTTCTAAATACTTTTTCAGAAACAAGATAATCTAGGCATACTTACTCAGCAAGACCGGGTAAAATATCTTGTTAATAAATGCTGCTAAAGCACGAAACTAACGCAGAAGTTTAAAAATCAGAAAACATAAAAGAATGAACTCTCTATCCACACGCTAGTGTGCCAATTTAGCTAACTTTATAAATCTAAACAAAACTGGAAAAGCGCACAGAGAATTACCTTCGGATATGCCGACTCTTGAATACTTTTCACACTTTAAAGTTTAAACACGAAATTTCTTTCGTTACAATTGCAGTAAATTTGTTTATGGCAGACAGAAGAACGGACAATCGTCGTCAAATTGGCTTAGAACTCGACACTGATCATTTGTGTTTGAAACATACCACGCCCCCTAATAACAGCTACAAATGTAATACCAATCTTAATATACCCTGCGGAACGTTCGTATGTGAGGCGCAGGTTGTGAAAATGCGCCACAGTGTTTGGACATTGGACAAGACATGCCTCTGCTCTGTTCGAAGTAGTGAAATATTTTTCATTTTAAAAATGTTTAACTTTTCGAGTAAAACGTAAAAGTGTAAACAAGTGTAACCGCATGTACTACCACAGTCAGGCAGATGGAGCCGCAAACACAAACACAAGCGCATGTCAAAACAAAACAAAAAGTAGAATTCGGCGCGCTGCTATCCGCTGTATCCGCATATGCACGCGGGAACCAATTTGAATTTCATTTCGTCCATTTTTAGTTATTATTACGAATATTTTTTTGTCTGTCTATAAATAAAGTTCTTAAACTAAAGTTTTCAGAATTCTAAACTTATTCCGCTCGCTTAAAATTATTAAAAAAAAAGTTTGTGTTTCTTACTCTTTAAATATTAACTTAATTAATACTAATAAACAAATCATTGTTTAAAAAATTTTAATTTCTAATAATACCTTAACAAAATATTATAAATAAATGAAATTTTAAAAAAATTGTATGATCATGTTTTAAATACAGTTTCAGGTAAAGTGGCTCAACTTAAAAAATGCGCCTAAAGAATTACATGAACATTTATTTAAAAAAAGCAACAACAAAAAAAAGTGTTAAATTTTCTACTGCAGTATTAAAACAAACTTCTTCAATTCGAAATGTTTTATGCACTTTTTAAGGGTCCACATTATCAATTGCAACATCTCATAAGCGTTTTCTGAGTTGTGCCACTTTTGTAGACAATAGACAACCTTGAGAAGAATGTCCCATCAAGATTATCCACACTACAACACTTCTTGAATAATGTATTTTGGTGTATTTTCCTCCTTGTCTTCAGCGGATTTGTTTTTGTTTTTGAATTTGTTAAGAGTTAATTGTTTTTTATTAAAAATCAAAAATCTTTAAATAATAATAAAGCGATTAGTATTAGGATGCAAAGGATTAAGAGCAGAGCAGAGGAGAGGACAAGTTTGACTCACACTCAAATAAGCGTAAAAATGTATTTGAATTTTTGCCTGTACATTTCGATATGTATTTATACATACAAATATGTACATAAGCACGCACACATACGAACATGGTACATACATATGTACATATATAAAAATGTGTATAAACTTTTTCATTGCTCGTTGTTTACTTTGTAAATGATTAATTTATAAACTTTGTTTTTGCTTTTTAACAAAACGCTTAAAACGTTTTTGAAATGCGTGTGTTTAAGTGCATTCGATTGAGAATTCGCTACTATAAATAATTCCAAGCTATTGATACTTGGGATATTTAAAAATAAACGATTGGTTCGCATACTACGAGTCAAATATTCCAAAATTGCGGCGAGTATAGAAGTCCGACTGTTATCAGCGTGAAAGTTTTATATTTTGTCTTCTAGACTCTAGAGTATATATGTAAGTCCGACTGATGCAGTTTCGTTTTACCGAAATTTCAGTCTAATGAAGTTTTTTACATTTTTTATTTGAACACACAAAAAAAGGACAAGTTTGACAATAAAGGGAATTTCCTTGGCTTCCTATTTGAAGAGTAACAAGATCTTGCCAGAACCAAAATTAAATGAATAAATAATTAAAGTGGTGTTTATTTTCATTGCTGGAGAAGAACTTAGCCTCAATCGTTCGGACATATTGTCTTATTTTTATTTTTAATAAAAGGCTATAGAAGTACTGCGACCCGAAAGATCTACTGTGAAGCCTCGTTGCCCTACAAACACAATTCTAGACTATTTATAAATCTTGCAATTGTTGTGGTCTTAATTTTGACTATGTCATTGGGAACTAGAATCCCACTGCTTAGGTTGTAAAATCTGCGTCTTGCCACCACTGGACAAGTGCAAAGAACATGTTTAGCCGTTTTCTGCTTTTCTTGGCAGAGTCGGTATGAATTATTTTATACCGCTCCTTTTTTTATTCAGATTCGGGCATATTGACGGACGAACATGAACGGACGGATGAGCGAACATTACAATATTAGGTCCACATTCAATACTGCCGTCCGATAAGTACGTATCCACGTCGAGTACTTATCCAGTCCGATAAGTACTTAGCCTCACCGCCCAATAGAAGTCTATGCAGCCTGTGACTGAACTGTGACCTAAACTGCAAAATTACGAAAAGTCAAAATATTTTTCGGTTGAAAAGTACACGTCGCAGTGGGAAGAGACGAAGAAAAGAAGAAACGAAGAAACGACTTCTTTATTGTTTTGTTCTGTTTTCTTTTCTTTTTTCAAATTGGATTGTTGATGCATTCTCATTTTGTTTGTATTAAATAATATTTAAATGTAAGTGGATCAACAACAACAATGAAACAACAATGGAGCAGCTATAAGAAAACGACGGAAAATAAAATCAGTCCAAACGAAATATACTACGAAACTTTCTGCAACGAAGAACCGAAAACCGAAATGAAACGAAATTTCGAAAACGTTTTTCATTCATTTAAAAAACAAAAAACCAACAAAAAAAGACGCATTTATTTTTATCAACAAAAGTACTTTTCGTGTGCGAAGAACGCGAAGAGTCTCGCGAAGAGAGCTTTTCTGCTGTCAATTTTGAATTCTTATAGGCGTTTCGAGCAGAAAAGCATCGAACGACGAACACAGCGGATGGGTCCATGGAGTCGGCCACGGACCACGGCGATCTTCACACGTACGAGGAGTAGTCTATACGGGCAAAAGTGCCGGAGAGAGCAACCATTTACACACAAAAAATAAAAATTCAATGTACATATACATGCCATATATGTAATATATATACATATAATATCTATATAGAACAAGTAACAAGCGAGTAAAATAGTTCAAACGTCGAATCATACAAATTGGCTTAGCAGTGATTTGAAGCTAACAAAAAGAGTTAATGGTGATATAAGAAGATAATGTAAATACGAAATTAAGCCATTTCGGTTTTAAACCGAAAAAAACACAAAACTAAGTGAAATTTTTCTGTGTTATACAAAAAATCGAGAATGTACAAATGATAAAATTCTAAAAGTGGAAATGAGTGTGTGCACGGAGAAAAACGTTTGGATGAAATCAGTCAATTCAAATGTTTGCTTGGTGAAAATTTTTGTTGTGTGTTTAACAAAGTGATTTAATCGATACAATTTAATGTCAACCTCCCATCGGTATATCCAATTTGGTCTTCCAGTTGTAAAGGCCATAGACAAGCATTTTACTGTCTATACGCGAGTGGTCCAAAAGCAAAAAGTGTACTAAAGAGTGTAGCTCCACAAGGCTTTTTGGAATTCCTATAAAACTAAAATATTTCCTTTGTTTAAGTTTGTTTCTTATTTATTATTTTTGTACAGCACTTGGCTTCATTTTTATAAGCGTTTAAACAAACCATATCAACAATAATTTTATTTTAATTCGAATTTTTTTTATAGATATTATAAGATCAAAACATTGTAGAAATAGTTTTTAAAAAATGTATTAAATAGTTTAAATCATAAGCCAATCTAATTTATTTTAGTCCGTCCAATATTCTAATATATAAACTAAATATGAACCACCCGTTTTTTAACTTGATGGTTTCCATCACCTCGTCTCCAACATAACAGCAAATTTTGTACAAAATTACAATCCAATATCTCTAATAGTTTTTAATATGTGCTTCGTAAGAGCAATTAATGTGTAAAATTTTAACTTAATAACTCTATTCATAAATCTATAAATCACAATTTGCTCCACTGAGTGAATAGATAGAAAGATATATAGATAGATAGTTAGATAGATTGATAGATAGATAGATAGATAGATAGATAGATAGATAGATAGATAGATAGATAGATAGATAGATAAATAGATATATATATATATATATATATATATATATATATATATATATATATATATATATTGTTTCTTATTTATATATATACATATATATATATATATATATATATATATATATATATATATATATATATATATATATATATATATATATATATATATATATATATATATATATATATATATATATATATATATATATATATATATATATATATATATATATATATATATATATATATATATATATATATATATATATATATATATATATATATATATATATATATATATATATATATATATATATATATATATATATATATATATATATATATATATATATATATATATATATATATATATATAAATAAATAGATACATAGATATATAGATATATAGATAGATAGATAGATATATAGATAGATAGATAGATAGATAGATAGATAGATAGATAGATAGATATATAGATAGATAGATAGATAGATAGATAGATAGATAGATAGATAGATAGATAGATAGATAGATATATAGATAGATAGATAGATAGATAGATAGATAGATAGATAGATAGATAGATAGATAGATAGATAGATAGATATATAGATAGATAGATAGATAGATAGATAGATAGATAGATAGATAGATAGATATATAGATATATAGATAGATAGATAGATAGATAGATTGATAGATAGATAGATAGATAGATAGATAGATAGATATGAACCAAATAGTGTATATAATATACTATTTTATTCTAAAATGGAATTTAAGCTTTCTGCGTACCCAAAGATAATTCTTTTATTCATTTAATTTGATTATATTTTTGTCTGTGTATGTGGTGGTGGGACTTGGAACATTTTGCAATTGGCAAAGAGTGAAAGTACATGATTACCTCAAATGCTGAAGCGATTTTGTGTTTTTCGCTTTTCTTAAATTCAATTTTAAAATGAAAACAATCAAATCGTAATTTACGAGTAGGTACTTTACTCCGAAAATGAAAAAAAGTGTTTTAAAAATAGTATTAAATGCGCTTGTGCTGCTGTAATGTAAACAAAAGTTCAACGTGCTAAGAGGCGCAAACGTAAGACTACGAAATACGCTCATACGGATGTGCAAAGGGTGAGGGCAAATTAAACATTTGCCAAATATTAAAATTGTTCAAACAAAAATTCATAGAATTGCAATTACATACCAGTAAAAATGCAAATTTACTTCTGAAATACAGAAAAATAAATTTAAAAGAGTATTAAAAATTCAAATAATTACATTTGCATTAAATAAATGCTATTACTCGCGCTTCTCGTTTGACTCTTTGGCTGAGCATATCAAACCGTAATTTAAGAGATATCGCCTTGGATTTTGGTTTCTATATTTTATGCAGAGGTTGAGCAAAATCTGAGCTTTTTGCTTGAAGTATATGATTTTATTTATGCCGCAGAATGTTTGCTTAAACTCATTTCCCTGGAGGTTATGGTCAAAACGCTTAACTAATAATGATAAACTATTAAGGTCATTAAACATCCTATTTAAGTTGGTCAGGCGAAAAATCGAGAGGTGCCTCGTCCTCTACAAATAAATGTTTTACTTCACACAAAAGTGGATCACGCTAATGTAAATAAATACTCGTATTACGAGTACTTCTTGTACGAGTATGTACAGGGTGGCGCAACAGAAATCACCCTATTGGAAGATGCTCTCATTTTTGCAAATGGCCGCCAATGTCAAATCTGTTTTGACATTTGTGGACTAGACAGATACAGAATACAAGTGAATAAGACATGGAGCGATACACTCCCCAAGAACGCGGAATAATTGTGTCTATTTTTTTGCGTAACAATTCGTCTGTGGTGTTGGCAAAAATCATAATGAGCGATGAGGCTCATTTTCACCTCAGCGGGTACGTGAACAAGCAAAATTATCGCTTCTGGGGAACCGAAAATCCGCGAGTGATGCACGAGAAACCATTACACCCGCTCAAAGTGACTGCGTGGTGCGCTGTTCACGATGGAGGAGTCATCGGGCCGAACGCCGCGGGTCAAACGACAACAGTGGACGGTGCGCGCTATAGGGCAATGTTGACCGAGTTTTTTCTGCCCGAACTGGACGAATTAGGACTGGTGGTCATGTGGTTCCAACAGGACGGAGCAACAGCACACACTACACGAGCCACAACCGACATTCTGAAGGCCGGATGACTTATTTTGCGCCACCTTGTATATGAATTTATATCTCTAAGTTTGGAAGTCAAAAGTTCAACTTTATAAGGTTTTCAACCACTACGGTGTTTCATTGTTACATTGAAAAATATTTGTTTTTTAATCTAGTTATTTACTTAGAAGTATGCAATGCATTCTGAATAATGAAAATGTTCCTGTGAGTAAGATTTTCAAATGAATTTAACTGTCATCCATTGCATTTTTGAATACTTGTCCGTTTATTTTGAAAAAAAAAACAACGAATTTGTATACCAAACACGAATATTTTGAATATTTAGTTGCATTTCTCTAACTATGTACTCGTATATTGTATGTTTGTTGTATATACAATATTGTGTACTTTGCATGCCATGCCTGAAACGTGTTTAATTTAATATTCTACTGTACTGGAAGAATTCGCGATGTTATTCGGCGTTCCGTAAACATATCACTTATTTCATTTTGTTTAGTTTCGATACTGAATGCTTCGCTGCGGAAAATTGCCGTTTTCCGAAAAATAAATAAACAATTTCTTAAATATCGCAAACTTTTAATAGTTTGTTGCGCTCATTACAATGGAAACCGTTCGTAATCTTATGGGCGGTACGGGCACGGGCACAAAAATAAACGTTTATACAAAACCTATTATAAATCAAGCATCAACTGAAAATCATAATTGTTCACTCGCAACAAATTGGATTTTTGTCTTTCTTTCTTCACAAAAAAAAACAAACAAAAAAACACACACACACACACACTTTTTGCGAGGCGCTCTGAAACGCAAATTTATAAATCCATTTTCAATTTAATAAGAACAATTAGGTTAAGAATAATAAGGTCAGCAGAGTAGAAATGAGAGTGTAAATTGAGTAAACTCACCACGATTTCTATTATTACAATTTATTTTTATACCGTTGTAGGGATAACATAGTATATATATATATATGTATAAATGATCAGCGTCAGATCATGAGTCGATTTAACGATGTCCGTCCGTCTGTACCAGCGATTACAGGTGTAGTTCAAGAGCTATCGTGCTGAAATTTGATATGGGCATGATCGGATAAGAACCTCGCCCACCTCTCTTATAAACTACAATTTTCTATGTGAAAAAAAATGAATTAAAATAGTTACAGTGTAAATAACTAGTTCAAATTCGGTATTTAATACTTTGGTAGTAACATAAAACTACTGACCAAAAAGGGGTGTGATCCGATGTAAACAACGCCCACTTATAATAGAGATATGTAGCACGTTTAAAAAAACTAATTACTTGTTAAGTTATGCGATAAGAAGGAAATATCTGAAAATATATAATTTGTATTTAAAAATTCAAAAGATTTGCCATTCTTCTGGAATACCTTCTGAGGAATCGAAAATGTTGAGTTATGTCGTTCTTGTCAAAAGCGAGCTAAATATGTATTTGTTGGTATTCATTGTGCATGAAAGACTGAAATGAGTAATTTATTAATAGAAAATGTATTTTCTAAGACAAAATTTGAAAGTTTACGGAAATATGAATTTTGTTGTAAAATCCTTAATTTAACTGTAATGTTAAACGTCTTCTTTTCAGCTTAATGAACGCAAACTTTTAAAGATGGAAAAGCAAAACGAGAAACCACAGCAATCATCGCATCCATCTTCGCGGCGTACATCAAGCAATTTGGGCCGTGAGTCGTTTCCAACACCGCCGCCTGATCCGCGCGAAAGCAGCAATGAGAATATTTTCAGATATCCTCCTACACGTAAAGATCTACCCGTACCCTTCCATAGTCTCCTTGACTATGCCGAACAAGAGCAGGAATTCTACAAAACGCTGAACAAAACCATAGCTCAGGACTGTAAGCTGCTTCAACAAACGAAAGCCACCGAAGCAGACAAAACAAAGGCAACAGCTCCAATAACGGCGACGACGTCCACGACGAGCAGCGATGAGCTACACAAGTGCGCCAATTGCGAGGCGCTGCGCGAAGAGTGTTTTCACTTTATCCAACCGTTGCAGGCGCGCTTGGACTCATCCGTCACAGCCGCTCTGGCTGCTTACGGTGCTGTCGATCAATTGAATCGACTCTACTCGATGTGGGATAAGTTTTGCAATCTCGAACAACAGCTGAGACATCGCAAAGAGTGCCTCAGATACGTTAATCTGCTGAATGAGAAGGTTTCGAAACCAAAGGTAACTACGATCAATTCCGTTGCGAGAAATTAAATTTAAGCATTTGTTTGCAGGTTCACACGTCGAAAACCAAAACTAATGTGGCCAATAAAACATATCTATCAGATACCGAAGTTGAACTGGACCAGTCTATAGCGTTGCTGGATTCCATTCTGGCGAATAGCAGTAGCAATAGTGCCTCTATTAAGCGAAGTGGTCTTAAGCAGTAAGTGTAGCTGGTGTATATATGTACTCGTAAAAGAAATCATATCCTTGACAAGTGCATGTACTCTTAGGGATGGTTGGGTATATCGGACAAAACTATGTTACTGCTACCATCCATCCAAACTTATCCACCAGAGGTAGCTCACTCTCCTTTGTCTGCTTTAATGAATTTCTTAAAAAATTAATATCTTTAGATTTCACTTAAGGTTATACTGGGACGAATCGACCTTTTCGACAGAAAGGGAATATAGTTTTACCTAGAAAAATTAACAGACCAAAAGAAGGCTCAGTACATTTATCGAATCTGCACCGTACAGATGGTTTTAAGTATCTGGATGTTATCCTAGATAAAACACAAAAGAATAATGTTACCAATAATTTTAGACGAGGCTGTACGCAGCTCCGAGATTGTATGGTTAAAAGTTATATGGTGATATGATTCCGTCATACGTTGAAACTTGTGATCGAGTAGATCAATGTGCCATACAATTCATTCACTAAGTCTTGTCATTTAAAGTGAGACCTTTATTCAAGTCTTGAATCTAGCCCTCACCTGTGAACAAGATCCTCAAAATACCCGACAAAGCTACACATACGGTACAAGTTTCCAGCCTTTAGACAAGTTATTCATAGAAGAACAAATTAGTATTAGTATACTAGATTTTCAACATTTTCAACTAGTTGTTTTAATTTATAACAACTTAAAATTTTCATCCCAGGCAACGCGAGCGCAGTAAATCTGTAATGGGCGACGATTTCTCTAGCATGACAAGAGCAGACCGTGAGGGAAGAATCGCATCCAGTGGACCGCATATGTTGCGTCGTCAGAGCACATACAGCGAGGGCAAATCAAAAGTTTCCAAGTGGACCAAAGTCAAGGCCGCATTTAAGTGGGAACGCGCAAACGTACCAGCATTGACTGACGCTAATAAGGATCCATTACCAAATGGAGTTGGTTTGTTGCCCGTTAATCATGAAGTGGCAAGGTGAGTCCAGCAAAAAAACAAATTTTCAAATTATTTAACTGAATTTAGGAAATTCAATTTACCAATCGGACCCATTTCAGATATTTACGAGTGCCCTCGGTTCCGTGCGGTGGCGTCAGTTCCGCTGAGAGCATTGGATCATCTTCGGTTCATATGTTGAGCGAGACTGGCACACCGGGTACAATAAGCTCTGCTAGTTCAATGGACGATATCGATAGCAGTTGTCGCAATACTATGAGTAAAGTTGTATTTTATTTAATATGGAAAACATCTTAAAGTCATGCTTATGAAATTGTTGTTGCAGGAAGGGACTCTTCAAAGAGTGACACAAGATGTGATTCGCGTTTTACAGATGATGGCGAGGTAATTGCGGACGGTTCGAAACTTGATCCATTAGTGGACAGCGAACAGCAAAAGCTCATCAGAAGCGATTCCAATAAAAAATATATTCCACCGAAGAACTCATCGATTAAATCGCCACGCAAATGCAAAGTGGTTTCGGATTTCGAAATCTTACCAGAAGATGTCATTGCCGATATTAAAAATACTCCAGGCCGTAAACCTAAACCACCACCGAGTCCACTGAATCTTAATCTGAGACAAGTAATTTCTATGACAGCTTTATCTTCTTTAGTTGACAATTATTTTTGTATAGGATTTGAACGACTTGGATTATTTCTATTCACCGCATCTGCTGAAAAGTCCAAAGGAAGGCACGCAGTCATTAAATCGTGCAAAGAAGATAAGCTCACCGGGCAATTCTTCTGTACCAAGCAGTCCGTCCAGGCATTCCGATTTCTTTGCTGAGTTTGGTACATAGATTGTATTTTTTTTTATTTCGTATTAATATTTCATAATTTGTTTCTTTGAAATACCATAACTTACTTATTCAAAGGGCCACACTTGTGTTCATCCCCCGTATATAACCTGCTCTTACCTAACCTAACATATGTATTTATATAATGACTTCATCTTTCAGAAAGCGAAGATTTATCCAGTGGTGAATTTTCGGAGCCAACAACGCCGAGCCATTTAAGTTCACGTAAAACTTTTCAACAGAAACAGGATGAGATAAATCAGAGATATCAAATGTTGCGTGCTAAATTGGACATGGAATTCGAAGCAAAGCGACGAGAATGGGAGAAAATCAGATCAAACCCCAATGCCTGTCGAGGTGCGATTGTCGATCTAATATGTTTTGGTATAAAATAATTAATTATTTTTTCTAGCACTGACATTTATAAGTCCACCAAAGTCTGAAGAATATTCGCCTAGTCAAGCATTTAAAGCAAATTTATCTGCAAAATTGCTGGAGGAAAATTTGTCGCCAGATTTCAAGAAGAAATTACGTAAATGGCGCGTTAAGAAGCAAATATCAGTGAGTGCTTCGCAGCCTCAGATTTCACCGAATAAAGATGTGACAAATGATTCGAAAACAAAAATCGATTGGAATCTTTGGAAAACGGGTCAATTGAAATTGGAGGGTCAAGGATTAAGTCCGATGCCGGACCAAAAAGATCTACCAGAGGACTTCCAAAAGAAACTTGGTATGTAAAACGAAACCATAAATAGTCATTTACTTTGTATCTTATTTTATTTTCACAGAACAATGGAACAAAATTAAGCGTGGTGGTTCAATTGCTGGTGGAAATGATTCTTTGAAACGTTCCTCGAAACATGCGGATGGAGCAAAAAAAGTATCTGATGAGGATCGCACGGGTTTAGAGAAGGACAAACGCGCTGAGAAATATTGGTTATACGACAGGGAAAAACTAGAGAAGTGAGCATGTTAAATTAATTTCCATTTATCTGTTGGAATTCTTATAATGAATATTTTGTTATTGCAGACTGGCAAAATTAAAATCAATTGTAGCCGATCATCCAGCAAAGAAGATTGAAGTGAAAACCTCCGCAGGCGTTATGAAATTCGAGGGTATTTCGAGAAAGTTTACACGCAAACTTTACGAGTGGGAAAAGGCTAGAGGTATAGGTCCAGAATCATCGACTTTCGCCTTGTTGCACCCTGGCTATTGTCCTATCGATGTGGGACGAATCTCAAAGGAGAGTCACAACAGTAAGATCATCGGCATCAACTTGTAAAATTCATTCAAATAAAGCAATTTTCGTTAATTCTCAGATGAAAATTCTCCTACACTAAGTCGATCACTTTCTTTGGATAGTGTATCACCAAATATTACCTTGCCGACGATATCGCATCAAGCATCGAGCCTCTCACTAAACGATGTAAACGATTTGAAAGATATTGACGCGGTCAGTAGCTGTGATCAGCTTGTGGATGGCGATTTTAAGAAATACGAGGAACCAGAAGCAGTCATGGTTGAAGTTGAGGATCATATTGTGGAAACGGCATCGCCACTTATTGCTTCGCATACGTTGGTCGAACAGCAAACGCCTATTTATAAGTATGAAGAGGTGGTTTGCAATGACTTCTGGTTTGTATATAATACTTCTTAACTTCGCGATGTTTTCAAAGACGTTTAACCAATTTTATTTAAACTCACACTCAGCAATTCGAAACGCATACAAAGTTACGAGTCACACACCAATTTAGCACCGCTTTTGTCTGCTCTTAAGCGTACAGACGAGCTATTTAATACGCTAAAGAAAGCGTCTCCTGATATTGGTAACAACGAGGAAGTTCGTCAATGTGAGGCAGCACTCGCATTCATTCGCAATATTTACCCATTCTATAAAGAGAATCTCATGAAAGCAAATGTTTTGAATGCAGTATCAGATGTGCAGAGCGAACTAAGTCGCTTAAGTGAATTGGTATTTAGCTTTCTATGGAGTGGTAAATTTTGTTTATATAACACTTAATTTGTTGTTACAGAATGAAAAGTATCCACTCGACGAGGCGTGCTGTAAAGAAATAATGGAAGAACGTAGTAGAGAATATAGTGAGGAATTTAAAGGATTACTTGAGTCGCTGGACTTACTTCGACAGAGCATACGTAAGTGTTTTTACAACAACCTGGACATGAAATTTGTTTTTGCAATTGAATGTTCTTGCAGATGGTAGTACCAATCGATATCCTCGAGATATCGTTCCGGATATTAACATAATACCAGAAGATGGCAATGATAAATTTTTAACGTACGCAGTGTGTGATATAAACCGCGGAGATCATTTATTGACGACATTGGAGGCAACAGATGAACTAAGTGGATCACACGTGGAAAACGACATCGAAACTCCGAGTGCAATTACACGCACGTTTAACACTGGCAATGGCGTGTCTACAGCAGGTTGCAAAAAGAAGCTCCGTCTGCGTAAAATGGGTTCACGCCAGAATAGCAAGACGGAAAGCGATAGTAGTGATGCGGATGCACAAAGCGTTCTGGAAACTCCGCGTAGACTAAAGCGGAAAAATTTTCGCCTGAAACAACGTTCATTCGAGGAGGATTATAGAAAGTTCGACGAACCTGGCGGTAGTGAAGTTGGTGAAGATGTAATTTATGTTTTAAAAGTCAAACCGGGACATCCAATTGAGCAATGCGAAAATGTTGGCGGAGTTGAGAAGAACACCTCAAAGGTTTTAGCGGCGCCTGTTGAATTGAGTAATCAAGATAATTTGGCAGAGGCACAATTGAATTCAAAAGACATTGCCTTCAATCAAAATGACAATGTATTTGTAAAGACCAGCCGAAAAGTGTTTACCACTGTGGAGGACCCAATTGCTGTTGGTGGTGTCGCGGTGATTGAACAGGAAGTGGACGTCTTAAGTGGACAATCAGAAGGAGAAGAGGTAGTAGCTAGCAAGTGTGGTAAACATGAAAAGAATGCATCGAATCAGTGCCTGGAGCTTAAAGTCGAAGTGGTAAACTATCCAAAAGTGAAAGCGCTACAAGTTCAAAGGTCCTTAAGTTTGGATGATGTGAGAGCATTTAATTATGGAAAGGAACGAAAATACAATAGCTCCGAAAGCGTTAAACCTGAACATAAACAGGATAACGGTGTTCGTCCACCACTTGCTTCTGATAGTTTTCGTATGATAAATAAGAGTTGCACTACTCTAACCAGAGATGCTCAAAACAAACAGAAAGCTTCCAATTCAATGCAAAAACGAAAGGTGTTTCTTTTTAAGAAGAACCCGGACAAATCTCACGTCTCGCACACTATTAAGAGAATCGAAACGAAAATTGCCAAAACGAATTCTGCATCTTCGGTAGATCAAGTCAGCAATAGTCTAACACCAGTTAAAACTGATAATACGTATCCTAAAATATGCCGTAAACTGGAGCGGAAGTCACTAACGCCGACTACGCAACAAATTAAATTCCATTATCCGACGGCCGCAAATTCAGAACCGACAACGCCGCACTTTGAACCAAATAAACCGCATACGCCTCTTTCTGAGCGTGCACAACGGCTAAAAAAAGCCAAAGAAGAGTTCCTCCAGGGCAACATGCTTCGATCGAATCACAGCTTCAAGCGCCGTGACGAAATTGTGCGTAACGAGACCTGGGAACAGTATCGCCGCAGCGACCATAGCCTCAGCTCAGCAATCGGCGAAGATGGCAATTTACTGAAAAGCTTTAGCGTGGACACGATTACAGCGGGCACGACACCAACACAATCTGACGCCGGCACAGATCACGATGTTGGCATATACGACTCTCTACCTCGTGCAGTTACTCGGTCCGGCAAGATATCAAGCAAATTAGGATTTGCGACATTGGCCTCGAAATTCCGTCGTGTCAAGGTGTTGAAAAAGGGAAGGGAGGAAAGTAGTGCTGATGGCCAAAGCGCTTTGTCCGCGCTCTGTCGACAAAGTTTGCTAGCAGACGTAATAGCGGTGCCCCAAATGATTGTTGGTGACAAGAAGCCCAATGAGACCGTTATGAAATCACAGTCCTCGCCACATACAGCCATGGGAAGCAGTAGTGGTGGTGGCAATGGCGTCATCAATCGCCTTCGACGCAACAGCGATCGTTTAAATAAGTCACAAAGTGAACAATATGTAAAGGAGAGTTATGTCTAGTCAAGTAATTTTTTTACTGTATTTTTTATTTGTAATAAATATTTTTTATAGCGATTATTAGTGATTGTAGTATTGCATTTCAGTTCGAAAATAAACGTTCAATAAACTCGAAAGTAAGTAGGCAATGTTTTATTAATGGAAAGCCATATTAAGAACAATTCAATATCACTTATTTTAAATGAATCTATTGAAGATCAATTTCTGCCTGCGGTTTTAAGAAATCATAATCCTCGGTGCTGTCGTCAACGAAGAGGATACACGTCGTAACATTTGTTACCGATTCGATCATATGCGGCACAGTCAGCGCGAAATCAACGCCACAGTTAGCAACTTTAGCGGCGGCCACAGGTAATTCCAGCTGCAGATCATTCATAGCCTTCGTCGCGACAGCGATACTCTCGCTTATAGCGCGCGCAATTTTCGTAACACTCAAGATAGCCGAGAGTATTTTGCCAAAAATTGAATTCTTTGCCGCAATCTTTTTGTAGACATTTGCCAAATCGAAGACGTTTCTCTTAATTGTTCCAATCGTATGGACAGTTTCGTTTTGAATGCGCACTATTAACGCCGTAGCATAAGTGTAGCAATCGATGCCATCGTAGATATTATGCAACGATGCATTCAACTGAGGTATGTGCGAGTACGTGCAATAAGCTGCCCGTCTGCCGCGCACCGAGAGTCCGAAGAGCACTGATAGCGCATCGTAGATGTATTCAACAATTTTTGGTTTGTTGAGCTTGAGTAAATTGGACTCCATTTGCAGCGCCTGCTTGACAATTGCGTTTATATTGGTTTGTGCTTCGTCCAGCGATTCTTGCAGTATGCTCTGCATATCGAGATACTCAGCGAGCTCTTCTTGTGTCATGCCATCGCTTGGATTGCCTATTAATTCCGTTACGGTGGGTAAGCTAGTGTCGTAACGAATACTGGGCTCCTGCTCTTGTTGGCGCTGCAGCAGACCTTCAAAATGTTGCAGGAATTCTCGCCGGGTAGGCTCATAGAGAGCTTCCAACTCTGAATCGGCGCCTTCTGACGCAGCCTCACTTGAAATATAATCGTATTGCGATTGCATATCATTGAACAATGGACGCAAATAGTTAACCTCTTCCGGTGTTAAATCCTTGGCTTGATCCAAGATGCCTGTAATCTCTTTGTAGGCGAATACAATCTGCTGTACCTATGTGATTTATTCTCCATTATATTAATCGTATTTTCGACAACTTATTTTTTTTTGTGTTTATACTTACATTGAGCAGCGTTAAGAGCAGAACAATTTTGGCAAATATTTTCATGGTGGCTAACTCTTTCGTTACAACTATTCGTAGATAGACCGTGCCAACTGCTGGTGGTTTTCTAATTATTAATGGTTAAATTGTCAATGAAAGCAGGCAGCCACCTTCCAATCGAGGAGAATTATTTATAAACATTCTGAACTATGTTTACTTAAAATATTGCCTTATCACATTGCGATTAGCACCGAACACACTCTATCATAGGTAATTTGGTTTTATCAGTAGATAATCACGCTAACGATTAAAATTAGCTGGGAGTGCAAATGTACATAATTTTAATTTTTTTTTATGTGTAATACATATACATTATTTGATACTAAATTACATTGGTTGTTCAGTACTTTAACTGGTTCTTAAAATTGTTCATATAAGAAAGTTTCTAAAAATGTCATTAAAATATTGAAACCTTAATTTAATCTATTAAACGAGAGTTGGATTATATAATAAAAACAATTTCAATAGATTTTGCAAACATGATAATTTGATAATTTATTTAGACAAGCGATGACAGCAACTAGATCATGGCATTGCCAATACAAGTTGAGATTTGATAGTACACTGCATCGAACTGTTCCTTCAGATCGACAAATTCTTGACAATTGTCGTTATTATCGTCATCGCTGCTATTGTCACTGTTGACCATTGCGACATGAGCGATGACATCTAAACTTAGCTGTGCCGTGTCGGAAAGTCGTTGATCGATTTGACCGATGTGTGAGACAACGCAAAGTGTGATACCGGCATGATCGCTGGAACTGCGTTTCAATGATGACACATGGCAAGCGACAGCAACATTTTGAATTTCCATTGAAGCATTTTTGATAAAGGCGATCTCAGCAGCAGTCTCATTCTCGAGATGTTCCACTGTGGCATCCAGCGTCTGCATACAGACGTCGTACTTGCGCAGTAAATCACGATTGAAGCGTGCGATTTCGCGTTCGTACTGTTTGAGGCAGCGACCATGACTATCGGGACGATCAATGCTATTCAATTCCTTGAGACGCTCTTCAATAATGCCGTTATACGAGTGCAGTTCTTCGATTGATTGCTGCAGGTGCTGTGAAGTTTCCTTAAGGACCAAAACGGTCTCGTTCCAAACCAATTCGGCATTGAACTTCTCGTCTGCAATCAAAAGCTTAACACCCTCGTAGAGTGGACCATGTTGCTCATGAAACAGAGGCGATAAAATTGTGGATTCGGCAAAAAACTGAAAGTGCGGTTAGTTAAAAAGTTGAATGTATTTGTATGTTCTAGTTTCTAGTTTGTTCCTGCTTACGAAAAATATTTGAGCTACGACAACTAAGGAAAGCTTCATTTTTAACACGTATGTACTTAAGAGTATGCTGTACGTCTTCAGGAAAACCTTTCAACTAAATTTTAGGAGAACAAAACGTTGCTCGTATTAATCATAAAATCGATATCTCAAAAAATCACTTTTAATTAGGTAATTGGTATTCAAAGCAGCCGAATTGGTGCGATCGACAAAATAGAAGATATCGTTTTATCTACACAAATAACATCTTTTATCTTTATCAGTGAACGACATTTCATGGTTTCAATTTTAACTTTCCTCCAAATGAAACGGTTTTCATTTCACAACATTTCAAGATTTTGGTAAGAGTAGCTGGGAAAATTTTTAAAATATGTCTGTGGTATTTAAAAAAGTCGCAGCACTTCTACTTTTGGCCCTGCAAGTAAGTTTAGCAATGAAAAACAATAAGTTTGCTGTATAGTAGATCTAATTAAATATTAAATTAATAATAACAGACTTCGGCCACAACTGACGTTAGATCCAGGAATGCTGGACCTGTCACAGCAGTCATGGAGAATTTGGCCTACAACACAGCCTCGATTATGGACGAAATCTACTTGCAACTTCACACTAAAATGGAACGTACTACCGATTCGCTATCCGGAAATATAGAAGTCATTATTTCCTCAGCTATGGATCAGTTAGCTGCGCCTATTTTTCAGGCTACCCAAAAGCTAGCATTAGGCAACTGTCAGCAAATTTGGTCAATGGACGAACTACGGAATCGCATCGATACGCAGCTGAGTAATTGCACCCAGCCCCTTAGCGATATATTGGAGACCTTTCAAAATGATGCCGATTCCATTGCAAGCACGCTGCAATCTTTTGTCACGGACATTGTAAATTTGCCGGAACTGTGTCAATTGCTGGATGGACGGGACTTTGTAGGAATGTCTTTCGCCAGCAGCTCCAGTTGTTTTGTGGAAAAAATCGCCGTCATCAATCAGAATGTTAGCCAGGAACTTAATCGCGCCAGCATGACGCTAGTTCGTACTCGTCAGTTAGCGAAATCAAGTGTGGCCGATGCAGAGCAGTGCACTAACGCTGTGGTAAACGAAGTTGTCAACTATCTAGACGAGACATTTGAAAATTGTTAATTCTTTTAGTTTGTAAGTTCTGTCTCAAAGTGTCATGGTATGTGCGACAAGTTGGCTCAGCGTTCTATGCCACCTGAATAAAATCAATTTTATTCTATTCGATTCGTTAGAAAATAAATATTGTACATGCCTGTAACAATTTCAAGAGATTTTGATTGGAAAGCTGCATATGCTGCTTAATATTCATATGAAAACTTTAAAGGTAACTATTTAATCATTAAGGCAGACCTATTAAACTTCAACAGGTTAAGGAAGTGAAATAACTTATGTATACTCATAATAACATTTAGACACTTTCTGATGTTATTTAGAACTTTGAAGTAGCTTGTCGTTACATTTTATAAAAGCAAATTTGGGAATAATGTAACGAGTTTTTAAATAATGCAACCAATTATTTTAAAGTAATTCATTTCGACTGAAGAGTTCTCTTAAAGTAGAAATACGAATACAAAATGTTGTTAAGTCCGAAACCTTGCTAGAAACTTCCAATCGGATGAATGGTTTAAAAATGCTTAGGGTACAAAGAGAGATATAAATGCATAGATTATATATATAGACTAGTTTTTAATACCCGGCGTTGTCCGGGTTTTGTTTTGAATACAAATATGTGTGAGATATTTAAATAGCGGAACTTCCCCGTACTCTCCAGTATAGCGTTTCTGAGTTTTGGCCGTGGGCGATAAATTAAATTAACGAAAGTGACCATACAAACTCAGATACAAAATTTCAGATTTTTTGGAGCAAGCGAAATAATCGAATATTTTCATTAAGCGTGTCAAATTTTTTTTAACCCAAAATCATCCTCGGAGTGAGCACAGCAACTTTCCAAAATTACATTGCATTCGGATGCAATGGTTTGGGTTACAAAAAAAGAAAGATACTTTCTTTTTATATGAGAATGGACTTATCTGTCTTATACATTTTAAAACAACAACACCAGAAATATTGACCAATTTAGCAGACCTGACTGCGCTGTTTCTGAATCCGCTACTGTTTCTCATCAGCAGTATTTTGCTTGGTGAGGCTTTATGTTTTCATATCCGCCTATAAGCTTCTTTGGTTCAGAAACAAGAGAGAATTTAACATCAACTGAACAATTTTCTTGTTGTTGTTTTATTCAGTTATTTTTCATTTTTATATATAAAAATGATGAAAGTTTTTATTTAACATAGTGCAGTATTAAATTAAAAATTTTTTAAGGTTTTATGTTGACAAAGTTGTCAAATTTTGCAAGACCAACATTAATAATAGTATTAAAATAACATTGAATCCTGCTGGTACAACATTTTCCAGTGCTAAAATGTTGCGAAATATAACGAAAATTATATCAGATAACTGAATAAAATTATTAAAATTTAGAATTTTATTTTTAATATGCTCATTTAATTTTGTTATTACGTTAATTTGACACGATTTTTTCTCTGTGTGCAACTACATAAAAAAACAATTTTAATTCATAGCAGAATTAAAATGTAACAAATTTGGTATCATTCGACAAGGATTTTCATAAACTTAAAAATACATAAAGTTTACGCTCACCCGTTTTCTTCAAATGGTCATACTCGTCTTTACTTTATAAGATATCTTACATTTTAAAATGACGAAACATAACTTCATATCTTAAGGCAAACGTAGATTATTATTATTACAAAAAAGGAAGTTATTTCTGAACCTTTACAATAATTTGTAAACCGTAATTCGAATGGAATCGTCGGTTTGTTGCCTACGCCACTCAACTAAATTGTGACCATCTGACACAAGTTGTTCGCGTTCCTCATTTGTGCACGTGTTCAAAACAGAACTGTAAAAAAAATATATTGTATATACGAGTATATATGCACGCATGCGCACAGACACTCACGCATTAATTGCGATTTAAATGTGAACCTGTAGTATCAGTATCCTTGCTGTCAGCTCCTTACACCTTCACACAGTTAGAGTATGTTTTGTTTTTGGGGGGCGATTTTAACTCCTTGACATGTTTTCGACCGAAAATATTGAAGAAAAAATAAATTTTTTACTCTTCTAAGAGGTTTCCTGCTACGGGTTTTTTTTTGCTTTTCGATTAATTTTGTTATACCTCACACCACGCGCATACAACAGGGTATATTTAGTTTGGTATATCATTTGAAGCACTTATAAGGAGGCATTATAGGTAAGACAATAACTAATAGCAAGTCAATCAGAAGAACGGTTTCATCCGAATTTTAAGAGATATCGACCTGTAATTTAGTATGTTCAAAGGTTAAGTTTTAAACTGTAATATGAGCTAAAATCGGACGAAAGCTACACCAACCTCATATGCCTTTGTGAAAATTTTAAACTGAATCAAATAAGTTTTAGCGGAGATCTTGGTTGAATGAAGAAGTTCGGAAAGTAGAAATGAGAACGCAAATTGAGCGAACTCACCACAATTTCTGTCTTATTTTAAAGTTTGATTTTTATATTTTTGACAACAAACTACGTTGTTGTTTTTATTTACTTAATATTTTTGTAGTGATAATGGCAACTACACAAGGTACTTTCCTCCCTTGTATTTACTACACCATGGTAAAGATAAATTCAGTGAAAAACATCTCTTTCTAATAAAATCATAAAAAATATGCTTAGTACAATAACAAAATGTTTGTAATTTGACATTAATAATTATTAATATTAACTCTTAAATTGTGTGGGGCATTTACTTTTCGTCATTGCCGAAGATAATTTTATTTATAGTTTTGTTTTGTTTCGTTTCGTTTCTGTTTGTCTTGTATCGGAAGCCAACAGTAACTTGTAGAGCGGGAGTGCTTCCTCTTAAGATATACCAAAAATAATAAATATATGTATATATAAAAAAAATTGGATGCGACCAAACAAAAAATAAGGATATCCAATTTTTAAGTCAAAGAAGCACCAGATGACGGCGTGCGCCTTTATTTGTGATCCTTGCAGCATATGTTGCGCTTTGGCTTGAGTCCTCCTGTTCACGAATTTTGTACAATTTGTAGTGTTCGTTTTTGTTTTTCTTTCTTTCTTTGTCCTGACTGGTTACTTTTTATGTATGTATGATTGGTTTTTTTTAGAAAAGAATTGTTTAAATGGAGTGCTCTTCAATGCACCAGAACAGTTGGCCAAAAGGATAACCCGGCCATTTGCCGCTGTTGAAGTCTTCTTCATGAAAATCGCATTTAAATTATTGCCAAATCAGTAGCGTCAATTTTGTGCATACAAATGTCAATTAAATGTGCATCAATCAAAATTATCCGACACTGTCATTATTAAGAAATATTTGCGATTTTCTTCTCTTTTTTGTTTGTTTGTTTGTTTGTTTGTGTTTTGTGTGGTTCGTGGCACGTGATACTCGGACACATAAAGCGCCGCCACTCGCAACATTGTAGTAATAAGCAAGTATGTATGCAACCGGTACGATGGGTTCTTCGTACGATGGGAGCCCTTAATGAAAATTGCATTTAAATAATACGATTAAATTAGCATGAAGCCACGAACTCAATCTTATGCCAAAAACAAAGGTTCCGACCTACCCAAGGTTAGAATTATTAAAATAGTATTACAATTAAATATTCTGATAGCTGCTGAACAGTTATGCTAACTGGTGCTCTACCAATCTGCTGGATTCCTGAATTTGAATGAGCCGCATAGAAACACCAACAACGAATGAAAGCGGCAAGCGTCACGGGTTACAATTGAACATATGGCGAAAAAAAATGTTACAGAAATTGTGAAGTCGTTATTCCTATACAAAAAAATACACCGAAAGAAAAATATTTATCAAACACGTATGTACGAGTATATCATAAGTGACATAACTTAGAAATTTTCATTTTGAGTTAACATAAAACTCAATGGTCCATGAGGACTGCATCAACTCTTACATAAATATCAACTCTACCGACAAGCAAAGGCTGTTGCGTTTCTGTAGTGAATTGCTGCCAAAAAGCTGTTGTGTCTCTTTTGATGTTACGATTGATAAAAGTCTGCAATTCGCAAATTGTTTTATTTTGAGTTGTGTCGGAAAGTTCATTACATTTTTGTGACACATTTGTCAATGTAAATAATTCTTTTGATCAATGACTTATGATGAAATTTTGTCTGTTTGTCTAATTAAAGTAAGTATCATAAAATATGTATTAACTATTTTATATTATTTTGCTTTAGCTGAAATTTCCTGAGTTTCAGATTTAAGCGAACACCGCATTTTATATTTTATAGTTTTATTCAGGGACCGTAACCGTTTTCCGCCGGAATAATCGTTATTTTCGGACGTTATTTTTGTCGCACAAAATAATCGGCTTTGACGTAATTTCATCGATTGCTCCACTATTCATTATAAAAAAATGACTTTACATCATTTGATTCTTTGATCATATGTTGTCACTTATCCAACACAAAATGATAATAAAACTTGATAATAAAATATTTTGAATTACGTTAAGGCCGTTTATTTCGGTCGAAAGAAATAATCGGCCAAAAATAATGATTATTCCTTGTCGTTTTTAAAAAAGTAAATTTTAAATTTATGTCCTTTTTATAAAGACAAGAATGTAAGGATCAAAATGGTACATACAAAATTGTTCTATGCCAATTCCTTCCATCGCTTTTTTGATCTAAATATTTCTATATAACTATTATTTTCGGTTCCTGGTTTTATCTATAACTGATGAGTACAATAATCGGGCAGTTATCTTATGAATATTATTACAGAGAGTTTTTTTTAATATTGGATTTAAACTGTTTACTTATTTTTAATAATCATTCAGCAAGAGTGACATAACTCAAAATTTCATAAGATAATTCATCAATATTTCATTAATTAAGGCAGAGATAGAAATTTATAACTTTCTTATGCCTTAACATTTGTGAAGCATTTTTTCAATGTTCCATATTTGAAAAACAAATCTTTAATAAGCTCAAAAACGGTTTTTGTTGTTTTCTGCAAACTGCTTTATTCTGAGTTGTGTCACTTTGGAGGTGGTTTTTGTTTTATAATATTCCCGATTTGTGCGTATTATAATTTCAAATAATTTTTAATTTTCACCAATAAATTAATAAGCCAAAAATTTCGTTAAGTGCAGAGTAGCCAAAACAACAACAACAAAAACAGCAGCAACAACAGCCACGGTAACCGATCAAGCTGTTGTATCAGAGATGCAAAGACTTACTCCAGAAAGTGGGCATCTTTAATTTCTTTTGGTTCACGGAAATAATCTAGAAAGGTAAATTGCATTTGGTGAGCAAGTCTTAAACTTATCGCTTCCTTCTCGTTCTTCTGTTATTTTTCTATTTTGTTTCGATGCATGTGTACTTGTGTGTTTGTATGTACGAGTATCTGTTGTATACGATTGTCCATCTGTTCCGTTTGATAGTTTGTTACCATGTCCATATGGCGCTAAGTGTGTCTACCACGTGCCAACGAATTTGTTAATCTACAATTAGAAGTAACTGCAAAGATTTCTAGTCATGCAAAAACGACTCGAGTTATCGAACTTGTCCAGCCTTTAAGTATATGCGTACTCGAATTAGAAGTTATAACTGTCCGCGCATTGGCAGGTGAAAAATCAATCAAAAAACGTCAAATAAATGTCAAAGGGCAATCGAAATAAGAAGAAATATCATCGCAGCCCACAGACGATCACTTGTCAGTGATCATTTTTCAATGAATTTTAATGCCTGCTTGCATGCATAAGCAATGATTCGAGGAGTATCCCTAAAGAATATCCCTGACGAACCGTCGCTCCATCGACTCGATCGGAGTTGGCAATTTTGCACGCAAAACGTTTCGGCATCTTGCATAATCTTTTCGCTCGCATATCGTATGCAATGAGCAGGATATTTTTATTTGCTGCATAAATTTCAGCTCCTTGACATGTCGATATCCTTTTTACATAAGTATGGACATACTCGTATATGCATTACTATGAGCATGCTGCACTTTCATGCATTTCGGCGCGTGGACATTATTTAAACAAGCATTATGGAGTGTATGTATGTATGTATGTATGTATGTATGTATGTATGTATGTATGTATGTATGTATGTATGTATGTATGTATGTATGTATGTATGTATGTATGTATGTATGTACGAGTATGTTTGTCTTTTGTATGCTACTAACTGGACTCATGTATTTCTTTTGTTTATATAAATTCGAAAAAAGTTCCTCGAATGCTGAACACCATAATTCCAGGCACGCACTTGCGTTCGTGCGTGTGGTCAAGCGTTAAGAAACTATTTAAACTGCCCAGCAGAAAATTTAATGACCGCGGTGCAATTCATCAGTGAATTCAACTTTGAACTTCAGAAAGTTGCGATCAATTTTCAGGACTATATCATATGAAATTAAAGGAAAAGTTCAGGCAATTCTTAAACACGAAATAATTAATTAGACCTTAAAATAGGGCTGCAAAATTCATATAATTGTGTGGAATTTTTATTTAAAAAGTTTAACAATCGTTAGCGAAAGTAAGTTTATAAAGAACTAGCGAATGCCCGGCATGCGTTGCATTCCCACTGAAAAAAAAGTTAGCAGAACTTCCCGGTACTCACCGTTGTAGCGCTTCTGAGTTACTGCGGTGAAATTATCGGCAGTGACCATACGAACTCTGAAACAAAATCTCAAGTTATTAGGAGCAATATTAGCAATGTCATTGTATACTTTCATTCAATTAAACAAATTGTGGGTGTAGTAAGTGGGTGTGACAGATTTTGTGTTTCCTGTTATTCTTCCCGGTGCATCCCGTTTCATGTTTTCTATTAAGCGCATTAAGTTTCAGAGCAATGGTGGTAGGCGTAAAATTGATCCACCCATTTATTGAAAGTGGGCGTTAAATTAATCCAATCACGCCCATTTTTGGTGAAGTTGTCGACAGTGCCTATACAAACTCTGATATCAGATTTTTAAGTGCAATATTAGCTAAATAATCGAATATTTTTACTTAGTTTTACAAATTGTGGGCGTAATATCTGGGAGTAGAAATAAGAAATGCCAAGAAACTGATTATTATATATACGAGTATATAAATGTTTTTTTTGGTTGTAATTTATGTAAATGCAATTTTGAAGTAAAATAATTTTCATTATAATAATAATAATTTTTTTTATAATAGCGGAAGAGTTTTGTCGAGCATTGTATGCCTTGCAAATATTCGAGGCTTTACGAGTTTTTCAGTTTTCGCTTTAAATTAAATTGACCTAATGAAAGTTTTGTTGTATTACTCGAAAAAGTTTCATTAAATATTAAAATTAAACATAATAAATTTTATTCGCGTAGAACTGTGTAAAATCGAAAACAATTAACAACAAAAATGTTAGTATACAAAAAAAGAAGAAAAAAAAAAGAATGAATGCAGCGTATCTAACGCAAATAAGAAATAAGAAATGCGTGTGAAGTTATGGAAATGAATATCATAGTGAAATAAAGAAATAAATAATGATTTTTTATTGCGGCGCATATTAAAAAATGTGAAATTTTCCAGCGCAGCGCAAGACCTTGAAAACGCTTATAAACAATCACAAATTTAGATTAATTTAATGGATTTGGTGGAAGAGCAAAAGCCGCCAGCACACAAGGGACACGATTAAAAAATTGAGCAATAAAATTAGATTTGGTTCATATGGATTCAAAGAGACGCTCAAGGATTTAACTCGAACTAACGTTAGCCAAAATATAGTAATGAATCAATCCCGAACTCAGAAGCAGCAGCGGCAGCAGCAGCAATAAAATGCTAAGTCAACGGACACGGCGATTCTTGTTTGTTGGTGGTTGGTGGTTGCAAGGATAACCGCACCGCACCGCATCACTTCGAATCGACAAGATTTAAGACAACGAGAAATAACATGGCGTGTCATAATGTGTTGTAATATCCTTGAATAGCTATTGTTTGGCGCTATTGTTCTGCGTTGTAGCACTCCAAAACAAGGATTAAGGACTCCAGAGAAGGATAAGAACACCCATTGCGATGGTGCGCGATATGCCATTGTTCGCGCAATTGACCACTCGATCGCGCCGTTCTCAAGCAGCAACTCAGCTGACCAACAGCATTAAATGTTGACAGGCGTAGCACGCCCCTAACATAATAAACAAGGGGTACCTTGCACTCAACCAGCTAAAAGATCGATAGCATTGCACTTTGATGTGCGCCTGTGGTCTCTCTGATTCGAATTCAATTTGACTTTTGATTTTTCCTGACAGTTATGATGGTTCCTCCTCATTGGATTGATGGGAAAATACAACTGTGACCTTAAGTGAAAGTAGGATCAAAAGGAATGAAACAAATTAATAAAAAATTGATTTGTATAAAACACAAAATTGTTAAAATATAAAATAAAACTAAAATTAAAATAAGCATAGAAAACAATTTCGTATTTGCATAGTTCGGCACATTTGGAATACCCCTGCAACATTGTAATAGGCAATACACACAAGTCCAGGGTTACGAAAAAAAAGTACATACGTGATTTATTGCAACGGAAGAGGATAGTCCTTTATTTGTGTGTGGCACTGGGCTCAGTTACAGTCAATTAAGTCATAAAGCAAAAGCGTAAAATAAACTCTGTAATTAGCGACACCAAATCACAGTAACAACACCCACAAAACAGCACAAAAGGTTGATGTGTGCGTGTGAGGTCGCTTCACTGCAGTACAAGAACAACGGTACAAAAATACATACAGAGAATGCACAACAACTTCGACTCAAATTGCCAGGCACTGTATGCGGAGATGGCGCTTACCTACGCCGTGAAGTACTCGTAAATGCTTAAGGCACTTTTTTTCTTTTGTTAAATGCTGTACAAGAACGAAAAACAAATCTGCTTTAAAGGACCGGACCGGATCTTTAAATTAGACAACTAGTAGCACCGGAAGAGCGGTCGCTGTTGGTGATAATTGAAAAGATCTACTGAAATGATGTGACTGACTCTCACCGGTAGAAGTTAATTAATGAGGCTTGCAAAAGATTAAGAAAACCAACAAGAAATGTTGTGAAAGGTAAATATGCGGCTAAGGAGTGAATTAGACTACAAGCGGCTCCGATTACGAACCGTTACTCTGAGAATTGTATCGCACGGCTGCAACTTAATTAGCCCTGCACATACCCACACCGACCAGACCTACACTTAAGCTCAAAGTAGGTGGCACAAGAAACTGAAGTGAACCATCAACGTCAAAGCCCACCGGCAGTTACCAACTAAACCAGACTGAGATTAAGAAGATTCAGACGACAGTCAAAAATTAATACATTCGATCATACTCCATCTCCTTCTCCTTACCTCGTGTGTTTATTGTACAGTCCTGTGCACCTTTAATTATCTCACGCTATACAAAATTCCAAATATCATAAATATGCCGAGTCCTACTGGACACAGATTACACGATGATGGTATGGTGACCGTGATGCTCTAAGCCCACTCAAGCAATAAAAGCGTTTTAAACCAATACAAAAAAAAAACAAAAAACCGTTCACTCAGCATAAACTTTAAAAAGGAGAAAGAAAGAAAAAATGAAAATAAAGCAGCTCAAATCGCAAGAGAAAGTGAGTAGAATATTTTTCAAAATTTACCAAAAATCAAAGTTGTCTCTTAACCGATCCCGCCTTTTGGGCTCGAAGATCATTTTAACAACTTTTAAGGCATCAAATTTGTCCCAAAAAAAAAACAAAATCAAAACAAACTTAAAGCAAAATAAAACAAAAACAAAAAAGAAACATAAACATAAATATCGATCGAATTTTTGAACTGAAATTGCCACACGCAAGCCATCGCTTTGTTGCGATGATGAGCAGGCATCCGAAGATAGCTAAGCCTGTGATTTTTTCGTTCGCTTGGCATTGGGTCATTTGATACAGTTTTCCAGCTCATTTGTTTCTCGTTGTAATTGGGCACCAACGCCACTGCCACCACTGATCGAGAAGCGAGCGCTTTTAAAGCCTGAGTTTGAGTGCTGGCAAAACGTTCGACTTATATTTTTTTAAAAACCCAGTCGAGGGTCACCAACTAACCAAAAAAATGCACCTTTTTAAATATTTTTAATAATTTGTTGGCCTTTTACGGTTTAATGTTTATAAGTAAATTACTTCTATTTATTTAAACTTTTTCTTTGCTTTTATACAAAAATTTACATTACAATTTAATTGATTCTCATAGTTTTGCTCGAAAGCAAAACTTTGTATTATTGAATAGAGTTGTTCATTAAAATTAAGGTTACCTTCAAAGGGACAATGACTGTCTATTTCTCAGAAATCAGAGGATAGAGTTCGATGAAGTACTACTGGCACGTTTAAGAAAAACTTAAATATGCATAAGTCTGGACATTTACGGGATTCTAGATCGGACATGTACTCTTATACATGGCCAACTTCGGGAAACTTCCTTATGTTGATATCTTAATACAAAACAGAACAGGAACAGAATTAGGGATTATTCATCGTATTAAACAACAACTTTTTAATATTATTTTTTTTAAATACTAAAATGTAAAAATTTTATTTTTTTTGAATTGTCGCCTGCCTAATTGTCTAAAAAAATGTGTATGTCAATGAGTTGAATTTCTTGAGATATTCACCATTTCAGGTCATTCAGTACCCAGTTTCAGTTGGCACTGCCTTGTTTTCAACAACTATTAAAACAAATCAAAAAGTGGACCACGCTGAAGTAAATCCACTTTAATATTTGTAAATTTGTTACCACACTAACATAAATCGTAGATTCAAACATATTAATGGAATTACTATTTAACAACGATATCTATATATACTTATATATATATATATATATATATATAATTTTATTTATTGTCTATCGAATTCAGAAAAGAGCTGGTAACTCTACTGCTCGAACTCATATTTTTTGAGAAGCGCAGGTTGACGACTTTTCATATTGGTTTCTACGTAATATTTTTTGGACTTGATTGGTGTTGTCTGTATTTAGTTCACTAAAGCTGGATTTCGTGTGAAAAATGCGCAAAAGGCATTTGTCATACGTAACATCATCTTTCCTCGATGATCGTCGTCGATGGTGGCGTTGGCATCAGTTCTATGCGGTTTCTTAAGGTTGCTCGCTTTTGTCTCTTCTTTTTTTGCATGCTACCTTGTCTGCTCCTGTGTCTACTCCATTTTTTTGTTCCCAACCTGCACCTGAGGCTTGATTTTGTTGTACCTTGTCGCGTCTTTGCTGTGTCGTGTCGAATTTAATCCGTTGGCCCCAATTACTCACGTAATTAAGTATTAATGTGCGAAATTGTATCACCTTTTGGAAGGCTAAACGGCGACGTGTTGCTCGTGATTTTCCAAACGATTAAGACCTGCATAAAGGGGTGATATTTTATTCAGTACGAAAGAACGTTGTTAAGATAACAAAAACAACCTGAACTGTCCAACAAAAGACCAGTTTGAATAGCTTTGCACAATTGAATTTATTCAAATCGATAAAACAACTTAACCATATTCCAACAGTTTTTAACAAAACTTTCAAAATTTTTGACACAAGTGTAATGATATAACTTTGAACTATCACCTGACAAAACTGAGAATATGCAACAATGAGTTATGTAGATTTTGTGAAGAGGATACTGAAACTCCGAAACACATCCTAGGACAGTGTCCTGCGCTAATGCAAAGCCGGAAAATGTACTTGGGAGACTATCAAATACCAGACGGCATGCTGAAAGACTTGAATATAGGTTTCATACTAAAATTTATAACGGTTGTAGGACTTTTAGAAATACTATAAACCTTTCAGGAGTATAGGGCTAATAGGAATACTAAACTATGGCAACACTATAATCCTCGTAGGGGGCACAATAGTTCTTTTAGGACGCGGTGCGCTTCCTCATTAATAATAATAATAATAATAATAATAATAATAACGATATAACTTCAAATTTTTAGTAGCAATATTGACAGAATAATCGAATATTTTCACATAAATTTACAAATTGTGGGCTTGGCAGATTTTATATAGCCTTTATACTTCCCGGTTCATCCCTATCTATGTTTCGTATATAGCGCATCTAGATTTTGCACAATTTCTGAAATTACATGAAAACATTTGATAATTTTGTCAATATAGCTCCTTAAAAATCTGAGATTTGGTATCCGAGTCACTGTCGAAAACTTCTCAAAAAATGGATCAAAATGGACCGTCGTAATCGCAGAAACTCTACTACGGGATGCAATGGAAATTTACGACAAATAATTATCTTACACATATTTCTATTGAAAACAAAACCCGGGCAACGCAGGGTACTATAAGTTATGGTATTTTATGAAAATTAAAAAAAAAACGAAACACTATGAAATGTCTAAAAACTCTAGGCACCGTTTACGTCAAATAGTTAAAGGTTCTAAAAGTTCGAGGCGCCATCTAAGCCAAGGTGATAACAACTCGAGTGAATAATTAATGATGTCAAACGGATGGTCAGACATTTAGATCGACTAAGTTTTGTATTCTGATCAGTCTATATACAATATTTATAAGGCTATATCAATCCTGTAATATCTGCATGATATAAACTTCAATCCAAACAAAATATTGACTAAGAAAATGTTTAGAACAAATTTAAAAGATGCTATTTACAAATTTTGATAAGAAATTGTTTTTTTTGTGAACTCTAATTACCTAAGCACAAAGGTGTAATTAGTTCAGTTGTAAGATGCGATTTTTTATTTGGCGCCTCAATAACAAATTACTTAAAATTTTGTGCAGCGGCTTAAATTATTTTGAAAACAATTTAAGATCGCTTGTGTGGATGTTCATTTCATCCTACCTGCCAATTTAATACCTGCTTACATTGCGCAATTATAGGATTAGCAGAAATTGTTCACACATCACTCCAAGCGAAATTGCGGAAACGGAAACCACGCAATCAACTCTGATTCACTTTTTGTACTCGTATTTGAGTGTTGTGGTCTGGAAAATGTGGCCACAAAGCCCATGAGAAAATTTATTGTTGGAAATTAAAAAAAGAAAACATTAGCAGTAGCAATTTCGCTACACCGAATTCACACAACAGACGTAAAAATTTCCTTTTTTTAAATGGTACAGACAGAAATTCAGAAAAAACAAATAAAATCTCAAAAAATTTCAAATGCATTCTACACATACGAAAAAAGGTTTGGAGGGATCTTGTGCAATTAAAGCACAAACAACACGCTACTAAACGCAGAGAACGCTCAAATTGAACTGCCAAGCAAAATGAAATAAATTAATTACAGGATGACAAGGACAGCATCTCATGTCAAAAAGTTAATGCGCGCACCTTGGGCAAGCCGACCGCATTTACTGACCACAGGATCGGTAGTGTGGGTCAATCACATGAACTCAAAAAGTCATAAAGACAAATACTCGTAAGATAAATATATTCGGCTAGGCAGAACATGAAATACCTTCCACACTTTAATATCATTCTAAAACTCTTTCATTCAAATTGTATGTCAATTAAGGTGCCTCTTAAATTGTTGCCTAAGTTGCAGTATAAAGTTTAATACTATTTAATATTTGATTTAAGGATGATTTAAAAGGGCTTATAAATCACACAACAAAAATAACAACATATATATTGTTTAGATACATTTCCGTTGATGTTAAAGTTTTAAAATACATCAAAGCAAATGAAACATGCCATTGGAGTATCATATCATATTATATCATATACCATATCGGTTATTCTGCCCACATCACCATTTTTTTTAAAAATATATATATATCTATATATAAGTATGTATTTTCGCAAACTACATTTATAAAAAAAAAAAACGAAACCCTACCTGGTGGTGAGAAGGTGGCGTGTAAACCCTAACAAGAAGTGACAAATTGATGGTGTTAAAGATCATTAACTCATTCAGTTGGGGACCTGTGCTGCGGTTTAACACCATCGCATCGCATCGCAACTAACTAACATAACAAACGAACGACCGAATGAATGAATGAACACCAGATCAACACGATCAGTCGCCAGAAGAGTGCAGATCATTTGGCAACTCCAATGGAGTCCAATTATCGACATGACAAATTCACCAAGAGCATCATTCAGTACACGGTTGCGGTTTCCCCCCGAGATAAAATATAATAATAAGCGTTAATAATGTGAGCTGCTGTTAAAGCTCCCAAAAGACCGAAAATTAACAAAGACATGCGATTTGGCAGCGTAGTGGCTGCTGGATGGCAGAGCATTCACGAATTGGGTCCATCTACATGCACACTCGTATCTGCGGCTCTTCATTCATGAATTCTAACTAATCGCAAGGAGTGCATCGTCTTCTTTCATTTGGTTCAATCTTTAAATGCACCTGCATGCAGGTGGTTCCCAGCTTTTGTTGTCTCGAATCCTGCGAAATCGAGCGCAACGGTTGGGGAAACAATTTGTATAATTGACATATTGACTGGTCGCTTTGTAAGCGTAAACGCAGCACAAAGTCACATTGTCACTAAGAAAGTGACAAAAGAGCGGAAGTTTAGCAGAGAAGGGTTCCTTAGCTTAGTGCTATAAAATAATAGCGCTAGCCAAACCATTTTTACTTACATCCAGTCGCACTTAAAAGTTCAATTTAGCAATATTAAATCTTTTCAACTAATTTCTAAAAGTGCAAAAATTAACAAAATCGACAAATTCGAATTAAATTGGATATTCCTGTATTCCATCTAAAGAGAATTCATCGAAAGTCGAAATCAAAACGGAATTTTCATTAAACCTAAAACTAATCTTTATTTTGTTGTTGTTGTTGTTGTTGTTGTTGTTGTTTCGAATCGAAATTGTGTTTTGGCGTAGCTAAATTAAGTCATTAAAAGTTCGACGTGTTTATTATAATGGTGCGACCATACACTCTAATGTGAGTATTTCCTCCACACTGGAGCCTGCGCAGCAACTCCAGATTAAAACTAATTATGTGAATTTCCTCCTGATCATTGTGATCAAACCGCAAAAACTTAAATTCGTCAACGCCTTGCCTCTATAAAACACAACAACAACAACAACAAAACAACAATAATAAGAAAAGTCGCATCTGAAAATGATTTTTTAAAACAAACAAAACATCCTCCGAACAACCCAATTCCCATAAGTTTCGGGTGCTGCCTTACAAAAAAAAACAGTAAGAAAATCAAGTCGGTCCTACTGGCTGGCATAAATGCACCACGTTATTAGAAACTATTTATTTTATTGAGATATTTCTTCCAGACTTCCAGATATTAAAAGAACAATTTGAAGTTATAAGAAGATAGCGAGGATTTATTAAAAACAATAAACCAAATGTATACTTGTAAATAAATTTAAACGTTTTCTACCCGATTGTTTCCACAACTGAATCAGTTCGTCTCAAGCATAACGGACAATTTTGCATAAAATTTTAATCCAGTATCTCCAATGGTTTTAAACATATAATTTAAAAAAGAACTGAGTACTTCTTGCTACAGAGACTCAATGGGATCAGTTCGTCTAAGGCATTAGAGCAAACGGCGTCCAAAATTTCAGCGCAATACCTCTGATGATTCTCACGCTATCGTTCGAAATAACAATAAATGACAATGGACGGACACACAGACCAACGAAATGACTTGGCTAGATAAACTCTGTTTTTTTTATTCTGATCAGTAATATATGTACTCGTATGTATTTGTATTGAGTATTTCTCTATGTTACAAATTGATGCCCGAAAACAAGATGAGTGGTGCATAACATTCTCGTATATGAAGTGCCAACAAGTCGTTGTCCGTCTATCTGTCTGATCGCTTGTCCATACATCCCGTCGTTCGGTGGTTTGATCGCGCGGATCACTCACAATCTACAAATTGGTTTTGTATCTTCTTTTCGCGCCGGACAGTGGGTGTTTGGTTCAAAAAATGGAGTATAACTTATAAGTAACACTTCATCGGTTATAATATCAATGATGCTCAAAGTTTCGGTTGAACTGCTACACAACGTAGAAAAAGGTTTGCTTGGTTTTAGTTTTTAATTTTTAAATTTTTTTATTTGTTATTTTATTAGGTGCATTGAATTTTTTTTTAATCCTTCACCTCGCGACATCTACGGAGGCATGACAATGTGTATACAATAAAAAATTTCAAATTCTGAAATTCTGAGTCGAATTAAAGTGAAGAAATGGCTCCCACAAAATTTCCCTTTAAAATTAGTTGTAGTGGAAATGAACTTAGAAGCGAGCATTGTTCTTCCATTTTCTATACAATTTGCTCCATTGTGCGTTGGTGCTGTCGCTGTTGCTTCTTCACACGCCAGCACCTTCGGTTTCTGAGCCAAACACAGTTACCATTCGTAACGTTTCGATGATGTTCTGGTTGGCCTTCTTTGTCGGTTATCCTTTAAATGATCGACATTCGACGACTGCGAATGTAACCAAATTTTAACAATTTATTTTGGGGATCCTCATTTCTGGGATCATCCATCGCTTTGTTTTGTCCACCGGCGGTGGCAGTGGCAGCGGCTGCCGCCGAAAACGGATCATCGCAACACTTAACTTAATTTGGCAGCATCACTCTGTGGTGTGTAATTATTTGTCTTTCGTCAGCGGGCGTTCTTCAGTGGAAGCTGATTTTCGGGGATATGGTTGATTTGCTTTTTTTTTTTCTTTCTTTTTTATTTTGTGCAGTTCTTAAATTGATCACGAAGCGCCAAATCGATCACCTTGGCAAATAAATAAGTTAATTGCCAAGGAGCAAGATTGTTTACAAAGCTACACTGAAATTGTTTTTTTTCTTTTTAGCAAATAAATAGAATCGGTGTGATACGTTTTCTGTGAAAGTTCATTTAAAAAGCCCGCTTAAAGAGATTGTCAAAATTATTTTTGTCGCTTAGTTGGCACAACTGTCTTCTTTTTTGTATACCATTCGCCACGTGTAAATGCACGTACCGAATGGCATATTGAGTTTGTTCTTCCGTTTGTAACGCCCAGAAGGGGGCGTTTTAGGTATGACAAAGTATATATATAAATGATCAGCGTCGGATTCTGAGTCGATTTAACGATGTCCGTCCGTCCGTCTGTCCGTCCGTCCCAGCGATAACAGCCGTGGTTTAAGAGCTATCGAACTGAAATTTGGTATGCGAGCTTCTATTCACCATGCCGAGGCTAAGTTCGAAGATGGGCAAGATCGGATTAAAACTTTTATCTCCTCGCATACAAACCACCCCTTTCCATACGAAAAAAAAATTTATTAAAATAATTCCAGTGCAGATATCTAGTTCAATTTCGATAGTTTTCACTTTAGTAGTAACACAAAGTTGCTCACAAAAAATGGGCGTGATCGGATAAGAATCACGCCCAACTCCCATACAAACCACCCCTTTCCATTCGGAAAAATATATTAAAAATAGCTACGGCGTAGATAATTCGGTATTTAGCACTTTGGTAGGAACACAAAACTACTAACCAAAAAGGGGCGTAATCGGATAAAAACAACGCACACTTATAATAGTGACATGTAGCACTTATGTGCTAAAAAAAGCACATTTTTGGTGTCACTGAAAAGGCGAATGGTATATGAGCTTCGGCATTGCCGAAGATAATTCTCTTAATAGTTTTTGGTTGTTTTCAACAAATATTTCTTTATAAAAGAAATTTGCAACCGAAACGACAAAAATTATCGAACCCAGGACCGCCCACATGAATGTAGCATGTAGAAACAACTCCTCGTACTGTTTAAAAAACATTGTTTCAGAGAATAACTCCACGCATAATTGAGTATTAAAATCGGAACTTATTATTACTATTTATTTGAAAAATCTTCTAAACGTTAAAATGTGTGACCATATCTCAAATACTTATTTCGGATACAATTTTGAATACTTCTTGTAAGCTTAATTCACATAAAATGCTCATCTTAACGATACATTTTCTTAAAACAAGTCGGTAAGGCAGCATAAATGCTTCACATAGGCCAATCTAGGCCCATAGCCATACCAATTTCTTTCACTGAATAGAAAAAAGTTTTGACCTCGTTTCGTGATTTTTATCCAAGTCGAAAGTCTCAATCTTTATAGCAGAATTTTTGAGTTTTGAGAAGTTTATTTCAGCGGTATCATTTAGAGATACAAAAGCCTCTCGAAGTAAAGTTAAAGCTGGCCAAAGCCGGACAGTGATAAAGTTGATGTTCAAGTGTTTCTTCTTCCTCCGGTTTACAGCAATGTCTACATCAATTGTTTGAAATTAGTCCCATCCTGAAGGCGTGGTGCCCAAACTGACAGTGGCTGCACTCTTCCTGCTTAACATTTTGTATTTGTCTGTTTTATTATAACAGTATTTCTCCATTTGTTGTTCGCACAGATAATTAATATATATTAATATAATTTAGAAGAACAAATCATAATCGCGTAAAACCAACGAGGGAATTTATATAAGGTTATTATTATTATTATTTGATTTATATTATTGAAAATAATAAATTACAATTAATAACTTACGAACTAAGCACTAGCTACTAAGGCCTACGGGTTGTGGTTTAAAATTTATTTTGAATTTAAACTTAAGTGAGGTAATGTAATATCTGTACTTATATTATATATACAAGCTGCAAAACTAAATAAAGTTTTGCATTTATTTATTTGTAAAATGCTTGTCGTGCAAAATAACTGTTTTATTGTTGACTGGACTTGATTAATAAAATTGCTATCAAACCACTTCGAAATTATGGTAGGTTCTACCGACTATTATTAATGCCCGATGGAGGCCTACTTTGCAGACCTCGAGAAAAAGTATTTTTTAGACGACTTTAAGAAGTTGGAGGATTTCATCGTCAAGTGTATCGAGCTTAAAGGAAACTATTTATTTTGAGAAATAAAAAGCCACTTTTCCAAAATTTTCGTTTTTCTTTTGTAGGCTAAGTTTTTACTTAACGGACCACTCTCATATTTTAAAATATTTATTCGTTCATTGATTTGTCTTTAGTAAAACTTTGTCAGTGCTCTTTAAATTCTCGCTTGTTTCTTAAATAATACAAGCTTATAGACGAGCAGAAAAACACAAAGCTTCACCAATCAAAGACCATTGATGATATATTATAAAGAATAATAGAGCAGTTAATCCTATTCAAATTCGTATTTAGATGCAGGGCCGTACCTAGGAATTCTGCCGCCCGGGGCAAGAGTGGATATTGTCGCCCTTTCAAAATATTTTTAGATAACATTTTTTTATTTGTACTTGTTGAAATTTCTAAAATTGTACAGTACATTTTCTTCATGAAAGCCGATGTAGAAGCAAAAAAAAAAAGGTACTCACTTAAAATAAATGTCGCCCTAAAGCTTCTTCCACATGCCGCCCTTACAAAGTGGCGCCCGTAGCAATTGCCCCATTCCTCCCCCCCTTGATCGGGCCTGTTTAGATGGAAAATGTCAAACAACAAAATTATGTTAAAATTTGGTAAATCATGAAATAATTCGATTATGAAATTTTTTTTATATTGTGATAAAAAAAAACGATTCAATGCTGGGTTCAAGGGTTTTATTTTATCACCTGCAAATTTAATAAAAATAAACCACCCTAATGTTCCAGCACCTGAACCTCCTGATCGTTTCTAAAATGTAATCAGTTGCTCTCAAGTATTTATAACAAACAATTGTGTTTCAATACATATCTCTAATGATTCTCAAGATATACTCGTAGTGTTAACAAAAATGAATAGTTTTTACAATGGGACAAAAGTTAGTCAGTTCGTCTAAGGCATAAGCAACCAGTTTGCTCTTATATCTAAAACGCTTCTCACGCTTTTGCGTTAGAAGGTCATGACTATATTGATTTGGTTTTCGATTCAGATCAAGAATATGTTAGATGTCCAAACAAAGAAATAAACAAACAAACATTGAATTTTATTTTTGTAAAATTATTACGAGTATAGAATCTTTGTAAAACAAAATCGAGATTTGTTCCAAAATCGTTTCATGCATTTTAACATTTCATTAATATTAGATTTTTGTGACGCGAATTCATTAATAGTATTCACTGCTCGTCCTATAAAGCCCACTTTCACCAGAGGAATTGTTATGCAACTTCTGTTCCAGCAAATTTAAATTTTTACGTTGCTCTGAGTTGAGAATTGAACCTAAAGAAGGTTTCAACAAGGTTTCATGACAGAGCATCCTCGTTCTAACTAACTGAGCAATGACCTCCACTTAATTTAGATCTTACTATTACTTCGATACTATTTATAACCCTCAAAATATAAATAAAAGAAATTTGATAATTTTAAAATAATGTATATTTTAACTAGTTCTAAAATAAGTCTTTAATCATGTCTTCCGGTTAAAAGTTTCTATGAACTCAATTAATTTAACGCTTACAAAATAAAACAATAGAGTACAAGTAAAATAAATAATACTATTATAATACAACAGCAATTGCATGTGGAATGCAGGTACAACTTTTGGCAAACGTGCAACCTGGGAGCTGCTTGTCCCCGACTTCGAGCTCAGCGCAGTAAATCACCAAGCGCGGTGATGTAGGTTTGTGCCATTTGCAGAGTTTCGTGTTTCGATAATTGGCGATCGTTGCCCAGGCAAGGCAAGTATTGGCGCAGCCTATCGAAAGCCTGATTCAGATTCTGCATGCGACGACGTTCGCGTGCATTGGCAGCCAAACGGCGTTTACGCTTAACCACCGGTGAAATTTGCTTGCCGCGGCGCTTCTTGGTGCCACCTGATTGCATGGCAGCATCACTCGTCGATGAGGAGGATGAGTCGTCTTCACCTATTTCTTCATCTTCGAGTTCAAAGTCTTCATGTGAGTTGCCGCCAAACAAGAGCATATTGTCGTCGTCGTCCTCGACGCTGTCATCAAAAATTCCGGAATTGTCAAAGTCAAAGTTTTGGAACTCCTCGGCGTAGGCGACATTGACGGCAGAGACGGTGTTAGGCGCTACAGATATCGGTGCTGGGGGTGTCGATTGAACTATGCTGGTATGAGTTTTGCGTGTGTAACTGCGTTTCGGCTTGGCCGCGTTCGTTTCCGGTATGCTCTTACATGTACCAACGTTCGAAGAACCCATCGGAAGTGATTGCTCCAAAAGTGTAGTGTTGTGTGCCATTTGCGGGTGTTCCAGATTGATTGACCCAAATTGTGATACCGAGGGTAGAGGATGAGCGGCAGCTGCATTGTATATGGTGTTTAGGTCAACATATTCAGGACTCTCGGAGCGGTGGCTGGCTGGTGACGACGTTATCCAACCGTCCGAAGAAGCTTGCTCAAAACTGATAAATCCATTTGTTGACAAAAAATTTCCGGAACTCGTTGCTAGCGTATTGCAATTAAATTGTTGGTGTTGGTGGTGATTGTGTGTGTTCACCGGAGGATTGTAGGCAGCCATCGGATTAAAGTAGGTGTCTGTGGATGTGGCTTTAAAAGCCTGTAAATCCTCGGAGGTCTTGTAGTAGTAACGAAAAATTTCACTGGTCGACATTTTTACGCTTTGTTAAAAATCTCGTTTCTTTTTTTATGTACCACAAACTCGCTGTGTATGCTTCCTTGCGACTCAAATGAGTATCTGCCGCTAGAGCAGGCCTTGCGCTGGTATTTATACCATATCGTCGTTCCAACGTTCAAACGACAGCTTGGCTCAAACTACCACAACAGCAGGTATACACCAGGTAGGTTCTTTTCGTGTTGCTCTCCTTTGCATTCCTTTGGTGGTGGTTGGTAGCCAACAACTTGTTTGGTTCGTTCGTTCGTCGTCGGCCGGTTGGTTGACTGGTTGGTTGTTTTGCGTTTGTATGGTTTCGTGTTGGTATTACGTTGCTGATAAGTTGGCTGCTGTTGCTTCTGCTGCTGCTTGCATGTATTGGAATTCATCACGATAACAACAAAAACAACGAGAGCACGTGCTGGCACGACCAATCGGATTTGCAGTGCCAGAGTGTAATGAAAAGTATTTATGCTTCTCTCTGATTGGTTATACAGAGTTTTAGTTTAAACATTTGACTTTAATTTTGCAGAAAAATTACTCCGCAATAACTTATCAAAATGTTTAATAAAATTGTTTATGCATTAAGGCGCCTTATTATAAACTTAAAGGTACGCCGTCAATTAATTTAAAAATAATATACAGGGTGATAGAAAAACTTGATGTTGAATTTGTATTAAACAATAAGAATGCAAAGTACTACTTATTATTTATTATTCCAAATAAATCTCGCGATCCTTTCTAAGAAGCAATGAGAGCTTAGACCAAACATATTGCTATCGATTTTCATATCTTTTAATTTTAAGTCCTATCAAAGGCGAACCGCAGATTGTCTAATAGATTCAACAGATATCAAATTTAACAACCAGCGCTTCCAAAACTCAAAGAGATGATTATAGGTTTCAGACAAAGGTCAAACGAAACCGGAACATCACAAAATCTTAGCGCCATGACTCACGAGTACTGCAATCTTATAGATCATTCATAAAGAAGGATATAACAACAAGAAGCCTACCTCTAGCTTCCTCCCAACAAGAGTACATAAATTGCAAATATCCCTGGGCATTATCCCTATTAGAAAGGATAACAATGGCAATATTTTGCAAAAATCTGAATGACCGTGTCAAAAGTGCACATACAAACAAGTCGGCAGCCCAAATGAACGACGCTGCTCATTTATATTGTATACAAAAATTTGTCAGCACCAATCGTCAACCAATAAGTCGAGGAAAGCAATTTATCTTATCATAATCGCATCACTCGAAAAAGTGAACCCATCTCGTGTAGGCAGAAGACCTTTGTAAAGTTTAGAATTTGCCGCAACGGCATTACTACAGTAAAACAAATTTCGGTCGGATCGGTACAATTTGCCAAGACCTCTTCCCAGAGCGGCCTGCTTGTTAAGCGTAAATGTTCGGCGCTACGTATTTCCAATTTGGCATGGTCATTTTAAGGAAATATCGCAATGAGAAATCTTGTTTATTACAACTTGGCAAATTCTCTAATTGATACGCTCGGGTGTTTGAGGGTTTTTGGTCTTTTGATTTTGACCGCGTGTGCGCCGGCGCTATGTCATCGGAAGAATCATCAGGGTTGGTCAGAGAGGTCTGTCTGTCCGCATGCCTAATAAGTGTGCCGTGCCCACCAACGTAAGTACGAGTATGATTTTGTTTGCCTGTGGTCAGTTATTGTGCAACTTTTGGTTAGTTCTATAAAGAAATATGTATGTACATGTGAGATTTCGTGAAAGTAGGATGAGCTGGCGATGACTTATGATATGACGCCGCAATGCCGAGGATACTAGTAACGAGTGTTACAAGTGATAAGGCACAAATTAGCGAATATTGTTGCTTGACCATCAGTGGTGGTCTTTAAATGAAGGTGTTGCCGAATTATGGATTTAACCAATCTCGTATTATTAATCCGTATATCATGGTTATAACTTATGGAAGTAATGACGACCACACAAAATTATTTTTCACTCTAATATCTACACACAACGCTGCGGAATTTATGTTTATGAAACCCAAATCACATTAAAACCGAAAACTATTTACAAAGCGGAGCGTTGCTTCTGCGACCCTTTCGTTGCAGTAGCACGCCCCAAACATTGTTACGACAAATTTTTCGATGTTGCACTTCTCTTTCGAGAAGCCGCAATCTTCTCATCGCATCGCAAATGCATGCCAAAAACATTGTCAATTAGATAAAAATGTCACACAACAAACCGCACCACACTAACCCGCTTTGGGCACCTGAAGAACCCACACACACACACACACACAACAAATTTCGGAACACCCGAAGATGTAGCAAGTCGCCTGCAGCATAACAGCAACTTCACAGGTAGGCTCCTACCGACGCATCTACAAACGACTGCAACGACCGAGAACAAGTGCATCAGAATGTCACCCTCGCAGCAATTGCTGATGCGAGCATTGCGGCAGCAGTGACGCCTGCAAATGCAATTTATGTAAGCGCTCGTAAAATCGTGTGTGACAGTTGCGCAAACGCCTTTAGGATCCACCTGCTCGCGTTGCCTTTGTGTTTTCTTATCGATTCGTCGATTAAATTTCGTAAAGGTTAACAGCGAATCGTGCGCATTGGAACACTGCATCGAATAGGCATAGAAATTAAGTACCGGACATCGGATATCTTGAAATACTCGTACATAATAAATACTTGCGAGGACAAATTGCTAACTTAACATACGAATTACATAAATTTATATAAAATGCTGATAGATATTTATTTATTTATACATTTGTTTATTAAATTGGCACTCTAGTCGAAAAAAATCATCCAACTCATTTCGCTTTTATACCTTACCTTAGTCCTTTTTAAATCTTATTTAGTTAAGTCAAGCTTAATTTTAATAGACTTTGATTAACTAAAAAAAACAAAACGCACTTGTAAGAGTACGTATGTAGTTATGTATGTCTATGTAATATGATTACCGAAAGCGCTGAATAAAATATTTAGAATTTATTTTCGGATATTGTACGTCCGGTACTATCCTAAATTAATAACTACTACTACTATATATGTGGGTACAAATGTCAGTTGCTTGTCATTTTTTACCTCTTACTATTTACAACATTTTACCAAGTTTCAAATTTCTAGCGAATATGATAAAGAGTGCCTAATGATCTTGATTTTTTTTATAAAATCCTCAAGAATTATTTACTATAATTATTTTAAATAAACAAATTTCAGTGTTTTGAGATGTTAAAATACGTTTAAAATTCTTACAACTTACTAGCTTAAAGCACCCGACGATGCTTGGGCTTTTTTTATAGAAGCATATGTTTATTAGTTGACTACGATTAATAAACTTTCCAGCTACGCTCATTTTTTGTGGAATTTTGTTGGCATGAATATGTTGTTATTTTATACAAAATTCTAATGCAAATCTGCCCATTGCTCCCTGTTATAAGTTGGTATATAAAATCAACTTGTATCCGAAACCAAGTTTGGTAACTGGAGCAATAAACCTCCCCGGTAATCGCATTTTATGTAACTTATATCGTAGTAAAACTTTCCAGACAGATGAAGTTACAATGCATCAAATTATATCATAGTGGTGGATTACGTTCCAGAGATATGACGGTGGGCGTTAAATTGATCCAACCACTCAAACTTTTGCTGGAGTTGTCCACAGTGGTCATGATAACTAAAATACCAAATCTCAGATTTTAAGGAGTAATATTAGCGATAAAATCTAAAATTTTTTTTGGATTTCTTCGCTGATGCATTAAAAAGTTTGATATGCCAGAAGTTATGTACAAATTATTGTAAATGGCCTCAACATTCACTTCTACATAAATATTTATAAATGGAATATCAATAGTTAAAAATTGCATATATCCCATCTATAACCAATCTTTCGATCAGCGCTCACCAATTTAATACTTATTAATCTAAAATATTATTTCAGGACATTTCTTTAAAAAAGGAATAAATATGAAGGGTGGTCGGAACGCTCACACGTCTCGACTGGAACTCCTGCAGAATTTATTGAATTGTTTCGTTACGCTATTCAACCACATTTATTAATATCGTCAAATTATTTAAAAACTAAAAAAGACGTTGCAGTTGAAGAAATTTCCTTTCTAAAGGATGTCATCCTCGATATTATTTCATAATATTCGTTTAACGCATATTTAGAGTCGCACGTGCCTTTTGCCTTATGCTAAAACTCTTCTCACAATGCAAACGCAACGCAACACTTACTCGTACTCGTACTGCCCAACGTGATCTGCTTCAGAGACGCTTATTGATTCCAGCCAATGTGGAGGACTTGCGTGCCTGTCAATTATCGGAATCCACTTGACGCATAATGTGAACAAAACGAACTACTTTTCCCTGCCAATATGGATAATTCGTAACGAGTACAAAACGTTATAATTACAAGCAGACGACGGAGCTTCCTCTACTTGCATTGGTCCATGAACCACGCATTAGCAAGTCCCTTTGGGCTGTGAAAGTGATGTCAAGTCTAAATACTTTTTACTTTGAAGAAACTTTATTTTTGCGTTAAGCGCACTTAACACTTGTGATTGTAGTTTGGAGTAGAAGAAAACGAAAGGGCCAGAGACTTGCATGTCGACCGAGGGTCAACTTTATAGGTGGCATCCATCGGAATGGGTATTTTTGCAATTGTCAGATTTAAAATTCATTAAAGTCAAATTAAAAATGCAATGGCAAAGGCTTTTCCATTCAACTGGCTGACTACCGATGATGGTTGGCTTTGGTATTTAGTGATGGTTGCAGGGATAGTCCCTTTGTCATGGCATGGTATGCTGCCCTTCTGTTTGTCCATTCAAGAGTCATGAAACTGGCTGTATGGCTTTTTGTTCGTTTTTTGTTTTTTGTTTGTTATTTTTTGAGCAAATATTGACATTTATTATTGAATGCGATTTTATTTCAATTTATACCATCAGCCGATGTCATGGCGTGCAGGAAAAGCAATTGCAAATAAGCATCCATTCGCGCGATGTCTACTTTAAAGTTGAGACTTTAATCCAACGAGTACGTACGAGTTTAAATATGCATTGCGAGGTTATCAGCCTATCGAAATTAAGATTTTTACAAATACAAGAGATAAACGTTCCCCTGGGAGACGGTTCCCAAGAAGCCATTTGTAAGCACATTATACAAGGCTAAAGCATGAAGCAACAATATGTCAAAATTAGATCAAGATAAAGATCGTAAGCAAAAAAAAAAACAAAAAAAAAGTAGGAGTTGTCCTTTTTTAATGTCAATGTAGCGCCTACTGTGTCATTGTTTACAGACAGTGTTGCAGTGCTGCAGCAAACCTTTGAGAAATTGCGTTCCGATATAAATCGATCGCACCGATCCTTTGAAGATCAATCGCTCGAATGTTTTGCCAACAGACTGAGGCGTCAGCAAACAACTTCTAGTACGATACTTATCAATATCAATTTTTATTAGATGCCCGAGATCAACTTGGCGCCGCTAAGGTTGAATTTTGCATTTTGTGACCTTGTTAACAAGAGAAATGCGTTTTGATTCCAATTTATTTTAATTTTAATTTTAGATTGATTTACTTGAAAATATTAATCTTGTAGATATTTTGTTTTATTAATTGAATTAAAATACTTTTTTGTGTGTATAAATAATTGGGAAAAGTTTTTATGGCATGATAAATTATTTAACTTTTAATCAGTTCCGCTTTTGCTGCCAAGTGAGTTTCGGGATTCACATCGGAAGTAAGCCTCATATGCATACATGTTAGACAAATTATGATTGCTATTTTGATGGGCTCTCCAAGCAGTTACAAAACATCTCTTGGACACTTGGCGTACCCAGCACAGCATGAGTATCCTTTTCGTCGTACCTAAATCAACGAAATGATCAATTTAGATTTGAAACCTCACGGAAAACAAAAGGCGAAATACTCACGTTGCACAATCACTTGAGAAAAATCAAGAAATCTTTACAGCAGCGAGTTAAAATACTCCTGCGTCACCATAAGGACGGTCGCGCATAAGCACGGAGGATGTGTTCGAGAAGCGGCACCAATAACAGGTGGCACGGAAACCGCATGAAGTAGATTCCACTAAAGAAAAGGCAACATTAACAAAATAACAATTTTTAATATGATTTTTTATTGGATGTTTTTCAAATTTTTGAATCATCGATTGATGAGAATCTACTTCCGATCGCAGCGGGGAAAGTGTGAGAACATTTTGCTATTCGCACATACGAGCTGGAATAGCCTTCAAACCTTAGAGCTATTAGTATCTGCAATAAGGAAACGGAAGGATGCGACTACATTTGAAATTGCTTTCGAAAAGGATAATTCTTTGTATACCTGCTGCATTTGTCCTACGTCTCTTGAAATAAACGATGAAAGATCTTTGTGCTGCCGAAGACTATTGGACTAATTTCGAAAGGGTTCTGGAACAATGAATCTAAATCAAAAGAAATTATTTATTGATTGTTAAGCGAAACACGTGGTCAAGATTTTTATTCTACTTACATTTGGTAATTTTATAAAGGCACAAATTTGGAAATTGCTAAATCTAATTGTGCGTCTCATTGGCCGCAACTGAAGCACGTCTGAACGAAAACACAATTATTTGTGGTAATTGAACATTGAGCTGGCAGCCGCCGTGCAGCAATTGTTGCAACTTGCGGCGCACAGTCTGAAAAACTCACTTGCAACATTTGTAATGCAAGGAATTCCTAGGGGTGCGAGTGATATTGTTCCGCGTACTTCATGAATGGTTCCGCTTTTACAAGAGCCCGTGTGCTTTATTGTACACATGCAGACATGAATGGAAAGTGTTTCTGTAGAAATTTAAAAGGTCCACTAGAAACTGCGCGAAACAATTAACAAGTCCACACAAAGACGCTCCCTATTATATACGAGTATGGTGGTTCGCTCAACACGTTTATTTGCTGTGAAAATACTTGTAAAAATGTAATACAGAAATTAAACGAATTTCATCCTCTTAGAAACTCCAATAATACCAAACAAAATTCAGAAAAGAATACAAAATTTATAGAATTGTAATTGCAGGTTTTTAATAAAAAGATAAAAAAAAAACACTTTTTCACAAGCCCATCGAAATCTAAAAATGGTTGCATAATCGTATATGGACTGGAATTAGAAGCTATAAGTATATAAAAAAAACTTAAATAACTTTAAATCAAGAAAGAAAAAAACAAAAGTTTCAAACACAGAACAGACTTTTAAAACTTCAATAATATTCAATTCAGTTTGATAAACGTTATCATAAGCAAAGCTGGGCACAAACTAGTTAAAAAGTTAAAAGTTAATCAAAAAAGTTAAATTTATTGCTAATTTTTAACTTTCCCGTTCATTTTGATAACCACTAAAAAGTTAAATGACTCGCGTTAAAATTCTTTCGTTAATTCAGTTAGTTAAATATAAAACGAAAAACAGAAGAAGTAAAATCAGTATAAAAAAGAAAAAACTTAGGAATTGAATTAGGGCGAATCGAATGTGTTACTGACAGATACTGCCTGCCTTCTGGGATGTAAATGAATTAAGTTAAATAACTGAATCACGAATTTAACGACATTTAGAATTTCTTTTAATCCTCGCTTAAATATGTTCATATGCATAATTTAAATAATTAAACAAATAAATAACCAAATTAAAAGTCGGAGAAAACTTTATATTATATTATTCGAGTTTTCGAAAAATATTTTTTTGGTTTTTGCTATAGAAATTTTTAACTTTTTAACAAGATTAACGAAATTAACTTAACGAAGTGAAGTTTTTGGTTAATTTATTTCGGATTAACGATGCTTGTAAGTATAAACTCTTAACAGGATTACTAAAAATCGGAAACTTTATGGGAATGTCCATTTGTCCAGCTTGTGATTACGAACGTAATTTAAAAGATATAGACTATAAATTTGATAAAAGATATTCCATTTTTTTAGAAAAGTTAAGTTTTAAGATGAGCAACATCGTATAAAAACCAACAACAAATGGATGAGGCAAAATGAAAACAACTTAAAAATGTATACAAAGAATTAGCTACAATAAGGATATCTTCCATGAAAACTTCCCTATAGTTCTATAATTCTAATATGCACTAATGACCGTCTTTATATAACCTTAAAAAGACTTACACGATTTTATGAAAGAAGTAGAAACCATGCATTGTACTGTTGCTTTACGAGTAAATACAAATTGACCCTATAAAAAGAGGCACCTACTCCCTGTAAAGAGGCCATTTAACTAATTTTCAACATTCTAAAGCGTCATTCCTGCATTTTAGCGATTATTTAAATTGTGAACTGCACTGAAAAGGCAAAACGGATACACCACACAGCAAAACCATTACCAACAACAACAACAATATATAACAACTACAACAAGAGGAGCAGAAACAACAATTTTCGGTATGTAGGTATCACTGTGGCAATCCAAAGTAGGCATTCAAAGATACTATTTATTTTTCGGCTGAAGAGGAAGTTCCAAATTACATTTAATTAGGTGAGCATAATCGCGAATTCAACAAAACTTAAGGTCGTACGAACGGTGAGCGATTATCGTCAGCCAGCAAGAATCAGACGGGGATGGCTGGACAACAAAAAAGGAACAATCCATAAGTGCGCCGTCGGTGAAATTCGCACGTTTAACCTTTAGGATAAACAAAAAATCAACCGAAAAAGCTGAAGTGAACCTTGGGGGCAATTTTCGCATCACTTTGGAGATGGATGAAAAGGTCTAAATGGATTGATGGTTGAGTGGATAGGCAGACAGACGGACGGACAGACAAACAGTCAAACAGACAGACAGAATAGACAGACGGACTGACGGATGACACGCGTGTGTAACAAACAACATCAAATGCGCGTGGTGCGGTGCGCTCGCAATTACCATAAGGAACCCAACTTAGGGATTGCTTAATTTCGGAGGAGCTAATTTAATAACAAACTGAAGTAGAAACCATGCGAAACCCTAAAAATAAAATAGTAGTAACTTTACAGAGTATTTGAGTATTTTTCGGATTATTAATCCCACAGGACCTTTTCGAATGAGTATCAAATGCAGAATGTGTCCTTGTTTCGGTAGAAAATGCTTAGCCAATTAACTGGAAGTCAACACACAAACATATGCTGATATTAGATCTGGCGCTGCATAAAAATCAAATAAATTCCAACCATGTCAACAAGTTTTTGTTGTGATTCACCACACAATGTGAGTGCATATTAAGTTAGCACATAAGCTGAATAAATAGATACATACATGCTTTAGGTATACTTTAAAAGGTATTTCACCTATAACAAAACCAACAAAAATAGTTCCCAAGATACAAATTAGTCTCTTTTCCTTTTCAACCCAGTCAATGAACTTAAATGTTAAACATACTCGTTATATAAACTATTATTGGGTTATAGTTATTAGTGGGCGTGGTACAGCCAATCCTACAAACTTGTTGTTGTTATTAGTTGTCGACAATAGCCAAAAACGCTTTTGTTTGTCGATGATCGTGGACTTAATTATTTAATAATGGGCGTATTATAAAGTGGAGTCTGGGTTTTAGAAAAGTTTCATAAGAAAAAGTTATAAATTTAACGTTTTTAATATTTTTGGATTTCACTTTAGTGATCCGAAATTATTCTATATATTAAAATGAAACAACTTCAACTACAAGTAAACTCTTGTGTTATTATCAGTGTGGTGCATTAATAATAGTTGGTAGGACAGTGAGTTTTGAATTGCTTAAGCAATTTATATTTGTGTGGAAACAAACGTCCTTTAAAATCAAGTAAAAACAAATGTATTTAAATCGACTCATACATCAGGAGCGATTTTTGGGCTGTAAGTGGCTGTCTCGATGAGAAAGTGCTAAACATTTCGATTGCCATTTCAGAATTGCTTTCCAAGAAGGTAGCGAGCGTTGTCTTACACCCAGAAGCCGAGAAGCCGCGTTAGTTACCTGCCGAGTAATGCAGCCCTGTCAATGCATTTCAATTGTAGGTAATTGATATGTTTATTTGGTTTACACTTTTTTCCAAATCACAAGTCAAAGTCGAGTATTTTTCTTAACAAGGATACAAGATCGGGTCAGTGTCATGATGGGAATCTATTCGAATGAATAATTGTACTTTCTTCGATAAGCATCCAGCAAGTACAAGCGTAAGCGGATGAGGTAACCAAAGTAAACATTCAATATTGCTTTTTAATTTCCAAATCAAAATAAGATCTTGTTGACATTTTACACTCATCAAGACGTACGGAAACGGTTTCGATTAGATTGTGTAATTGTGAACATTTTTTTTGTAAATGTGGTTTTACTTTCGAATGCGAAAGTAAAAAGTAACGAAATAGTTGTGTGGGGTCTTGCGTTTCAATTGGTTTGGTTTATTGGAATTTCGGTGTAAATGGATATTTTATTTGTTATTTTGTATTTATTTGTTGCAATTTGCAATTCAAATAAAATTTCATGTTAATACAAAAATTGTTCGTTTGTTTTTTTTTATTGAAATTTAGTAGACAAACAACTGCGCTGGATTGGGAGTCCTACACAAATGTTCCACACTATGTGAACATATGAAAAAAACAATGGGACCACAATTATTTTTTGTTTGACACACACGATTTATAAAAAATTAGCTTATTGTACCCAACGTTGCTCGGGTTTTGTTTTGAATGTATTTGAGTTACGGCGGTGGGCGTTAAATGGATCGAACCACGACAGTTTCTGGTGAAAATACCAAATGTGACCCTACAAACTCAAATTCCAAATTTCAGATTTTTAGGAGCAATAATCAAATATTTCTACTTAGTTACACAAATTGAGGTCGTAATAGGTGGGCGTGGCTAATTTTTTTTTAGCACAAAACCATCAATGGCGTAACCACAGCAACTCCCAAAATTTTCATTGCAATCGAATGAATGTTTTAGTCGCGCAAAGGGTACAAAGAAAGAAGTTATAAAGAAAGAAACATTCATGTTTATAGCTTTCTTTTAAAATGATATTTAAGACAATTGTTAGTTTTTTATTAACCCGGCTTAAATATAATTTAATTAAAATAAAATAAAATCATTGAATCATTTAAAAAGTGCCAAATGCTTTACTTTTTAGGCTCACGTTCATGAGTGCCACACAAGGCGCCTCGGACACGCTTGTACGGATTCCGATGCGCACAAAATGTGTGCCCAGGACAAACATCTGTTCGTTACAAAGGCACCATAAAAAATGCAACAACAACATTACCAAAAAAAAAAAGAAAAATCGGAAGTAAAAAAGCGCACTTAACTGTTTCTACTAATACTATTGTATTTTGTTGTGGTTGTCGATATTATCCTTTAACAAGCAGCACGGAATAAAACACCATCAAAGCTACCTAATACAACAACAACAAAGGTTACTGAAAGGTGCATAATTTAATCCACATGGAAATAAACGTTGAAAAAGCACAGCACAGCACAGCACAGCAGAACCACGTGAGACAAAATTTTTTTTTTTCTTGAGTGCTTATCCAAAATGTTTTTAAATGCTTGCGCCAGCAAAAAAAGGCGCGCGCGCGTGTGGTCAAGGAACTAATCAAGTGTTAAGAATATAAATTGTGTTAAAAGCGCAAAAAACCAATAACGAAAATAACTGTTAAAAGGAAAGGTGTCTTTTGTAATGTAAAACCAAGGTCGACGCTTGATTTTTGCTGAATTAGGACTCACAATCAATAACAAGAAAACAAGACTTAGTTAACATACATACATACATACATACATACATACATACATACATACATACATACATACATACATACATACATACATACATACATACATACCACATCTTCTTAATATAAATCTTAAGATGAAGTTTATGTTATTAAAATTATTTGTGATTAGGAGTTTCAAAGCAAGAATTTCAAGATTGATTTAAGAATTTCAGTGATGACACGACTTCTTTTAAAGGATCGGCTTGATTCAAGACTATATTTCTTGAATTTAGAGTGGTTTCTGTATGAGTGAATGGGAGGGGAAGGTAGTTTTTGTCCGATCTTGTTCATCTTAGAACTTAACCTCCGTTTAAAGCTCACATACCAAATTTCAACTCGATATATAAAACTACGGCTGTAAACGCTGAAACAAACAAACGGGCGGACAGACATTGTTTATTCGACTTAGAATTTGATTCTGAACAAAATTCAGCAAAACAAACTCAATCAATATTATCTTCGGTACAAGTTTGCACATGGCGAAGGGTATACAAATAAAAAATAGATCTAATGGGGATGACATTTTAAAAAACAAACATACGAAGTGGCGGTCAATAGTTCAGAAGTTTAAGTGTGCTCCTGTGTTTAGATTCGCGAGTTCAATTCAGAGCGAACTAAAATTTAAAAATTGTATGTTTGGTTGTTACTTAATTTAAACATTGCTAATGTTTACAATAGTCAATCAGTTCGCCAATTAAATGTTTAAATCGCAATTTACATTCAACAAAATTTATGAGAATAAATAAAATTGTTGTAAGGGCTTCAAGGAAAAAACCAAAAACAAATTATTCATGTGTAATTAATTTTCTTTTTTAAATTTAAAATTTATTGCTTATTGAAATTTAAACCTTTGATTATCCTGATTATTTTGTGTTTAAGGGATGCCGTCAAAGGAATCATCAATCGTGAACGCCTACACGCAACGTCATTTCATGTAGGATCCTTGCATATCCTTGTACGCTTAGTCTTTATGTATTTGTTTGTCCGTATGTCTGTCTGTATGTCTGTTTGTTTGGTTGTCTGTCCGTATGTTTGTCTTAGCGCATTCATAACTCATATGCATCACTAAGCGGCCCCGGTCGTATTTACTCAACCCTTAAAAAAGTCTTAGCAAGATTGATTATTGTCTTGTCCGCTGAGCAAATAACACTGGACTCGGATACATTTAAATTGAGGGCAATTAAATGTGAATTCCTCGACTCAATCGAGAATAACTTTATAAACACGTGGCCAACAGCGTGGCTGGTGCGAAGCGGCTTTCCTTTTACCCTTTCGTTTAGGCACGCGGTAGTGCGAACGATATGCCACAAAAACGAGGGCGTTAAGTTGGACACGAATTCTGGTCGCTGTCTAAATCGATTTCTTAGAATTGAAAAATAAGTTTTTTTTTAGTTAACCAAGGATTTTGGTTTTAATTAAGTTGTTTCTTTTAACGATTAACAAATTTTTGGAAATTTACATTGTTAACCACAATTTACATATTGGGACCTGGTGGGCCGCGCGTGTTCAGCATAACATTTAATTATACCACAAAAATATTTTTTCTCATAGACAACCGCTTTCAAATCCAACCTATTTTCATTTTATTTGAATAAATAGTTTTACCATGACGACTTACAACCTCGATTTCGCCCACTTAACGAATTATCTCGAGCATAAAACATTTTGCAAAATTTCATCAAAATCGGTAGAGTCGATCTTAAGGTACTGGAGACAAATATTTTGTATATACAATATATACAAATAAACTAAGTTCCTTAATAGAATTTGAAAAAAACACATTTTTCAAATATTCCAAACTTTGCTCCTTTTAACCAAATTCGTAGATATAAAAGTATATTATATAAAAATGAGTATATAAATTGGATTTCTTGAAGCAATTATTTGGCAATACTACAAAATATAACAAACGTGAATTTTTAATGGACTGAGTTCCGACCACTGTAATAAATCATGCCACTAAGGAGGAGGATGCAGAAACCCAATAGTTTGGAAATTTCAAATTACACAAAATTGCAGTTGTTGTTTTGTTTTAATTGCAATTGTGCGATTTTCACACGTTTTAAATCAACACTGGCCTGCTCTAATTTTGCGTTACGCCCGCAACACCGGAAGTGGTACATCAGCATCCGAAATATTTTTACATTTTTGCCCTTAAGATCATTAATCGATTTTAACCCATTTCCAACTGCTATTAAATGGGTAAAAATCACTTTAACCTTGTATAACTAGGTGCTTAATATAATTTTGGTTTGTTGTTAAGTTTACCAAGGAGCAATAAAATATAATCCACCTCTTAGTCAATCTACTCGGTTGGGGTTTAAATTTAGGTGCGTCTTCCAAAACTTTTTAACAATATAGTAAAACAACATCCGATGTGTTCCTCAATAATTCTCCTCCTCTTTTTATCCAAGTGTGAATACTAAATTGAAGTGTTTAGTATAGAAAAATACTGTAGTTAGATACAGAACATATGGATACACCATGTTTAGGTTCAAGGTACTAAGGTTTTATATATTTTCAGTATAGATAACCAGTTTAAATTCAATACTACTTTTGGTCGGATTAAAACAACGCCCATCACGCGAACAAACTTCCCCTTTTATATGGAAAAGAAATTAAATTATTACAAACATAAGTAACAGTATTAGTAGAAACTATTGGCAAAAAAAGTGCGTGATCGGATAAAAAGAACGCCCACTTATAGTACGGACGTAAAGCATTTATGTGATACACATTTATGTGGCGTCTGTAAAATCTAAATATTTGAGCTCCGGGTTAACCGAAGATAATTTTCTTACTACTTTTATCTATTTTTAATTGCGACTCTCAAAAAATCATTCAGAGCATAAAAAGGAAATGTAGCAATCGTCGAGGACTTTGCGAGTACAACAATAAATCGGTAATAATTCTTTCCAATCGGACATCAATTGTCAAAGTAATAACTTAAAATTCATTCTTGTGGTTTTACTTGCGGTCTGGTTTTTAATTAATCAAAGACGTAAAAGGTAGGCGTGGAAGATATTATAACTTATCCATTAATTTGAAAGTTAGAACGTTAAGCAATGAATCTCCTCTTTGTTTTGTATTTCATAGAGCTGCCAACTTTTTTAAAGAACCGCTCGTTTGCGCATTTCTTTGTTATCCGCTTTTTTGCGCATTTCGTCTTGGTCCGCTCGTTTGTGTATTAAAATAGTTGGCAACGATGAAATAAAATCATCTTGGAAAAGAAGTGCGGCAGACGGCTTGTAGCGTGGACGTGGACAAAAGGATTGAGGGGATTTCAATTTCATCAGATTAACCGGGTTGTTAGTTTAAAAGTGAAAACCAAACAAACACTAAAATGCCAACAATCGGAATAAAACGCGATTTGCTTTTCGAGGCACTGAACAAAAAATACAGTTAGTGGCTTCCTTTTAAAACTAAACCCATCTCATACATTTATTTTCTTATTTCTCTATGTAAATCACAAACGCAGCCGATGATGAATTCCAGCAGTTGTGCTTTGCTTTCGGATTGGAACTCGATGAAGTGGTAAGTGGGCGTCGACTGCATTAAAGTTTCATGTTAAAATAATTTGAGTGCTGTACTTGTGTGTACGTTGTGTGTTTTGTATAGACAACCGAGAAGCAAATGTTGACCAAAGAGCAGGGCGAGGTGGCTGCTACAGCCGATGCCTCCGAAGAGATCATCTATCGCATCGACATCCCGGCCAATCGCTATGATTTACTCTGTGTGGAGGGCCTCGTTAGTGGCCTGCTCGTATTTCAGGGCAAGTAAGTATCCTCTACTAAAATAATACAATAGCACATCAATGTATTCCAATACTATTTTTCATTTAAGCTTTCTTTTTATTTATTATCTTCATTTTTATGTTTCTTACTTAGAATCAAGCCGCCGCAATTTAAATTGGTCGAACCGGCTCAGCGACAGGTGTTGAAAATTCTCCCAGAGACAGCGCAAATACGTCCATTCGCTGTGGCGGCGGTGCTACGCAACATTACCTTGACACAGGCGGCCTACGAAAGCTTTATCGATCTGCAGGATAAACTACACCAGAACATTTGCCGCAAGCGGACTTTGGTTGCCATCGGTACACACGATCTGGACAAGGTGCAAGGCCCGTTCACATACGAGGCGCGTGCTCCGGCAGACATACGCTTTGTGCCGCTCAATCAGACACTCTCAATGGACGGCAATGAATTGATGGAGTTCTATACACCTCATGCGCAGCTTAAACAGTATCTGCCCATAATACGGGATTCACCTGTCTATCCCGTTATTTACGATGCAAACGGTGTCGTTCTTTCACTGCCGCCAGTCATCAACGGCGACCATTCGAAGATTTCGCTGGAGACGCGCAACGTCTTCATCGAGTGTACCGCTACTGATCTGACCAAAGCGAAGGTCGTTTTGGACACTATTGTCTGTATGTTCTCTACGCATTGCGCTGAAAAGTTTACCGTCGAGCCGTGCGATGTTGTGTCGCCCTCAGGCACTGTTACTTCATATCCAGAGTTGGCTGTACGCGAGGAGGTGATTTCGGCACGTAAGGCTAATGCGGCTATTGGAATTGCAGAGACACCATCCAAATTAGCTGATATGCTGACACGAATGTATCTCGAAGCACAGGTGAAAAAGGTAAGTCACAAACGGTTTACTTTTCTTTAGGAAGCTCTCAAAAAAATGTTCGCTGTTAAATAACACTCGTTTTTTTATTGAATGCAGGATAATGAGGACGCCATTATTGTTAAGATTCCGCCAACGCGTCACGACGTCATACACGCTTGTGACATATATGAGGATGTGGCGATTGCATACGGCTACAACAACATTAAAAAATCGCTGCCCTCCTTTATGCATATTGCCAAACAGTTCCCATTAAACAAGCTGACAGAACAATTGCGCGAACAGGTCGCTCAAGCAGGCTTCACTGAGGCACTCACTTTTACGCTGTGTTCACGCGACGATATCGCCCGCAAGCTAAATAAGTCGATCGATTCGCTTGCGGCGGTGCACATTTCCAATCCCAAGACGCTTGAATTTCAGGTGGTGCGCACTTCGCTATTACCGGGTCTTCTAAAAACTCTCGCCGCCAACCGTAAAATGCCGCTGCCAATGAAACTCTTTGAAATCAGCGACATCGTCATCGCTGACGATGATGCAGAGGTGGGTGCGCGCAATGAGCGTCGCCTCTGCGCCGTCAATTGCAATAAATCAGCTGGCTTTGAAGTTGTGCATGGATTGCTTGATCGCGTCATGCAGCTGCTGGAAGTGTCGTGGAAGAACAGTGACGCCGTCGAGAGTGGATACTTTTTGCAGGCCGTTGAGGGTACGAATGACATATAATTTATAGTGCTGAAAAAATAATAATCACAAATCCTTTTCTTTAATTACATCAGATCCTAGCTACTTTCCGGGGCGCTGTGCCAATATTATGCTAAATAAAGTGGCCATCGGCAAGATTGGCGTTTTGCATCCCAGTGTGCTGCAGGCCTTCGAATTGACCACGCCCTGCTCCTGCCTGGAGTTAAACATTGAACCTTTTGTTTAGATTGTTTAAAATTAAATTTGTATTTCCATTTTGAATGCATTTTTTATGTGCTCCACACTAGATCGGTCTTTTAATTAAATTAATGTTGCATATGCTTGAAATTGTTAAACAATAAAATTGTAATAGAATTAAATTCAAACAGGAACTGTATTAAAAAATAAATTATTCTTTGCTTACAAACCAATTTTGTCTCTGGTTTTTTTTTAAGTCTACATTGCCAAAAGGAGCAAAATGACCCTCTAGAAGTCCTTCTTTTAGAAGCGAAAGGAAAGTATGTCAAAAGAGACATTTTTTAGAAGAACTTTTCAATTGCCAACTGGAAAGCAATGAAATTAATTAAAATTAAAATTCTGATTGCACCGAATTAATTGATTCGTATCGGTTTAAAACTTTGGTCAATACAATTCTTTGTTTTAGAAAACGTCGTAAGACGTTAATATTTAAAACATTAAAATAATTTGAATTTATTTTTAACCAAATGTTTTTTTTTTGTAGTGTTCAAACAAACAAGAGGATATCGAAGATACAACAAAAAGAAATACCTTAAATGTCGTTCACGTCTTTGGTTAAAAAAAGTGTTGTTGTTAAATACTCGAAATATACGCAAGTTTTAATTGCCATTTAAGTTTTTCTATATATTCCTTTGTTACTTGCCTTTAATAATTTAATAATCAAAAACCTGTTGAACAGAAAAAAACCTAAACTACTTCTGCTCAAAGTGGCAGCAACTTGATACCAGAAGAAACCTCTTGTCTGTTACGGAAATATATTTTGTTTAAAATTGTTTATTTAATTCGGATATTGTACTAAAGAAATATTCAAATCGGTGAATTGGCAAAGGTTAAATGGTCGATTCATGTGGGCCTCTCTCTCTCTCAGCTGGTGCACCACGGGATTATCAGACCAAAGTCTGTTAGAAAGGTGTCTAAACACCTTGAGGGCTAACCATGAAGTGTTACGAGCACTGCGACCATTAAAGATCTTTTGTACTCAAAGTCCATTTACGGCACTTCAATCAATTCTACCTTTTGTATACGAGTAATACGTAAGTAAATAAATAAAATAAAAAAACACTAGATCTGTCGTTTTTGTTGTTTGTTTTTTCTTTGCTGATGTTTGTTTTAAGTTTTGTAGAATTTTTTATATAATTTTTATTCATGCAGTTTTGAATGTTTATGTTATGTTATGTTTCTTTTATTTGTATTTACTTTTTCAATAATATAATATAATAATTATAAGAGTAATAATAATAATAATAATAATAATAATTATGTATGTATTTATGTATGTATGTATATTCCGTAGTATACTCAATACAGCAATAATAATAATAATAATAGTAATTGTATTTTTGTTTATCATTTTCTTAGCAATTTTATATGCATTCTGTTTTTTTTTTTCTTTTTTTTCTTCACATTAATGTATTTTTAATGTTGTTTAATATATTTCTATGCAATATAACACGAAAGAAATTTATATTTGCTTGTCTGCTATCCATATATATATTATATATTTTTTTTCTTTTTTTTTGCATGTATCTTTGTGGTTTTTTCTTCTTCTTCTTCACAAAATTTTTTTTTTTCTTTGTATCGTTTGCGTTTAAGGATGCGCGCTGCGCTGCTCACTACTTGAATTAATTAAACTGTGTTGTATGCATGTCTGTGTGTGTGTGTGTATGTGTATGTGTGTGTTTGAATATTTTGTTTAAATATGCTTTTTAATTTAATCATATCTTAATAAGAACCTTTTTTCTTCAAGTTAATATCAAATTTTAACTCTTGAAGTGTTTTCATTGTTTTTGTTGTTATTTTGCTTGCAGCTAAACTAAAAGTATTCTCTTTTCTTTTTCTTTTTTGTCGTATATAAGTTATGTAGTAAGTTGTATGTGTGTATATCTGTTATGTATTTAGCAGTGTATTACATAATGCCGTCTGTCAACGTACATATGCATTTCGTATGGTCTATATATATATATATAATTATATAATTATATAATTATATAATTATATAATTATATATATTAACCAATTTTATATGTTCGAGAGTTAAAAGAATCTTTTGCTTTCTAACTTTATTTTAATTAGTTATTTTATTATTTTATTTATTTTTTAAATAAGCAACTGCAACTTGCTTGCATATGAGTCTAAGGAGCCACAGAACAAACACTGCACAGACGGGCCGAGTGCCTGTGCGGTAAATGTAAATATGACCGCCACGCCTTTGAATATGCAAAAAATTGCACCACACGGCTTTAAACAAATTTGATAATTTGAATTAACACACATACCAAAACAAAAAACAAATCAAAAAACCAAACAAAACAAAACAAAAACATTTCGCTTATAAATATGTTCTGGTAATTTCTTTTTTTTAAAGTTGATAAATTGTTTTTTTTGTCTACTTTTATTTATCAATTAGATTTTCTTTTTTCTTTTAGAGATTTGGGAATTGAACAGCAAAGTCTAATTAAGCTTTTCTTCTTCATCTGTTGTATGTATTTTTTTCATTAAATTTTCTAATGAAATATGAAAATTTTGTTTGCTTTCAACGTTTTTGTTGTTGTTTAAATAGCGTACCTACAAAACTACGATAAATCTTTGAAAACTTTTCAACACGATGTAGAAAACAAAACAAAGACAAACTACTTGAAGATTTAAAAATTGCCTTCTTCAAGTCAGAAGGAACAACCGAGTTCAACTTAAGTGGCATGTGACAATAGGGGCAGCCCTTTTTATTTAGTTACGATTAATAGGGAATATATAAATTACTTTACCAACTTTGGTTGAAGTTAAATAAAGAAATAAGAGCCGCCCTAGAGCGCCGTTGACTTCATTTTCAATGTGAACTTTCTTTAGGCAATCCTAAACACATTCCATGGTTATACATAATCGAAGCCAATTATAGTGTTGTTAAGCTTTTGGTTAATATAAACTTCCTAAGCCATAGTCAGAAATGAATACTTCACAATAAAGTTTACTTAAAACACATAATTATAAGTATGCAAGGAGCATATAAAGCTCTTAGCATAATTTTCTATAGTGCACTCCATGTCTGACTGTAACTTTAGTATCCGATGACAATAACATCTCATGTATTCGTTAAAGACTTGCTGAAAAAACTGAACTAGTAGTTATTTTTTGACGAAGGCTGAATGTATTGTTTCGATAAATGCGAAGAAGATAATATAAAGAAACAATATTGAATTTTAAGCAAAACAAACTGAATTTCTCAATTATTTGTATCTTTACTTTCACCCTTTTTCTATTATACTTCATTGCGAACGACTTTTTTATGAAAAGAATCTCGATATAGACACGTCATTTATTTTCCAACATCGCCAAAGATCGTTTTTATGTGACTTTCAGTTTCGATTGTGGAGCTAAAACCAAAACGAAAACAAAAAAACAAAAGACATTTAAAAAGGATAAACAACAAATAAAACTATGCATTATAAAATATATGTTTTAATAAAGTATTTATATATATATTTCTTTTCTTTCTTTCTTTCTTTCGGGTTTATTTCTTGTAGTTTCTTTCATTTCTATTATTAATTCATTTTTAGGCATTAAGTGTATATAATTTAAACATTTTCCATTGAATTTGAAGTTTTCTCTTATATTCCTTGAATAGCCGTAATTATAGTATAGAAGTATTAGGTAGTAATAATTATAATTAGAATAATAATGTGGGGGAAGGGGTAGGGGGTAGGTATGTTTGTATGTATGATTAAGGGTAATAATATGTAATTATAATTGTATGTAGTAATGTTTATGTTTTTTCTTCGTATGTTTATAATTTATATATATATGCATGTATACATTGCTATATTGTTGTTGTTGCTGTTGCTACTGTTCTTATATGAATTTCCTTCTCCTTGGTTTTCTTCAATTTTTTCCGTAAATTGTTTATATGTAAAGTATAGTAGCATATGCATGTATAATTTAGTGTGAATGTATTACTTTTAACTTCATGTTTTCTAGTTGTAGTAGTAGTAGTAGTAAGTAGAATGAATTAAAATGGTATTCTCGTAAGTTTGCTAATTTTAATTTTCATTTTATCCAAAAACAAAATAAAAAAATTTATATTCAACAATTCAGCGATTTCGTTTGTGGGCCTTATGTGTATGTGTGTTAGGGGGTGTTAAGTTGGGATTATAGATATATTTTCTAAATCGTGTTTTATATTATTTTTATATTTTCGTTTTCGAACATGCTGTATTTTTCTGTTTTTATTTCCCATCTTTAATGCAGCGTGTTTCCAACACCACATTTTACAAAGTACATTATATATGCATATACATGGTTGTATGCTTGTGTATATAAGCATATAGCTAAGCAATGTTATTTTATTTAGTTTTTGTATTTTTTATAAGTAGCTGCTTAGGTGTATAAGTTTTTATTTGAAAGTTAAAAAAAGTAAATTTTTTAGCATAGAGCAACAGTTCAACTTTGTCGTTTGTTATTTTCCTTTGCATCTATCTAAATCAGTTTTGAATGAACACCATACAGTTTGTTGTTGTTCTTGCCATACTTCAAATTCATCCACAGAGTTTTATTCCAAAAAGATTTTTTTTTATAATTTATTTTCTTTTATATTTAAGCGTTAAAGTTAATTTTTGTTTAAATTTCTTCTTTCAAGCTTAATTCAAAATTGTGTATGTGTGTGTGATTTGGGTGGTGTGTGTGTGTGTGGTATGTGTGTATTGTTGAAAAATATTTGAAATATTATTTTAAATTTTTCGACGTCAACTTTACACCAAATTGCCTTTTATAACATCAGTTAGTCCAGTTGGTGGGCCAAGTCTGCATGCGGGACGGAACAAAAAAATGATCGTTAAATATTTTATGACGTACTCGTACGATCGTGGAAACGCTGTACACTTACGTGCTTATCATGATGATCCCAAAGCTCCACCTTTTCCGGCATATGGGGTGCCATATCGCCGGCATGACCCACGAAGTGTGGATATGCAAATGTCGGAATCAAATTCATCGGCTGATTTTGATTCAAACTGGGTGGCGGCATAGAAGTGTGGTAGTCCAAAGCCATCTGCAAGTGGTTTCAATTATTTATTAAACGAGTTACAAAAAATATGTACTGGGGATACACTTACATGAAATTGATCCTGCTGATGATGGAAATCGCCGGGACCACTCAGGCCACCACCGCCTGGCGCTAGGCCTGCAGCGCCAGCCGCACCGCCGTAATAACGGTACTGTTGCTTCATCCAATTCGAGTGTTGTTGCTGTTGTGGATTTTGTTGGTTCTTGTCCATCATCCATGGCGGCATTGGTCCACCGGCGCTCATAGCGCCAGGACCAACGCCAACTGCAGCTGACATTGCGGCAAGTGGGTCGTCCATTATGAGACCAGCTGCGGCTGCGCCCATATTTGGAAAATTATTGTACTTCCAAGAGGCACGTTCAGTGCCAATGGGACGTGGCATCTTGCGTAGATCGTCCTGCTGCTGTTGTTGTTGTTGCTGCTGCTGGAGTAGGCTATTGCCTTGGGCCGCTGCGGCAGCTGCAGCAGCAGCGCTTTGATTAGGTGACATGGCCGCCGGCGAACTGCCGCCTCCCATACCACCCGGCATACCATTTTCTAGATTAAGAGCATTCTGCACATATCCGCTGTAATCGTTGCCAGCGCCGGTGCCATACCAACGTTGATTTTGTGGTGCCTGACCACTCTGCGGTTGCGACTGTGGACGCCCGGGAGCTAAACCGGCGCTTCCCATTAGCGATTTTGTGGCATTATAATTGGAATTTGACTGTTGTTGCTGATGGAAAATGCCACCACCGATTGGCTGTTGTTGTGGCGGAACTTGCTGCGGTTTGTTACCAACATTTTGCGAGAACGCCGACGCGCGTGGATTCAATCGAGACATTGGATGGCTGATAGCGCCTCCAGCAGCCCCATATTGTGAATGCACAACGTTCGGATCCATGTGATAATTCATTTGATGTGCTGCTGCAGCAGCCAGGTTCTGCTGAACACCCGAAGCACCCAAATGATCGTAAAAGCGATTCATGGGTGGTTCGCCTATGGCACCGGGTCCATTGGCGCCCCTACCAGAATTATTTGGTCCGATTGGTCCAAAATTCATCGCTTGCTGTGGTGCCTGCGAGTCGTGCGAATGTACAACTGTAGCTGTTGATGCTGATTGAGTTGTTTGCACAGCAGATCCTGAGTTGCCACCGATTCGGTGCTGGCTACTAGCAGGGCGCTGTATAGCTAGGCCGCTGGCTGGTGGTGGCGGTACAGCGCTTGTTGGCGGCTGTCCAATTGGTGCAGGGGGTGGTTTAATAACGCCGGGTGAAAGTGCCGATGCGTCTGATGTACTACCGGCGCCATTGGCGACGTTTGTAGACGCTTGAGCCGCCTGTGAAACACCAGAATTATCATTTTTAGTAGAAGTATTGGCTGTGCTACCGTCGGCGTTGCTTGTAGCAACTGTAACTAAGCCGCCACCTGGTGATCTGGAAACGGAAGTGCCGCTGCCAACTGCTGTGTTTTGTGGCATAATGCTAAGGCTTTGTTGCGAGAGACCGCCGCCTGCTGTTGGTATCGTTTGTCCTGGTTGACTTCCAATAGGTGCTGGCATGTTATTCATGCCACCTGGCGGCGATGTTGAGTGCTGCGACGATGCCTTAGAGCTGCCTACTGGCGAGCTAAGAATGTTACGGTTGTAGCCAGGTGCCTTCGAGGCATCTGCCTTCGGTAGAGAATCACCGCCAAGCGAAGACGAGACATTGTATTGCAAATTGTCACTGCCACCCCATTGCGACTGATAGCTTGTGTTATCCATGAAAAGTGTGTACTCGTTGCTAATCTTTGTCGAGATTTGTGTCCCAAAGCCATTGCCTCCAGATGCTGTCATTGCGCCTGAGTTGCCACTGTTGACGGCCATCGAAACTGCTGGATCATTAAGTGCGGTATTGATGACAAGGTTTTGTGCTTGTTGTTGTTGTTGTTGAACGACATTGTTTTGTGGTGGCGGTATTTGCACTTGTTGCTGCTGCTGAGTCATTGCTAACTGCTGTTGCGGTTGAGACTGCGTTACTGTTTGCTGTTGTGTTAATCCTGCCGCAGGCGAAACAAGATTGCGTTGTTTGTTTTGTGGCGGACCGATAGGAGTAACGGCGCGTGCTGTCGTAGTAGTTGTATTCTGTGCAGCGGCTGTAGCTGCCGCAGATGCTGCAGCTGCGGCTGCTGCTGCATTAACTGCAGCGACATCGGCCACGTTAAAAGTCCCAATGGGTCCGGATAAAGTGTTGCTGTTGTGGTGGTTATTGTTGCTGCCACCTAGTTGTGGTAGTTGTGATGACGCCGCACTGGGAATTGGTTTGCCACGTCCATATGGCGCTGTGGTGCCAATTCTGCCAACAATACCTTCACTGCTTTTTTTAGGTGAGGATGTTGCGAGTGCTTGTGGACGCGCATCGCCGCCAGTAAATGCTGCTGAAGCAGCGCCCGTAAGTTTTGCTGCAAATGTTTGCGAATTGACGGCGCTATTGCCAGCCCCACTGCTGTTTGTAAATGTGGCGGTTGATTGCTTAGCGTTTGTGCTCTTCTGTGCTGTCAGCGCATTAATAAAGGACGAAGCTGTGCCTTTTGTGGCGCCGCCACTTGATGAATCGCTTTTTGGGTGTTTCTGTGATCCGCTGCTGGAGCTGGTAGCAGCGTTCGACTGCGTTGAGCTACTGCTGCCGCGTGCGGGCTGCTGTTGGGAGTAAAAAGGTTTGGTCGGCTGTGAACGTCCAGCGGACGATTTTACAATAACGGATGCTTGGGATTTAGATGCGTTAGATTTGCTGCTGCCGGAGCCGATGGCCTTGACCAGTGCTGCTGCTGCAGTATTCGATGACCCTGTTGCATTGGAATTATTTAATGTTGCGCTATTCGACACAGACAACTGCACAGATTGTGCAGCTGGTGTAGAGGAAGTCGAAGACGTTGACGACGACGACGAAGATTGTTGCATGGCAGCGGTTTTATTATCCCATGTGCCGACACTCATCGGCAGAGAGGAGGCCTTAATGCTGGTATTAATACGCGGCAACATTTGCAGTATATCGACATCAGGGTCCTTAATCAATGCCAAAATCAGCATGTGTGCTTGTTTTGTGGCGTCGGTGAGACCCTTGATCGTTATGCTTCGCTCCGATTGATTCTTGCCTTGTTTTTCGACTTCGATGTGTGCGCCGGTGGTTGCGCGTATTGCGTTAATATTGCTACCCGCACGTCCGATGACGCGCGATATCGCGTTAACGGGCACTTGCACTTTTTTGCAGGTCATTTCGGGCACTGCTGAAGCGGCTGCCGATGTGACGGCAGAAGCGGTCGATGTGTTGGTTGACGACGATGAAGCAGTGCTGCTGCTTTGCTGTGTGGAACTCTTGCGGACGACTTCTTTCCAGCCATCTTCACCGCGTTTGGGTGGATTTGTTTTGGTTGGTTGTGGTGCTACGACAGGCGTGGCGGTGTCATCATGCCTCTTTGAATCCTCGTGAGCGGTGCGAGTTGCAGAAAACACAAGCGACTTCCGGTTGCCGCCCGTTGTTGAGGCACTGGCAGATTGCATTGTTGCTGTGCTTCCGGTATCAGTAACTTTCTCCGGTTTTTGCTGCTTATCCGCAACTGAAAGCTGTTGTTTAGTGCTGACAACGGTTTCTTTCGGTGCCAAATTCTCTTTTTCGCGTTGGTGTTTACTCGAGTTTTCTTTTTTCTTGGGTGCTACTGCAGTTGTTGATGCGACGACGTTTGTCGTTACTGTTTCTTCGCGTTTATTGGGAACTTCAATTTTTTTGTGTGCAATTGCAGCCGCTGTTGTCTTTGCATTGACAACTATTTCTGCAGTGGCGGCAGCGACATTCTTTTTATTCGACCTTGACGGTAATTCTTCCTTCTTGGTCAATTTTGCTGGAGCGGTGTTGGTTGGCTTGACAGTTGCTTCTTCTTGGATTACCGGACTGCAGCTGTTACGTACATTACCGTTGTTGGAAGCCGCTGAAGGTGCAGCTACTTGCTGCTGAACGTTCTTTTTGCGTTTGTTTTTATTCTTGTTGCCAACCTTTTCTGCGGGTGGCACAATGGCGACCTTAATGTCTGTGCTCGAACATGAGCCTTGATCAATACCGGAATCACCTTCCTCACGATAATTTTGTGGATGATTTTGATTATCGTCATCATCTTCGGCATTGTCCTCTTTGTCACTGTCGTCCTCCTTATCGGAATCTTTATCGTCATCGTCGGCGCCGTGATTGCCACCACCGCCTTCCATTTGACGACGTTTCTCTTCCTTCTTCTCCATCTTCTTTTTCTTCTTGCGCTCGCGTCGTCGTGCGGCCGCAGCGCGTCTACTTTCCTCACGAGTGCGTTCCATATCCAATTCTTCCAGCAGTATAGACGCATTTTTGTTGGCCTTGACAGCCTGCGCTTCCTTGGCGGCACGTATAATCGTCATGCAATCGTAGCATTTCTCCGAGAGTTCCTTGTCACTGATGGTGCTAATAAAGCGGTTCATTTCTTGGTCGGATGGGAACTGCGTTACGTACTGCACCATCCACTTGACCACTTTCGTGTGCCCCTTACGGAATGCTGCCATTAGACACGAAACACGTCGATTATCCTGCGAGTCAATATCGGCGCTGTGTGTGTAAAGTATTTCGACAACACTAAGATGGCCCCCGTGTGCGGCCAACCATAGTGGCGAGTTGCCTTTCTTATTCTTTACCTCAACGGAAGCGCCCCGTGACAACAGCAACTCGACGAATTTCAAGTGCCCCTTGTCAGCCGCAATAGTTAGTGCAGTGTCTCGCGAAGTGGGCACGGGCGCTGCGTTAACATCGGCGCCTTTGTCCAGGAGTACACGACCTACTTCAATGTAACCACCGGAGGCGGCCTCCATTAATGGTGTAAGACCGGTTTTTGCTCGATGTTCCACATTTGCTTTGCGGTCGAGCAGTAGACTGACCACCTCATGGCGGCCCTGGAAACAAGCTAGTGTCAGTGCAGTGTTGCGATTGGTTTCAATTTGCGCATTTATATCGGAGCCCTGATCGAGCAACAACTTAACGGCAGCAGTGTGACCGTTCATGGCAGCCAACATCAGTGGTGAAATCCCCAGTTTGCTGCCTGTGCGTGAATTTATTTCAGCGCCATTGCTCAACAGGAGTTTAATGATATTGACATAACCACCGCTGGCAGCTAGACTCAGAGGTGTGTAATCGGACACGTTGCGGTGTTCTTTGTTGGCGCCCACACTTAGAAGCAGTTCGACCACTTCATAGCGGCCACCGGAGCATGCCAGCGAAAGAGGTGTGTCTTTGGTGCGCTCAGATTGTGCTTCTAGTTCGGCACCGTTCTTCAGAAGAATATCGACGACCTTTTCGTGACCTGCGGTAGCAGCCAGAATGAGCGGTGTAAAGCCCTTCTTATCGCGATGTTCGATATTTGCGCCGCGATTGATTAGTAATTCACATAATTCTTCGTGACCACCGGCACATGCCAGGGTAAGTGCGGTGTCGTGATTCGAGTCGGTTTCCGAGTCTACATCAATCGTCTTGTCAAGAGTTGTTGCAGCAACGGCTTGTTGATATTGCTGTTGAGCCGCGGTAGTTGCTAAAAAGTAAATTTATAAATTCAAAAGTTTCAAGAATTGTTTTCGTATTCAAAATATTTTGTAGTGAAAAGTGTAATCACTATAAAAATAATATAGATCTTTATTGGTTTTAGGTCGGTCTGCACAATATTTTATTTTGAAATGGAGAAGAACTTAATCTTAGTTAAACTATGTTTTTAGTATAGGACAGAAAAGTTCAAGTATTGAGATTTAACATATCATTATATAAGTATCATTCAGAAACTATTTTTTTATAAAATATTTCCAATGGTATTAACAATAAGAACAAAAAAAAAAATATTTTTTAGTTGCTTTGGTTACTTCTACCGGTGGAAAAGTTTATTTTCCTTTGCCTTTATAGAAGTCTAGAAGTCAAGCGCTACGAAGCTGTAGTTCAAGATTACCTTGACCAAAACCAAAAGCTTATTTTAAATAATTTTTTAGCAAATTCATTCGATTATTTCGCTAAAAAGTTTGCTAGATATCTGAAATGTGGTATATCAGTTGGTATGGACATCATCAGATACTAGATATGAAAGTAGTGGGGACTTTATGGTTTGTATGGATTTGATGTACTGGATAGATTGAATGAACTAGATAAATTGAATGGACTGAATAAATTGGATGGACTTAATGTATATTGGAAGGAATAAATAAACTTCACTAACTGGATTTATTAAACGGACAAGATGGACGGACTAAATAAAGGGCTGGAAGACTTTTCTCAGTCATCTACTTACCTTGACTTCCTGCAGGCGTTTGACGCAAAAGTGAATAACGATTACGTTCTTTCCGTGATTGTTTATCAATCGCCTTCTTGGCAATGCCACCGGGCATTTTAGTTGATGTTGTTGTTGAAGCTAGTGGAGGCGTGGGCAATTGCTGTGCAGCGGCAGCAGCTGCTGCTGCCATTTGCTGTTGTTGCGCCGAAATTGCACAAACACCAAGACCAACATCAGCGGGCATAGGAATTGTGGGGCAGAATTGTGTGGCACCACGTGCAGTTGCAGCGGCGGTATTTACCGCGTTTGGATGTGATACAACAACTGATTGTTGCGTCTGTGTAGCAACTTGAACCTGTAAGAATATGACGAATTAGATAATTGTTGCTAAATTTAAAATATAAATGTCTGTACACACCTGGTTGTGCTGTGCACAGGATTGTTGTTGCTGCTGTAACTGCTGCTGTTGCTGGAGTAATAACTGTTGTTGCTGTTGAAGCTGGTGCTGCTTTTGTTTTAGTGCCTGTTGATTTAAAACTTGGTGAGCCAATGCGGCTTGCTGTTGCAGCAAAAGATTATTTTGTGCAACTTGATCAAGTGAAGCGACTTGTTGCTGTTGTTGCTGCTGCTGCTGTTGCTGTTGTTGTTGTTGCAACAAGCTTTCAGCTGTCTGCTGTGATAGATCCTGCAATATTTGTTGCTGATGTTGTTGCAATATTTTGACCTGTTGTTGCTGCTGTTTTTGTTGATCCTGCAACTCCTGGCTGTGAAGCTGTAAATGTTGTAATTGCTGTGCGGCCTCATGTTCCTGCTGTTGGTGCTGCACGGTTGGCGGTAGTTGAAACAGCAATTGCAAAGATTGTGCAGACTTATCGCCAACGCCGCCGTCTACGTTAAAAACGTAATTTGCAGTTGGCTGTTGTAGTTGTTGTTGCTGCTGCTGCTGTTGTTGTTGTTGTTGGCCTGCTGCTGCTGCCGCCACTGCCTTAAGGAGGCGTGCATTGGATTGTTGTTGCTGCTGCAGTTGCTGTAATTGATGCAGCTGATGCTTGAGTTCTTGATCGGGTTCCAATTCCAGCTGTTGCTGATGCTGTTGCAAGTGAAAATCGCTTGGCAGTGATTGTTGCAATTGCTGTTGTTGTGCGGCGGCCGCTGCAGCGGCGTCCTCAGACGAAAATGGAATTAAGGATAGCGTTGTTTGCTGATGCTAAAATTTTGAACATGACAATTTTAGAAATTTTAAAATAATTTTTAATTGTGTGATAACTCTCAAAAAATGTTTTATATATTTTTTATATATGTAAATAATAAAAGTGCCCACTTTCATATATGGTAACGCCCAATTGTTGTCAGTAGGTTTGCGTTATTTTACTGAATTTTAACTTGTTATTTTTACTAAATTGTTTTTATATATTTTCTAATGCAAAAAATAGGAGGGAGTATGTGTTTGAAGTAGGCGCAGTTTTAATCCGATTTTATTTAGATTAGAAATTAACCTCTATTTAATGAAGTTCATAGACACATTTTAGGTCTATTAATAGCGAAGATCTTCTATATATATCTTATTATTTAGACAGGCATACGGACAGACAAACTTTGTTATATTGACTCGGAATATATATAAACGTTACAAATTTCTGACTAAACTCCATTCGTATACCAACGCTATGTGTGTGTGTGCGTTGGTACGTGATTTAAAGTGTAACAATAAGTGAAACGGACCTGTAATTCTTCGCGCATTAGCTGCTCATCATCGGCGAAACGCTGCTGCAGCTTCTGTTGCAGTTGATACTCAAGCAGGAGTTGATTCGCCTGACGCTGTTGCTCGTGCTGTTGGTCTTCGGCTGAAAGCAGTGCCTGCTGGTGTGCTGCTATAAGATGATCCTGACTGGTCCATTTCTGAGCCTGTTGAGTCCAATTGCTATTCCAGCGAGTTTTGCAAATTGAATTAATGCCAAAGTCGGCCAATTCGGCACAATTCAAATTGCTGGTCAACTCCTTAAAATAATTAAATTCAAGCAAAATGTAAGTATTAGAATAAATTTTGTTGTTTTAAACCTGTTTAACAGTTTCAAAACAAACCATAACTAAAGTTGATCTCTAAGGACTTAATTTTTTATTTAAAAGGTATTAATAAACAAATTCTCTTCATTTGTTTTCTCCTCTTTATATTTCTATTCGCCCATCTCACCTGTAATGATGGATCATTGACGTTGTGAATGACCTGAAAAATCTCATCCATCTCTACGGCTATGTCGTACATTTGTTCGCGTGCGCCATCATCGTCATTGCTGAACTGCTCCAGTGATGATTCGTCCAGCGCGGGATACATTTCCGTGCTGCCGCCATCTGCACCGCCAGCTGCGCCTCCAGCATCGTCTGGATTTTCGTACAAATAAAATTGTTCGTCATTGTGTGCATGAGAAGCATCGGGTGGCATAAGCATAGCTACTCGTGTTCGAAGCAGAAATTCGTCGTTTGGAAGAAAATAACAAACACAATAAAATTTAGTAACTTTGCTTGCAAAAAAAAGCATCAAAGTCATAGCGATTGGATACCGTGTCTACTAACCTTGTTGGTTAACGCTGCCGCCTTGTTTGTTATGTTGTGTAGCGGCAGCTGCAGCCGCCACTGCGGCTGTCTGGTGGACAAATTGTTGTTGTAGTGCATTGCTAACTACTCCGCCTGTGGCTGTCTTAAAGTTGCCAATCTGCGGGAAGACGTGCACCAGATCGGCGCCATTCAAGTCCTGCCGAAAATCACAGAGTGCCTGCGACAAATCATCCGGTTTGAGTGTGACATTTGAGAGTATAAGATTTTCTAAACGGTGCGACAGCTTGCGACTCTTTGACGGTGAATTCAACTCTAGCTCTTCCTCATCATCATCTTCCTGCTGTTGTTGCTGCTGGACGTGCTGATTGTTGCGATTGATCTCCTCGCCAATTTCATCATCGTCGTCTTCGTCGTCATCTTCCTCATCGTCTTCTTCCTCTTCATCGCCTTCTTCTTCATCATCGTGACCACCACTTGCACCCTCTTGCTCCTCTTCCTCCTCATCGTCTTCCTCGATGTCATCATCGTCAACGACGCCGGATGCTGAGGTTTCGTTGGGCGGCAAAGCGCCTTCATCGCTTTCGGCTTCATCATAACTATCAGTATCGGCAAGTGTACGTTTACCGCTAGTAATGATTCCAGATTCTGCTTGTGTTGTGGTCGTAGTTGCTGCAGCAGCCGCTGCGGCAGCGGCAGCTGAACACAAAGTCACAAGATTTTTCATTTCCGAGCTTGTTTCAGCAGGTGTAGCTGCCGTAGAAGCGTTTTGTTCATAGATCGCGGAAGCAGTCATTTGAGACGCATGTTTCTCTGGCGGCGTTTCAGTCGGAGACTTTGGTTGGTCATCAAAAAACTGTCGTATCCCAAAGAGTTGCCAACCTTCTTGTAGCAACTTCATTTGTGTATTCACGTCGAGCTTTTTGAGGTACTCCTGCTGTTCGGCCACATTCATGCCGCATGCAGTAGCAATGGCAGCGGCTGCAGCAGAAGCTGTGCCACCACCGGCGACTACATTTTGTACGGATGAAGTGACGCCGAGCGCATTAAGCGAGTCCGTGGAACCGCTATAAATAAAATATAGTTTTAGATAAAAAAAAATAAAACATTTTTGGGTTTGAATTAATTTTTAAGTTGCTACATTTCATTCCATTATTTTTAAATCTCTTTACACTCAAAAACAGAAAAAGATGGCTACAACACTTTATTTTTGTAAAAAAAAGAAATATTGAAGTTATGTTTTTTGAACGACTGTAGCGGACAATTCAGAACACTGTTTCAAAATAGTAAGACTGTAATACTAACCGTGATTCGTGCATGAGCGATGTTGCTGCTTGGCAACAAGCTGCCTCTAGTGCCTCATGCAACTCCTGTGAGCCAATTACTCCACCGCTATTGTGGCTTTGCAGCAGTGAAGACGTGACAGTGGCTTGTGTGTCAGTTGTTGGCTCGTGTTGTAGCTGGAGCTGCTGTTGCTGTTGCATTACAGCACCACCTGCAACATCCAAATGTTGCTGTGCAAATGTTGCCGGTGTTGAAGATGATGGCGATGCCAACGGTGAAGCTGGTGAATTGCTAAGAGCAATCGCACCGGCACCGCTGGTTGTAACATCTAAAATAGCTGGCAATTGTTGTTGCTGCTGATGTTGATGCTGTTGAGCTGCAAAAACCATGTGATTCATAATGGCCTGCTGCGTCTGTAGACTCGGCTTCGTTTCGTTCGTTATGAGTAGCGGCTATAAAATTATACAAACGAATGCAGTATATAAATATTTGTAGTGTAGTTGTAGTGGAAGGCGCTTTTAAATATAATAATTTCAAACAATAACATTATACGTTGCTAAAAAAAAAACATCAATTTTAGTTAAAATATTTAAACTATTAAAGTCATATTGATGACGTTTAAAATAAACATGGTAACTTAATATTCAAAATTTTAAATTGTTAAAAATTTTGTTGAAATATTTCAAAGTTACTTAAATTGGGACATTTTTATTTTCATTTCATCTTCGTACAACTTACCAAGTTGTTGTAAATGGAAACCATTTGATTTTGCTGCAGTACAGGCAGCTGCGTGAACGCAGTCTTGCGGAAGTTTTTACCATCCTTTTTCGAGACTGGCTTGGCTTTGGGTCGATCACTGATTGCAGTGCTTTGCGATACCTCTGACGGTGTTGTGATTTGCGTACCGCCGCTGCCACTGCCCTTTTGATTTACATTGTTGTTGGACTTGCTGGCTATAACGCCTGCGAGGTAGCCTGCAGCGTATTTTTCACTCATATTAGTTTTCGATTGTTGCAATTCCATGCCTCCTGTCGCCGCATTGGGATCCATCATTTCGGTCATCATGTTATTCGGATGCATATTGACTATAGCCTGGGGTCCGGCACCGGTTAAAACCATCGGAGCCATTTCATTGTTTTCTAGGCCGGTGACACCTGAAGTATGAAAGCACAAAATATTTAAATTTAAAATGTTTATTTAAACTACAACATCTCTATCATTAAAACAAAGACTCACCTTGTTGGTTTTGATTATTGGCATTGCCTTCGCCGGTAGGCAGATCCATGTAAGAAACGGGCAACAAAGAAGGTGGTGCCGTTTTATTCTCACTCGCAATCTGTAGAAAAGGGAAAAACAATAAATATCGTTTTAAAATTATAAAAAATAGTATTGGAATCAAACTAAGAGAATTCTTATATGATAATAAGTTTTTAATTATGATATAAAAATTCCTTAAATCCCAAACAAAATTACGGTAAAATATAGAAAAAACAAAGCTCTAAATAAAGTCAAAAGCTGTGAGCAAAAAAACATTTTTTAAATGACCTTTTTGAATTCCTGCATGAATACACGACGTCGCATGAAGCAACGATGTTGTTCCTCCTCGCTAAGTCCGGAGAATTGCTGCTGCTGTTTCGGCTGTTGTGCCAATGAAACGTTGCCTCCGCTGCCATCATCACCCAATGGTTGTGAGCGCACTTCATCGGGCGGCAGCAACAACTGCGGTGTGTGTTGCTCGTTACCGACGACATTTGAAGTCGCTGGTAAATTCAGTTCGAACGGAGCGGGCGGTTGACGATTTTTGCGTGGCATTCCTTTCATCTTGAGCGGCGCCTGTTGCTGCTGACCGATCTGCTGCAAAACGGGTGGCGCAGGTGGTGCTTTTTGCGGCGGTGTTAACGAATTGATGTGCGTCATGTCCAGTTCAAAATGTTTGCGCGGCACAGGCGGATGCGGTTGCGGCGCCTGCAACTGCTGTTGCTGCGGCAACTGCTGTTGTTGGTCGCGTGTGAGCCCCTGCGTCAAACCCTGCTCGAAACCGGCTTGTAGATGAAAGAGACGCGACTTGGCAATCAGCGCCTCCTGTTGTTGCGCGCTCAGTGAATTAATGTCTATGGCAGCAAATTCTTCGCCAGCGGCTCCGCCTGCATTGGCTGCGGCGGCAGCGGCCAACTGCAGCTGCTCATCGAGATATTCGCCGGTAACGGGTGCACTAGCGCCAGGGACTGCTGTGTTACCGCCGTTAAACTGTTGCTGATGGAAAAGCTGCTGATTGGAAGCGCGTACCGCTTCAGATACCTCATGTAGACCGGGAGGTGCACTCAGTTGTTGCAATTGTTGCTGCAGTTGTTGTTGTAATTGTTTCTGTTGCTGCTGCAGCTGTTTTTGTTGTTGCAGATTGATAAGACGCAGTTGACCTGCAGCGGCGGCATTTGCAGCAGCATTATTGATGCCAGCGGCAGCAGCATTGGCCGCGGCCACTGCTGCGGCAGCAGCAGTAGACGACTGCAGTTCATTTTGGTGATTTTGAATAAAGTGGGGATACTTAAATAGTAGTTCCACGACGCGAGTGTGCCCGCCCTTGGCTGCCTCAATCAGCATAGTACTGTTATCTTTGAGCTTGTGGAACGGGTCGCCTCCTGACTTGAGCAGAAGCTCGACAACGGCTTGATGACCGCCAGCGCAGGCTAGCGAAAGCGGCGTATGATCGTTGCTACTCGTCTGTTTGTTGACGTCGGCGCCTTTTTGTATAAGAAACTTGACTGTACAGAGATGACCGGCGCGACAAGCTTTCATTAGCGGTGTGCGTCCACCCTCCGATTCGTGTTCCAGTTCGGCGCCATAACCAAGCAGCACTTCGGCGGCGTCGGTGTGTCCGTTCTCGCAGGCGTGTGTTAACGCCGTGTCGCCCGTTTGCGTCTCAGCGTGTACGTTTGCCTTGTTCTGCAGCAAAAAGCGCACAAGATCGGTGTGGCCCTCTTGAGCAGCCTCCATCAAAGGTGTAGAGGCACCTAGCTCAAGATTAGCACCCTCTTTGATAAGAAATTCCGCGACTTCGCTAAAACCACCACAACAGGCAAGCGTCAATGCGGTTTCTTGCGTTTCCTCGGTGGTAGCGTTAATGTTTGCACCCTTGCTAAGAAGCAGCGCAACCATTTCTTCGTGTCCTTCGCGAGCAGCCTCCATCAGCGGCGTATAACCCTCGTCATTGACCTCTTCAATGTTAGCGCCGCGTTCGATTAACAGCGTGGCGAGTTCGACGTGGCCGCCACATGCGGCTAGCGTAAGCGGCGATTCGAATGAATCGGTCGGCATGTTCACTTGAGCGCCAGAATCCAGCAACAGGCGAGCTACCTCCACATGACCGTCCATTGAGGCCTCCATGAGTGCAGTGTGCATTTCGTCGGTTTTGTGCTCCTGATCGGCGCCGGCCTGTAACAGAAAGCGCACCATGTTCAGGTGGCCCTTGTAGCAGGCAAGCGTTAGTGCGCTCTCTTTGAATTCGTTCGAGTGCGTGTTTATGCCAGCGCCGTGTTCAAGCAGAACCTATGGTGGATTAAAGCAAAATGAACGATACGTAAAAAATTATGAATGACAGAGTTAAAAGGTTAATTTAAGATTTTAAAAACAAATATAAGTAAAAACTAGTTTTGTTTTTTTTTTTATAATTAGCATCAAATAAGATCAAAGGACTTCATTGACTCGGCTTGCACTTTTCGCTGACCCAGATTAGTAACTCAATCTGTAGGCGGGTTAGCGTCAAGCGGCCTTTTGTCTCAAATCTCGGATTTCTATCATTTGCTAATATTATTTTTAAGTTAGAAAACTTAAAACTTATTTTGAGACAAAAACAAACAAAATAAATAATAACAAAATATTTTTAATAAGCTAAAGTCTAATAATTTTTTTGGATTGTTATTATTATATTCTTATTATTATATTTCTACCAAAGCAGTAGTTAATATTAAATGTTTGCTTACTTTTGCAACTTCGACGTGACCCGCGGAAGCAGCCTCCATCAACGGCGTATGTCCGTTCTCGTTCTGCTCCTCGACGTTTGCGCCGTGCTTGAGGAGTTCTTTGACCACCTCCACATGACCGCCAGCGCAGGCAAACATAAGCGGAGTGTTTCCGGTGGCGCAGTGCGCATTTACGTCTGCATTATGACTCAGGAGCAGTTTGACGATTTCAAGATGACCAGCGGATGCGGCTTCCATTAAAGGAGTGCAATCCTTTTGGCCCTTGTCCTCAACCTGAGCTGCTGACATGGCCAAGAGAACCTTGTGTAAAACAGAAATAATGTATATAATTTTTAGTAAGTCAAATTTAAACTGTGATGTGCAAATAGAAATGTACCTGCGCCAACTCGTAGTAGCCAGCGGAGCAGGCCATCGATAGCAGCGATTCGCCGTCATCAGTGGACTCGTTGATGTTAACGTTACCCTTTCCTAGCAGACGTCGCACTGTATTGACATCGTTGTCGGTACAGGCAGCAATGAGTGTGCGCGAGAAAATGCTGTTCGGTTAATACAAAATAAATAAAATAAGTAAATTTCCTAACAAAATTGTTATAATATTAACTGAAATGGGTAAAACAATAAATTTTAAGCAATTTGAGTACTTCAAAAAGTTTCGTACTTATATATTTTTATTTAACTCGAAAATTCTGTGCACTATTAAGCATCCATTAAACAAGGTTAATGTATGTAAAACACATCTTACTCACAAATGAGCGAATTATCTAGCAATTTCAGATACTAAGCAAATTCAATTAGATTATTTACAAGAAGTAACTTATAAGTATTTTATTAAATTTTGTATATTTATGAGTTTTCTTTGTTAGTTCAGAGATGTGATGTTATTTATTATATTAATATAATTTAAATTTAACCTTTTAGTATTTTTGTCTACGCTTTGTAAATCACTTGACCTATAAGACGACTTTGAATTGTTCGTTTGTTTAAAATAAGTCAAATGTTCCTAAGGGATTCTTTAGTCTCAATCAATATTCACTTTTTAAAATTTTAACATATGCTTTGATGTGCTTTAATCATATGAAATATGCCGACAGAGGAAGTCCTATGTACTTACGTTTTATCGCGAGGACTACTGGCGCAACGCATTTTGGTCAGCGCCTGTTTTGTCTCGTCAATGGCGTGCGTGGCATGACGTAAAACGGGCGCTTTTTCATTGGCTGCAAAAGACAAAGAATAAATTTAGAATTGGAATTAACTCTTACTTAAAATTAAAAGCAGTGCTTCTTACCAGCCGCCTCGAAGAGAGCCGTCAAATTGCGACTACGATCGTTGTTAGCATCGAGCAAAAAGTTACCGCTAACTTCATTCGGATCTTGGATTTCTTCATCCTCGTCCTCATCGTCAATTTCCTCATCATCATCGTCCTCGTCGTCTTCATCATCGTCGTCGTCGTTATCATCCTCTTCATCTTCGTCGTCTTCATCGTCCTCTTCTTCGTCCTCATCGTCACCATCGTCTTCGTCGTCATTTGCCTCGGCTTCGTGACCACAACTATCGGGATCCGATTCGGGTATATCGTCCTGCACAAAACGATAGAGAAAAGAGACAACAGAAAAATTAAAGATAAACTCAAAATGTAAGTGCAAAAGCGACAACAAACGAATGAAACAAATGTTAAGGCAAAAGTTTGTTAATTTAAATAAAAACAAAAAAATAAAAACTTAAGCAAAAAGACATTTTCCACCTTCTAGCACTTGCTTTTCGTTGAATATCTAAACTCGGCAATTCAATATTATTAATAAAAATTGTTAAGAATGCAAACTAAAAAGTTAAAAACATTTAAAAATATATATATATATATATTAAAAGTTAAGTTAATACAAAATGGATCAAACTTGTTGTCTAAGGCCAGCAAAATGTTGTTGTTGTTGTTTTTTTTTTTTGTAGTAAAAGGTTCCGAGCGGTTAATTAAGGCTTTCTGGTTGTTGTACTACACATTCAAGCCGTTAGTTGCATTGTCTAATGTTTTTCTTTCTAGTACTTTTTATGCATTTTTAAATGTTAACTCTTCAAAATTTGTATTTTTCTTATTTCGAATTCATTGTAACGAAATTTGCAATTGTTGGTAATTTGTTATGAGTTAAGCTTTTTGTTGTTTGTTAAATAGAATAACGGTAATTTTGTAGTTGGTAAGGTAAGGTTTAAAAAATGCATAAAAAACGCGAAACTTACCAAAAGGTCTGGCCTTAGACACAAGCATGCCAAAAGGATCTACAAAAAAACGAAAGAAAAATAAAAATCAAAAGAAAAAAAAACATATAAAAAATCTAAATTTGTGTTAGATGAAGTGAAGGTTCGTTTTTTTACGGTACAACAAAATAATGTGTACTGTGAGAACATGAGAACATTAATTGTGAGAAGTAGGAAAAATATTTAAAAAACTGTATACGAAAAAAGTATCCAAACAAAACGCGACCATACGGATGTTCAATAACCGAACCTTAAAATATTGGAATCAATATTATGGAAAATATATTACATAATTATTAATAAAATTAACCAATTGTATTTTAAAACAATTTTATAGAACAAAAACAGTTTAGTAAAAACTTTTATAAACTCAAACAAAATAAAAGTTTTAGTACATAAAGTGATAAAGTCTCCAAATAACGGAATAATCGGAAAGCGAATGGTTATTTAAAATCATAAAAAGATGATTTTTAGATTAAAGTAGAATGAGAATTATCAAAATGTAAACCTCGATATAGTTTCTCTCTTTTAAAACTTAAATTTGTTGTGTATATATATAAATTAAAACATATTTTCTTATCAAAAATAAAAAAAAATTCAAAATAAGGCAGAAATCGAGGTGAGTTCGCTCAATATGCGTTCACATTTCTACTTTCCTAACCTTATTATTTAACCATGAGAATTATCTTTGGCTATGTCGATATCAAATTCCTTATGACATTTCTTAGACAACAAGAAATGTGCTTCATGTAGCACTTCTGTGCCAAATGGCTTTATTATCCGATTGCGCTCATTTTTTCTCAGTTCTTTTGAGCTGCTATTAAAATTTGAAATATTGAATTTAAAATAGTTAAATAAAGTTTTTTTTTTTAATTTTTTCGCATTAAAAGGGCGAGGGGGTGTAATTTTAGTCTCGTAGTAGAACTTAACCTCCGCTTGGAGAATATAACGACTTCTTATGAGCGTTACAAGTTGAAGAACAAACCGAATATACGGTAAGCGTTTACACGTGGAGTAAGGTATAAAAAAGTCATAATGTGAAATGACTTTAGTAGAAGGACGCAGATAAAAGAAATACGGCTAGACAATATAAGGAAGTGAACATTGTTAAAGACTGTCCAAATTTAGCGTTGCCACAGTTAAGCAAAACACAAAAAATAAGTGATTTTTGGTTGAATAGTATAGTGGCGCGATTTCTTTTAAAATTTTATTCTCGTTCACGGGTCCAGCCCCTGCACTCAACTCTCTCACACTCTTCGTCCTCAGCGGCTATCATACACGGACGGACATGGATGACGGCGAGTGGAATGCGATTGAAATGGAATGGAATGAGTTGTGAAGCATTTATTGGTTTATAGTTTTGTTGTTATTACTGCTGCTGTTTGCCATTTTCTCTTTCCGTCGTTTGTAGTTTTTTTTAAGTGCGTTTTTGACACAAACACAATCACACACACACACACATCTAGACACAGTCGGTTTGGTATGGTTTGAAAACCGACCGTTTTGACGTTCGTGAGAAATTGTTGTTGTTGCTGTTGTTAAATAGCATGTTTGTTGTTTTTTGGGAATGTGAAGAATCGTATGAATCATCACAGAAAAATTAAATGTAAAAATGCAAATTTTGCACGAACTGCATAAATCCAACAATAAAATCAATCTCAAATATTTAAATAGGAGTTTTCCATAGATTTTGTTGGTTTATTTGCCAAAAAAAACCCTCTCTAAATTTCCCATGCACTGAATTTAACCTCTCGACGCTCTGTCCAAATTTCATTGTTTCTCCTACTCCTACTCCGCCTTCTTATTCTCGTTCACTTTATTTCGTCGGTCGTTCTTCGTATTTGGCTGGCTGCAAGCAGCAATGGCAGTCGTTGTCGTCGTCGTCGTTTTTTCACTTTTCGTATCTAACCTTCAATGTATGAAAAACATCAAAATTCTCGCCGAGTTCACACCTTTGCCTTTCTTTGCCTGGTGTTTTGCGCTGCTTCTGATTCTACTTTGAACAATATTCGTTCGTGTAGGTCTTTTATTGTTGTTGCCGCTGTCTGTCTGTCTGTCCATCTGCACATCTTGCTTTTATTTTCCCGTGCGCAAAAATACCACCGCTTAATTTTTTGTTTAGCAACAAATAAGACTCGCTCTTAATGACGTCTGACAATCGTCAATAAATTTATGAATGTAAATCGTTATGAATCTAAATCATTCAATTTTGCTCCATAACAATTGCGGGCGTAAGTTGTACGTTTGTAGTTCATTACAACCGTTTTCGTCTCGTTTTTTTATGATTTTTAACTTTTTTTGTTTTCATTCTCTCAAAATACGATTGAGAGAATTAATCGTGTCAAGTTAAGACAAAATTAAATTCTAAAGGCTGGATACTTCCAAATCAATTAGAAATAAAAGAAATGCAGATTTTATGTTATTCAATCGATCGTATTTTATTATATTGAAGAAAAATATCCAAGAATTGACTCATTGGTAAATTGTCCACTCTCACAGTGCAATAAATAATTATGGTTTAAGCAAGTCAAAGGCTTTAAGTGCGAGGGTGCGACACTTCATACATTGCAATAAATTAAGTAGTTACTAAAATTACTATACTTTAGTATAATAGTTTAATAAAGACTGAACTCTAAATTTAGAATACGATAAAATATACTACAAAGAAAGTGTAACTGCTGGTTGGATTTCTTATTGTTTATTAATTCTGCTAATATTTTAGATTATTAATGGCCAAGAGAAAAAGGATCACTTTCTCTAAAAATACGTATTAGGAGTCTTCACACTTACGACTCATATGAATCAGAAGACTTTGACAAAATTAAGACCTTTATTAAACTTGCGTCTGAGAATTGATGACTATCAAAAGTTGTTTTAATGGGACCCCGACTGCCTAGATAGAATCATGATTCAACAAAATGTTAGTTTTACTAGAGTTTTAAGCGTCAATGTTATTGCTGAATGGCACAGATAGCTTAGCTCAAATTTGTACACGTCAACTGTTTCATCGATTTCTTCGTACTAAATTTATTTTACAATTGTGCTAAATTTCTCTCCCTCAATTATGAATAGCAAATTAACTGAACAAATTTAACATTAGTAAATAGGAAAAAGGTTGACTTTATGTGATTAGGAAATATCAGTAAAACTCCAATTACAATCCAAACAAACTAAGTAAATTCATTTAAATTAAAAATGCATTAAGTTTATTGCTTCCAAAATTTTAACTGGGTTGTTATGAATAAACGTACAAAATACACTCACACAACCCCAAGGAAGTGGTGCGTCAATGTAGGTACCACTACTTATACTAGTGCATGTCCCCCCATCAACATAGTCAAATGCCGATGCCGTCGCTGCCGCCGTTGATTCCCAACAACGACAGCAACTACAACTACAAAAACAGACACCGACCGACGAATTCCGAATTAATTCTTATTCTGCCTTTTCACATTTCATTCGCCTATTTAACACACACAGATATATACGCACACAGTCAACGGACGAATCAAGTATGAAAAAGTAACGAAAACGAGAAAAACGTAAAATACAAAGAAGAAATTTTTATGAAGCTCAAAGTTAAAACCGAAACGAACAAACGAATGAACGAACGAACGAACGAGCGAACAAAACGAGTTGAAACTGAAATGTTCGAATGGATTTTTTCGTATTTTTAATTAATGAAATGCTCGTTTTTCAAATTATGCATTTATAAGTGTGGAGTGGTGTGGTGCGGTGCACTGTATGTAAAAATAAGTACAAGAGGATGCTGACACAGTGAAGGGAAGACGGGGCAACTGGTTGATAAAGAGTATCTTTCAAACAACAGCAGATGAGGCTGCAGAATACAAAAAACCTAAAAAGAATTAAACATAGAATAGTGACATACATATGTATGTACATATGTACCTACAGCAAGAGCGACAGTGAAAATATTTGTTCGTTTATATATTTTTATGTTGTGTCTTAGGATCAGCTGTGGCCATGTTTCACGGCGGTCGGTGCTCTTCAATTAAAGGCGGTGGCGTTTTTTAATTGTGACCACTACTTACTACGAAACAACAACAACAACAAAGACTATGACAATATGACAAAAAAAAAATAATAATAATCGATTGAATCATGTGGGGAGAAGAAAGAAGATTGCAAATGTGGTCAGTACCTTCTCCACAAAATTATTGATTGTGCATAAAAAAAACTAAGCACGTATGCGGTTGCTTTAAAATTGCTGCTGAAAGTCTTAACACTTTTTAATGTATGTATACACCGAAATCAAAATAATGTGTTACTTTAAAACTCAAAAAGTAAGCCATTAGTCGGTCTTAGTAAAATATTTTTCACTATGAAAAGTTTAAGTTTTGCATTTTCAAGAATTTGTTTTTGAGTATGGAGCACAAAACCCATTCAGCTCAATAACACTTAACCAAAATAAAAGTGAATAGACTGACGGACATTGCTATATATTTAACACGGCCCTAGTTCGTTTCTAAAAATAATAACACCATGAGTTAAATATAAATAGTTCAATTGTATTACATTTACCTGACAAAATTTAATAACTTCAAAAACAATTTCCCACAGAATTTTTAAAATGTACCTAAATTAAAATCCTCTCGTTTAAAATCAAGTTTGAAAATTGTGTTGAGTTGGTTTTGCATTAGGCAAAAAAAATCATTTGACAGTCTAAAAATTTAAATTAAGAGATACAAGATACAGAACAAAAATCAAAATTTTAGTTAAATTTTAATCGATTCAGAAAAGTTTTTAATCATTAATTTCGTAACATAAAATATTGTATCCGAACTGCGCAATTTCACTTCTTCTTTTTAAGAAATGTATAATTTAAATCCTGAATTTTCATTTTTGATCTTAAAAATGCAAAATGTAAAATGTCTCTTAAATTAATATCCCTGAATACAACCTTCACATAGTAACGTACCTACTATCCCCCTTCTTTAAACCACAAGTATTTAGGTGGTTACATGCCACTGGCAAAGCTAGAATCAGCTGCAGTCGTATCTAAAAATTATATTTTTCATTGATGCCGCCCTATGTTACGTCTGTCTGCAACATCATGGTTCGCAACCAACCAAGCAGCTATGAGCAGAAGCGACCCGTACGCGACTTAACTGCATTTATGGGAATCAAACACAAACATAATCGGTACATCTCCACTTATGCACAAGGGTATCTTTGAGCTAGCGGTGCTCCTTCATTCTCTTCTCTCAATTGCCCTATTCTAATTCTAATCTATTTCAATCAAATACGACCGACAGACAAGCTGACTGCCTAGCTAAGTAACTAAGTGAGTGGCGATGTCAGTCAGTTAGTCAGTCAGAAATTACAAATGTGCGATTTTCAGTTCAAAACCTTTAAACGCTCGCACGCTCGCTCACTTGCCCGCAGAGCAGACCAGCAGCGAGTTTCTCCATTTTTCCATTTAGTTTCCGATGCGAAAATTCTACAAACAAAACGACGGGCGACGAATTGCTCAAACAAACTGTGAAATAAAAGAATTAAAAAAACCAACAAAATAAATCAACGAACTCGTTTCGTTGTTGTTTGTCGCTTGCAACGAAGACAACAGACGACGACGGACGACGAGGTTGTAACGATTCAAATACGCAGTGAGCTGCCACCTAAAAGAATCTTTAATTTTTGCCAAAATTCAACATTTATTTCTTTTGTTTTAAACCAAAAAGAGGATTTCCTAATAATCGATCAACAACTGCTTAAGACATATGAATTTAGCTTAAGAACGTTTTAAATTCAATCATCAAAAAGTGGATTCAAAAGGAAATTCGATCAATCTGTAACATGTTTAGTAATTCTATTACTTTTAAACTTCTTTACTAAGTATGTTCGAACTACAATTTTAAACAATTTTCAATTAAAAGGAATAATCAAAATTACAATATAAATACATTTTAAGTCAATATCTCTCAGAAGGCTTAGGTACCTGACAATTCTTGAGTTAACGATAGTTAAAAGTAGAAAATAATACTTAAAGCAACAATATTTTACTATTTTTTAACTGCTCAATGTTATTGGAAAAATTATAAATTATTTAGTTATTTAGTTTATTTCGACATTCTCCTGATGAACTTTAATTTGAAAATTCCCCAAATACATAAAACAGAGATAATAAGACAAATGACAGAAATGCTGGAGCAGGACATAATAAAAGAAACTTATTCCCCATATAATTTACCATTTTTGGTCGAAAATTTACTCTATAGAAATAGATCTCTCAAAAAGTTTTAAACATATAACTATTCATACGAATATGCAAATATCTCAGCGCAAACACATCTAGAATATTTATTCATACGGGTGTGTACTATATTTAAATGTGTGTAATTGTTGCTGATACGCATTTGTTTATGAAATTCATATTAATAATTGCTTGAGTAAATCTTTTCAATTGACATAAAATATTTCTGGTGAAATCTGTTAATCTTGTGTATGCGTGTGTGTCTATACATGTGTGAGTGTGTGTGCTATAAAAAATACTACGATCAATTTTATATGAACGTGGTTTTTAATTTAATTTTAATTCGGTACAATAGAAAGCCTAAAATGTTTGATTTTCACATTATTTTTAAATTTAGCTTTTAAAAAAATTGTTGCGACTAATCTTCAGTCCAATATGCTCTATCTAAAATTTGTTGTACTATCTATTCAAAACTATTGAAATAATGCTGGATTTGAAAGAAATTCAAATATATACATTCGTAGAAGTTCAAACGGTTTTATGAAAGCAATTACTTGCTTAAAAGCTCAGTAAGCAAACGTTTCAAAGACTTTTTAAATTTTTTTCATTGAATTTATTTTTATAAAACAATAAAGAAAAAATTGATAATCGGGTGAACTTGAACTTAAATATGACTTCGGGAAAAATTTAATAACACGCTTACCTCCGACACTGATTCCTCGTCTGATTCGGAGAGATCCGTAACGGGCGGCGGATATAGTTCGGTATCCGTGTCCGAATTGTCGCTGGTTATGATGTTTTGCAGGGCGGTCGAAATTGCATTCACAATGCCCACAGAAGATGAGAGCGATGACGAATTCGACGATGTTGACGATGAAGTGGAGCGGGAATTGCCAGCGGCAGCAGCTGCGGCGGCCGCTGCAGAAGACGCTGCAGCGGCACTCTTTAGCTTCTGTTTAATGGCAGCAGCTGCAGCAGCGGCAGCCTGCGCACCAGCGCTTGAAGAGGCGCCAACACCGCTACCTTTAGCGGCGGCAGCTGCAGCAGCAGCGGAACCGACTAGCAGCGGCAGCGCCGTAAACTTTAAGTGCGAAGCATCTTTCGACTTTGAAGTTGCGGCGACAACAGCTGCAGCGGCTGCTGCGGCAGACGAGGCGGATGCAGATTTCGATGATAGAGCAGCAGCAGCGGCGGCAGACGCAGCAGATTTCTTAGACGCTGTTGATGCGTTGGATTTGCCAGCGTTGCCACCTGTCGCAATTGTAGTACCTTTGCCAATGGCACCGCCGCTGCCAAAAGTTGCATTGGCAGTGTTGATGATAGTGGCTGCTCCAGAAGTGGATGGCGCTGATACTGCGAGTGCATTCGATATCGGTGCAGGGCATGTCATTGCGGAGCTACCGACTACGGCAGAAGTGGGGGAGGAGGATGGTGCGGTAGCGGCTGGTGCAGTTGTAGTAGCAGCAGTTTCCATTACTGCTGTGACGGCAGAGACATTTGCTTTGGCAGCTGCTGTTTTGGACATTTTGCTGTTGGTTGTTGCTGTTGTTGTTGCGGCGGCGTTAGTGGAAATATTATTGTTATTGGCTTTTAGTTTGAGCTTTGCGTTGTTATTTAACTTTCCACTTGCCACTTCAGCAGAAAGCCCAGCTACAGCGGCGTTCTCTGTAGCAATTGCAGCTGCGGTGACAGAAGTTCCTGTCAGAACTTTGTTAGCGCCGTTTGCATTCTTGCCCAATTTTTTGCTCCCACTGTTACTGTTATTGTTGTTGTTATTATTGTTGGTAGAGCTGGTGGTATTGGCAATGTTAGCAGCTGCTGCGGCTGCCGCTGCTGCTGCCGCTGCCAATTTGAGGCTGTTTGTTTTGCTGGTGTTGTTGCTTTTTTTGGCGGCGGCGGCAGCGGCTACTGCTTGCGCCGTTTGTTTAGCTTTTGCTGCGGCCGCTGCAGACTTTTGTGCCTGTTTTGTTGTTAATGCAGGTAGAGTTGGTTCTGCCGTATTGGATATTGTTTTATTTATAATAGTTGTTGTTGTAGCAGCAGAACACACACTCAAATCGTTTCTTTTATCATCATTATTCATTTTCCTCTTTATTTTGTAGTTTTGTGTAAAATTTCACTTTGTATCGGTTTTTCGTTTTTATTTTTTTTGTTTGTGGATTCTTCTTCCTTCATTCACTTTATACTAATTTTTCGGAACAAATTGTTTGGTTCTATATAAGATAAAATCAATTTTTTATTATTTTTTTAAATGCGCTTCTATTATGTTTTTAAGTACATATTAAGAAATTTAACACAGTGCTCAACATTTGGGGAGCGCACGTATTTGCCTAATCGATCATTTGCAGTGTTGCCACACAAATTTTAAGTTGACTTTTACAACCACACAAACGAAATAAAAATAATATGTATATATATTTGTTTTTTTATTGACAGTTTTTATCTTTGGTTTGCAACAAATCCTTTACATGATTTTGCTCTAAGCTCGTAATAATAATCAGAATGTTTAAATTTTTTCAATATGTAAACCCACAACTACGTGAATTTTAAATTTTATGCTCCATTACGTTTTCAGGTCAATGTGACAAAAGGTTTCGGTTTTAGTAGCAGTGACAAGGGGACCATTTCCCGCTCAAATTATCAATTCAATGTTTTCAATTTCGATTAACACAAATTTATTTGTTGTCAATTTGTTGAACTGCTCATATATATCTAAAGAACTTCACCTAAGTCGCTTCAGAGTAAATAACTGTTTTTTCTTTCTTTTATTTCGAGATACAAAGGAAAATAATTCGCATACAATATCTTTTTAAATATATTATATGGAAAACGTACTGGAGAAAAAGAAAGAACTATTGCAAACCTTAGTTATACAAACGAGTATTTACAGAGTTCGATACGAATAGTTGCCTTTTTCTACTCTTCAATTAAAATATAGTATGCACTAATCTCTTTTAGGTTTAATTGAAGCTGTAGTGTAAAAGCACCTTTGGAATAAATTTTGGTTGTTTGCTGATTTATATATCATGTTAAAGTCTGAAAACTTGTCAAAGGCGCAAGCTAGTCGGCCAAAAAATATATTATAACTCCCCATACAGAAATAAAACTTTGATTATGTTGAACTTGCTATTAACCAAGCAAATCAACAGGCGATACTAAACTAATCTTATGTGTTTGAAGTGTAATCGATTGCAATTATACCTTAAGAGTCAACTAAACAACAAATAAATATTTTTTTGTATTTTGATTTTGGTATTCATTGAAATTGTCGTTTTGCCTGCAAATGCAATAAAGTGGCATCACTACAAACGCAGAAGTCTTTTTTTTAATTCTTCTTTTCGTGTCGTTTTTTTTAATTTTTCTTCTTCTATCGTATCGTTCTTTTTACTGCTCGTTCGCTAATTTTTTTATGTTCGAGCAGCGAAATGACGAAAACGAAGGAAGAAACTCCCAAATGAAAAGAAAATGGAAAATGAGTTGTAGATGATGACCGCAACAGCACGAATTAAAGTAAAAAAAAGGGGCGGAATGATAAATGGGCGGTCGGTCGTCACTAGCTTTCTTTAATTTTTAATTTAGTGTTAGCTTTAATTTTTTATATTTTAATTTTTTCTCGCTTCAGCTGGTGCCAGAATTTTTTTTGTATGCTTTTAATCTTCTTTGTTTCCACACACACTTGCTTGTATCGCTTATTTTTACTTATTTTAAAAACATTATTTCACAAGAATTGCACAACTTTTATGCGTTTTCGGCATGGAAAATTAAGGATTTTTGATTTTTCTTTGTTGAAAATTTTCACACACGACTTCGTTCGTTCGACGAAATGAAGACAAAATCGACGTTTGTCCGAGTCGAACGAATTTACGAGTCACACCGACAGCGAAACGAACCACACACGAATGCGAAGCACAAAGCAAACAAGCCAAGAAAAAATGGCCACAAAGAAGAAAACGAACAAGAGGCACACACACCAAAGTGCGACGAAAAAAATTTTTTTCTTATGAAAGGGCAAAGTTTTCACACCGTTTTTCGCATTAAAAACGTTGCTCGAGCGTTGAAAAAATATCGCCAATTGCTGCAGCATACATTTAACTGTAGTTTTTTAATAGTTTCGCGATTTACCGTTTTGATTATTAAGCAATATTTTGAAGTTTTGCGTGCAGGACTTGATGACTTTTCTCGGGTCGGAAAACGAAAACTGCGTCATGAAGTTGGCTGCGGTACGACACGGAACAGCGAAGTTGGCAGCGGTGTGTATCTATGCTAAGGTGTCTCTACTGCTGGAACTGTGTGGCGGCGAGTAGCCGGACAAGTTTATAAAATTGTTAAGCAAAAACTAATTTTCGAGAGTAAAGAAATAAAAAGTTATATTCGTTTTTAATGACAGATACTCCAGTTGTAATTAATTTATCCGATTCCAACAAATTGTGTTTACATCACATATATAAAAATAAAAATATTTCTTCAACCGTCTATAAAACACTGTTCCCCTTATCAAATGCGGTTTCTTATATTCTTTTTGAACTCTAAAACAAACTTCATATATAATTATACCTTTAAAAAAATGTAATTTAATTTTATTTTCTCTGTTCCCACTATTTTTGTCAGTGTATTGTTTGTTGCCACACAAATCAAATTGATTTTTTATTAACAAAGAAATGAGAAGTTTTAATAGTTTTTTATTATTTTGCTTGTCTTTGAACTCAACCTCCGTTTAAAGAATAAAAGCTCAAATAACAGTTGAATATCTCTCAAACTACGGATGTAATCGCTTGGACGGACATACATATACGCGGATAAATTTATTTGCACCGTCTCAAAATTCGATTCGAGCATATATGTAATACTTCTATATTGCTTAAAGTACATTGTCGCAACATTACAGTACAGATATATTGTTTATGAGCAAGAAAGCCGATAAACAAATGAACTTTGAATGACAATTGAACATTTGAAAATGTCCACTTATGGGGATAACGTTTACGAAATATTGCCGGCTTGTAATGTTATGTTTGCAAGCATCGGTTAATCGGCGACGAAATGCCAAAATTAACAGCACACAAAAATAAAGTTCCATTTTAAGCTTCGGCTGTTGATGTTCGTAACATATCTTTCAAAAAAATATAAAACCGTATTTAACAAACAAAATTTTAAAATGTGTAGGCAATATTTTTACCAATAAATGTTACGAAGAACATGTACAGATTGAATACTTTTTTAAAACGAACTGTTTGTTGAAAAATCACAGAATTCAACTTTGCAAAGCAAAGTAACTTTAATTGCGAATATTTTGCAACAAAGTTTCTAAAATATCAAAATTTTAGTTTTTGATTACATTTTTAAAATAATTTTGTTTTGACAATTGCTTATGTCTGTTAGATTACAAACAAAGCGATAAGCTGTCTTCTTTTCATTTTAGTGCCAATATAGAAGTATTACTTATGTATGTATATGGATTCTGATCATTTTTGCATGTTGTCATATCGATCATGCCTCTATAGCCTCTTATAATAATAATTAATAATAAGTGTACGATATTTCTTAATTATGAAACACAATTTTGATCGGAAGAATAATTAGAAGAATAATCGTCATTAAACGAACTGTAAGAATAGAGTTACAGAAAGACTCGGTTACTATTTACACAATTTTATGTGCATGTCCGTTATTATTCAGGGTCAATTGTGACGTCATATATAACTTCGTTTTCCAATTGCTTTTACCATTTGTGTGTATATAATTAAGAATAAATTCGCTGCACAGTGTTCAATTGCAATAATTATAATAATTAAAAACATATTAAAAACGTAGTTTTCATTTTTTTTTATTTCAGACTCAGCAGTTAGTCGATCAGCTGTTCAGTGGGTCAACTGTGACAACATGAAACAGAAAGTGAAACACTTTTTCGTGTATTTGATAAATAATTTTAAAGCTTTAAATGTAAAGTGACGCCCACTGTCCGATACCGTTCCGAGAAACTGCATTCTAAATTTCATTCCTTTAGCTTATTTGGGAAGTTATAGCGTTGTAAGTGAAGTTGTCCGATTACGATCCGTTTATAGGTAATGGTAAATTTTGGAACTTATAACCTCCATAACAAATGTCATCTTAGGAGCACTCTCAATATAAAAATGAAGGCATTTTTGCTTGTTTAACTGAATTACTTGGCAAATTGCTTTTTATTTAAAACTGAAATTTGCTAATGAATCGTGAATGATACCGCAGGCGGAGGAAAGTTCACGCTCGTTTATAAAACGAAAGAGTGATTCACTTACGAATCATTAAAAGAGATTTTATTATCTTGATTCGATTCAATTATCGAATTGTTAAACACATTATCAATATTAAAAAGAGTCCTTCCTATGCATAAGTCTGATTTTGGTTTGATAATAAAATGAAAAAATTTAAAGAGGTGATTTGACTTAACGAAAATAAATTTGACACTTTTTAATTTCGACAATTCGTAAAGACCTCATTATTAAGATTCATACATGGATCACTTTTGCAATTCGTTATTGAATATTCACTCGTAATTCGGATACGATATCAAAATAATATAAAAACTGTTTTAGTGTTTATAAGCACTTACATTTCTTTCCATCCAAGTACAACATTACCAAACAACGCCCACTTATAATAGAAATATTTATAATGTGTAAACAAAATATTAAACACATTTTAATTTTGTTTAAATTAAAATATCTAAAATGATGTGGGGTATACAAATGTTTTTAAATAATTTATAATATTTTCTTATGGTTAAACAAATTTTATTTTATAATTAAAAATGTAAGGGTTTAAAATTTGGATCGGGAACGTTTTTCTACTAAGCAGTTTATAAGCAAAATACAAACAAAAGCTTCGTAAAAGCTCTTTAGATTGCGATAAGCGAAAATACCGGCAAACTCGTATGTCGAAGCACAAATCAAATATACGAGTATGTGTTGTTATGATCAATGTATAAAAAAGTATGTCAGTCTCTTGAATAGTTTGTCGGTTTGTCGTAAATACGACATGAATAAAGTATATAAATATTTTTGAACATAAATATGCACTTAAAAAGACTTAAAAAGAATATTTATTTATATAACATTTATTTAAATAAACATACGTGGAAAAAAATAAATTATTTTAATATAAAATCAAAAAAAATTATATAGTTGTATGCACGTTATAGTTATATGCACGGTTTTCCAAAAATATGCATAAAAATGCATTTAGTGGAAAATAGGCAGAAATATGCACTTTTGATTGAATGCCATTTGAAAGGAAAGTTCAATATTCACAACTGACAACTTGAACACTTCACTTCACTTTTCAGATGTCTAGTAGAAACATGTATTTTGAAATCCTTGCCCTATGACTTATGACCCCATCGAACTTTTGGTTCATTTAGCTCATCTTATTTCAGAAAACTTCGAGTGTTGTTTTTTTTCAACACATGCATTTTATAAAATGAGAGAGAGGGATACAAATAAAATCTAAAAAATATAAATTAGAAGTGATTAATTTGATTTTTACTTGTGAACAATAATATTTAAAATTACTAAATTTATTAATTTTTAACTTATGCGAGATATGAAGTGGTTAAGACGGGTACTCACAATCAGACGCATATAAAATCGCCGAGAACCGGCGAGAACTTTAGTCGAAACTCAACCCTGCTTTCTGTTAGTCGGTTTGTTAAAGTCGTCCCAGCAGTTTCCAAAACAGCAAATACATTTAATTTTTATTGACAATTAAGAACTCATCTAGAAGACAAGCAGACAAGATGGCCAGTCCAAGTCAAGAAGCCATTCACACAAAGGTACCAACAATTTAGAGCGCATTAAACTTTTACTCGTGATCATATTTTGTCTATAAATTTAATTGAATTAAAAAGACAAGATCTATTAATACAACAACAACAAAAAGCCACAAAAATAAATTTAAAAAAAAGTGAACGTCTGTCTTTATGGATTTTTTGAACAATTTATTTGCCATCTTATCTTGTACCCGTACTCTAAAATTATAAAAGCAAAAATTATCAGTTCATACTGATGTTAATGTTGTTGTTTTTGTTGGTGTTGGTGTTGTTTTCGCTTTAGTTGTTGCGTTTAGTATTTGCTAATTTTTGGCAGCAAGCAAACAAGCAGATTGTTTTCCCTTTTAACTTGTTTGTTCAAATTTCTGCGATTACAACACAAATTCCAAATTCAATCTAGACTTCTTAAAAACAAAAACAACAACAACATAAAACAGGTTGTGGCTCCATATTTGCAATTTTACAGGGTGATATTAAAGTGGAGTTATAATTCTCATACAAGTTTTATTTGATTGTATTTGTTATTGTTATTTTCGAGCTTAAGCCTCATGTTACAATAAATATTGTCATTGGAAACCTCTGCCATTGCGTTCATTCGGGTTCCTTCAGTAGAGCAACTCATTAAAGTATTGCAATTATTTGTTGTATTTTATGTTATTATTTAAAAATACATATTTAAAAAAATGTCCTACAATTGGGGAATTTTCTTAATTATTTGAATAAAACAATTGGTTTAAAATCAATCAGTTGCGAAATTACTTTCAATTGAATGTGTGCTCGTATTTCATCCTACGATAACATCTTCTGCATAAGATATCAACTAATTGAAATGTAATTTAAAACTAGTTTAAATCACATTTTCAATCGATTAGAAATTGATATAACATTTATTTTGTATTCATGAATATTCTTGAAGTGTTTTTTGATAATTTTCAGTGAAAGCGGTTGGCTACACTCTTAGCAAAATATACTTTGATAAGCGATTGTTACAGCTACTTTTAAAATGATTTAAAATAAACTTCCTTTATACGAATTTTTAACTAATTGTGAATAGACTGGTTTTAATTTAGCTGAAAAAGGTGATTTAGACTTAGTTGAAAATGATTTAATTTTAAACTAGTTGAAAATTAACAAACTTGAAATTAGTTGAAAACATTTGCAGAGGATGACAATTGCTTTAATAATCGTAAGCGTACATCATCGAACAGGATGACAGTTGTCTTCATAAGCGCACAAGATTTTCAATCAGTTGTAGTTGAAAAATCCCTTTTTACGAGGGTGGTCCGATGGAAACCTACTTTGCAGACGGTTTAAAGTTGGAGTATCGCTGGATCAAGTCTATCCAGCTAAAAGGAGACTATGTTGAGAAAAAATAGCCACTTTTTCAAAGTTTTCGTTTTGTTTTTTTTAGGCTAAGTACTTATCGAACCACGCTCGTAAAACTCCTTTAAAATTAGTTAAATACAGAAGTAAAATTTACGTTTACATTTTTTACATTCTTTATATGAAGTTAAATAGGAGCAGGATTCGCAATTTACAATTGACACTTAAAAAAATCGATAAGAGTATTTATGAATAAGAAAGTCTAGTGTTAATTTGTCTCATGGTTTTGTAATTAAGTATAAATCAGTTATCCTCTACCGTAATTAAAATGTTAAAAATTATTTATAAAGAATATGTAAAATCTTCTACTTTCGCTTGTTCTTAACAAATTTGCACAATGTTGTTTGTGTATTCACTATAACACTTATAGAAGGTTTAATCTCGAACCACTTATCACAGCTATAAAAATACAAATGTGTACTTCACAGGTGCTCTTGCGAAATCATTTTTCGTTAAAAGTAAAGTAAATTAAATTAAATGATGAAAGTAAATTTTAATTTAAATTAATATAAATTTAATTTTTGTTTAGTTTGTGCAAATGTAAATTTAACATAATTGAATTTATTTCTGTCGCTCACGGCATCTGTTGACAATCGAATAAACTAACTATTTAGCTTGTCTGATGCAGTAAGCATTCTGTAATTAAGTAACCTGGAGGATATTTTAATGTTTTATAAAGATGTGCTGATTTTTAGTTGCACGTTTAGTCCAAAAATGAAGACTTGATTTTAAATAAAGAATGACTATCAATTCGTTTTATTAATTCACCACTTGTGAACATTCGATGTCTTTATCTTTTATTTTCTTTTTCTATTCAAGCTCTTTATCAACAACGAATTCGTTGATGCCGTCTCGGGCAAAACATTCCCAACCAGCAATCCGGCTACGGGCAAAGTAATTGTCGAAGTTGCCGAGGGTGATAAGGTAAGCAAGATCTCATGTTATTTATTTCGTTGGAGTCGTATTTGTTGTTTTATTCATTTAAAAGTTGCTGGTTATAGTTAAGCACTGATAAATAAAATCTATATTTATATGTACATTTATATACAAGATGTATGATACATTGGACTGACGGAAAAGATAACTGCATAATGAATGTCTGATTAACAATTTTCATTCTGTAAAAATTTAGCAATTACATTTAAATAATATTTTCCATTCAGTTATAATCAAAATTTAAGTTAATAAAGAAGTTCACCTAATTTTGTTTAATACATTTGAACTATACTTATAATTAAGATGAACTTCCAATAAGGAAAAGTAAACAGTTTCTTTTTTTAACAACATAAATAAACACATTCTTTTTAACTCCAGTACATTTACATTTATCTATGATACATAAATATATATAATCTTACCGACATTCTTACTATTAATATTACTACAAAAGTACCTTGGAAGACCGAGCTCGCTCAGCAGATTTTTTAATCAGGCTACAGTTGAATTGAATTTTTAGTTTAATCATTTAAAAAGAGAAATTTAAATAACTGAAGAGTACATTGATTTTGTGGTACCTATGTACCAATGAAATTTATTTTTGAAGAGCACATGTGTTTTGTTTTTATTTAGTACCAATAGAACCGATTTGCATTTGCAAAAGTTCTGGAGAATACGCTTAGGTTCTGGAGAAATCCTAGTTGAAACTTTTTTGCTAAAGAGCACAAGGATTTTGTTATTCGTTAGAGCCAATATAACTGATTTGCATTTATAAGTTCTGGAAAATTGCTCATGCCCACTTATGCCCACAAAAGTATTTTTGCAATATTCTTTGAATGATTATAAACCACAAACAAAAAACCGCATTCAAATCCGACCACCCATTCTCATTTTATTTGAAAAAATAGTTTTTGACCATGCCCAGTTAAAACCTCGATTTCGCCCACTGAACAACTTTTCTCAAGAATGAAACATGTCGCAATATTTTTTTTTCTCGTCAAGTACCACCAAACTGCAAAATTTCAGCAAAATCGTTAGAGCCGATCTTGAGATACTGCAGACAATTATAAATATATAAATATATACAAACTTAGCTAGTTTAATATAATAAGATAAGATATTTCATAAACAAAAATAATTGTCAGTCTAATGTGGTTGCATGCATACGGGGTGGTCCGATACGTACTAAGCCTCACCATCCGATGAAAGAATACTTTGCAGACCTCGTTAACGCGTTTTTCGGACGGGTTAAAGAATTTAGAACATCGCTGTGAGACTATGTTGAGAAATAAATATCCACTTTTCCAAAATTGTCGTTTTTCTTTTGTATGCTTAGTACTTATCGGGCCACCCTTGTATATGTTTTTTTTTTTAATTTTATATACGGCTTTCTTCGTTCGATAATCTATATAAACAAATAACTAATGTTTTCTTTTTTATCTAGGTTGATGTGGATTTGGCCGTGGCTGCTGCCAAGAAGGCGTTTCACAGAGATTCAGCTTGGCGCAAAATGAGTCCTCTGCAACGTACTGATCTGATGAACAAGTAAGCTTGGGATCTCCTATCTAAATACTCTATTCCTGTATTTCCATTATCTTTGTCCGACACTATCCTGGACAAAGCACAAAAATCAAAACTGAAAATCATTCGGTGATTTTTATTTTAAAATAATGATTATGCTGGGTTAATTTAAAATTTTTTGTAACGCTCTCGAGATTCTATAGGCTCCTGAAATATATAATAAATATTTTAACATAATTTGTTTTTTTCATAGGCTCTGTGAGTTGATGAATCGCGACAAAAACATTTTGGCTAGCCTGGAAACCCAAGATAATGGCAAACCGCTGGCCGAGGCGCTTTTTGATGTCCAAATTTCAATTATGACCATCAAGTACTACGCAGGCTGGACGGATAAATTCTTTGGAGACACAATTCCAGCCGGCGGATTCGTTTCGATGACGCGCAAAGAGCCAATCGGCGTTGTCGGTCAGATTATTCCCTGGAATTACCCGCTACTTATGTTGGCATGGAAGTGGGGTCCCGCTTTGGCGGTCGGTTGCACCATTGTAATGAAACCTGCCGAACAAACTCCGCTGACTGCGCTGCACATGGCAGCTCTGGCAAAGGAGGCCGGTTTCCCTGCCGGTGTTATTAATGTTATCAACGGTTTTGGACCTACTGCGGGTGCTGCCATTAGCGAACATGCCGACATTCGTAAAGTTGCGTTTACTGGCTCGGTGGAAATTGGTCGTATCATAATGCAAGCAGCCGCTCGTACAAATCTCAAGCGTGTCTCTTTGGAGTTGGGTGGCAAAAGTCCCGTTGTGGTATTCGACGATGCAGACATCGATTTTGCTGTTGAAACCACACATGAAGCTTTGTTCTCCAATCATGGCCAATCGTGCTGCGCTGGTAGCAGAACTTATGTCCACGAAAAGATTTACGATCAGTTTGTCGCGAAGGCAGCTGCTCTAGCCAAGGAGCGCAAAGTTGGCAATCCCTTCGACGAGACAGTCAAACAAGGACCTCAAATCGATGAAGAAATGATGACTAAGGTATTGGGCTACATTGAAAGTGGCAAGCAACAGGGCGCTAAGCTAGAATGCGGCGGCAAGCGCATTGGTGATGTTGGATTCTTTATTGAGCCAACTGTGTTCTCGGATGTTACTGATGATATGAAAATCGCTCAAGAAGAGGTAAGCTAATTCTATATAGCTAAAACAACGAATATTTAACTCTCACTAACACTTATACTCTTTCGTAGATCTTTGGGCCTGTGCAATCCATTTTCAAGTTCAGCACTCTCGATGAGATGATCGACCGCGCCAATAACGTTCAGTATGGTTTGGCAGCCGGAATCATTACAAACGATATCAACAAAGCGATTAAATTCGCCAACAATGTTGACGCCGGCTCGGTCTGGATAAATTGCTATGACGCTGTTCTTCCTCAGACACCGTTTGGCGGCTACAAGCACTCTGGCATCGGTCGCGAATTGGGCAAGGACGGTTTGGACAATTATTTGGAAACCAAAACGATTACAATGAAACTTTTGTAAATCGTCTTCCAGCATTCGAATCGCACAATCATAAATACATACGCTGATTTTATGTTAAGACAAATTTATATATTTTTGCTACATGCACAGTAGTTAAAAACGGTTATAATATCAATAAAAAAATAAATAAATATAAAAAAAATAGGTACATTTAAATTATGCGGCACATTTGCGAAGTTATAGCGTAAGTGAAGTGGATATGGAAGTTATTCGATCACGGCCTGTTTTTAGGTAAAGGTAAATTTTGGTACCCAGAACCTGCATAACCAATTTCATCCTAAGAGCATTCTCAATAAAAAGTTAAGGCACATGTAAAACTGTTTTAGTGTTAATAAGCACTTACATTTTTTAACATTCAAGTACAACATTACCGAACAACGCCCACCTAAAATATAAATATATAAAAAAGAACTAGTAAGTGAATTATATTCGGCTATGCCGAAGCTCATATACCCTCCGCCATTTCCAACGTGACACCAAAAAATGTGCCTCTTTTAGCACTTTTGTGCCACATGTCTTTATTATACTAAGTGGACGTCGTTCTTATCGGATCACGGCCCTTTTTTGGTTAGTAGTTTTATGGTACTACCAAAGTGTTGAATACCGAATTTGAAATGGTTATTTACACTGTAAATATTTTAAATAATTTTTTTATTCTCGTAAAACTGTAGTTTGTATGAGAGTTGGGCGTGGTTCTGGGACATACATTATTTCGCCCCTTCTAATCGTTACAAATGGAAGAATAAACTCAATATACTCTTCGGCAAGTTCACTCGAACTTGGCGAAGGGTATACAAATATTTTACACATTATCTAAAATGGTGCAGGGAGTACAATTGTTTAAATAATTTTAATATTTCCTTATAGATAATTTTATAATTTAAGGATTTGAAATTTGGATCGGGAACGTTTTTCTACTAAGCAGTTTATATGCAAAATCGTAAAATCTCTTTAGATTGCGATAAGCGAAAATACCGGCAAACTCGTATGTGGAAGCACACATCAAATATACGAGTATGTGTTGTTATGATCAATGTATAAAAAAGTATGTCAGTCTCTTGAATAGTTATACGACATGTATATACAAATATTTATGCTTATGAATATGCACTTAAATTTGAGAATATGCTCTAAAAACCAATTAAATAATTTATTAATATAACTTTTAATAAATTTAGATAAAACCAATAAAAGTGATAAGTTCAAGTAAAATTATTGCAATTTATGCACTTTCACTTATACGAACTGAACTTATTGGCAGAGAAGCAATAGAGCTTTTCGGTACTTCGGAGGAAGCGAATAAAAAGTATAGAGACGGGATATTCTCGATTTTTACAGGTTTTGACATAACGACACTCACTTCAGGGTTATCTTAATCCAATCGGCCATACTACCTAATCACTGTCCCAGTGTTTTGGCCTTCGCAGCATTCAATATTTCAATATAATCTTCCAACTAAAAGATCACACAGCATCCTGTATATTCAAGACAAAAGGAAGATCACACAGCATCCATTGTATTAACTCTCAACAATTGGAAGATCACACATTGAGTTTATGCTCTTTTTTCGATAATTCTAGTTTTTCCCATATTTAAAAGTTTTTCACCGAAGCAACTTCAATTAAAGTGATAATTTAAAAAAAAAATATGTTTGTCCTGTTCATTTACAAGGATATGTTAATGAATATTTATCAACCGTTCAAAATCATTTAACATTTTAATTGATGAGATGGACATGGTTATCAGTCGATCCGATGACTTGCGTCGCCCCGATTAGCACACGTCAGGTTGATAACTAAATTCGAATTTACCGTTTTCGCGCACTAACTTGACACCCGGATGGTCCAAAAACTTCTGGCCAATAATCATATCGCACTCTTGATTTACGATTAATATGTCAATTGGTAAGGACACATCATGCAGTTTTAGCATTTTATTAATTTTACCGATAAGTAGAAACATGTTTCCAGAAATCCTTTCCCCATTAATGGCTCTGTCGAAATTTTGGTGCTGCTAACATTGTAGACTCTTCTTATTTCCACAAATCTATGCTGTTATAAAATTCAAACAAACTTCGAGTGTTTCGCAACTGTTGCAGTTTACCTCCCCGGTATTCGCATTTGTATGTTACTAAAATTGTGGTAGTACTTTCCGGTCAGATTTAGTTACTATGAACCAAATTTCTTCATAGTAGTGCATCACGTTCCTGAGCTATGACGGTGGGTGTTAAATAGACCCCAGTTTTGGTGAGGTGGTAGATATAGTTCCCAAACACCTTCACACTAAAGTTAATCATAGTACAGTATCACGTTTTTAGGCTACAACGGTGAGCGTTCAATTGACCCGACCACGCCCATTTTTTGTAAAATGGTAGATTTAGTCACCATACACCTTTATACAAAAGTTTATCTTCGTAGAGCATCGCATTTCTGAGATATATCCGTGGGCATTAAATTGATCCAACCACGCCCACTTTTTGTTAGATGGTAGATTTCGTCACCATACACCCACATACCAAGTTTTTTCATTGTAGACCATCGCGTTCCGAAGTTACGGCAGTGGGCGTTAAATTGATCCAACCACGCCCACTTTTGGTGGAGTTGTCGACAGTGACCATACCAACTCAAATTCCAAATTTAAGATTTTTTGAAATAGTATTAGCGAAATAATAGATTTTGTTGACTTAATTTTACTAATTGTGGGCGTAATATGTGGGCGTGGCAGATTTCATATAGCCTATCATTCCTTCCAGACCCATCTCGATATGTTCCAAGTTTGAAGTAAATCGGTTCAGCCGTTTAGGCGTGAAAACGGTACAAACGAAAATAAATAAATAAATAAATAAATAAATAAATAAATAAATAAATAAATAAATAAATAAATAAATAAATAAATAAATAAATAAATAAATAAATAAATAAATAAATAAATAAATAAATAAATAAATAAATAAATAAATAAATAAATAAATAAATAAATAAATAAATAAATAAATAAATAAATAAATAAATAAATAAATAAATAAATAAATAAATAAATAAATAAATAAATAAATAAATAAATAAATAAATAAATAAATAAATAAATAAATAAATAAATACACCTTCCTTTATATTATTAGTAAGGATATACATTTTATAAAATGTGAAAAACAAAAATCTAAAAAACATATATTAGAAGTGAATAATTATGTTTTTACTTGTGAACAAGAATATTTAAAATTTTTTAAATCAATATATTTAATTTGAAGTGTACGAAACTTGGTTAAGACGGGTACTCACAATCAAACGCATATAAAATCGCCAAAAACCGACGAGAACTTTAGTCGAAACTCAACCCTGCTTTCTGTTAGTCGGTTTGTTAAAGTCGTCCCGGCAGTTTCCAAAACAGCAAATCCATTTAATTTTTATTGACAATTAAGAACTCATCTAGAAGACAAGCAGACAAGATGGCCAGTCCAAGTCAAGAAGCCATTCACACAAAGGTACCAACAATTTAGAGCGCATTTAACTTTTACTCGTGATCATTTTTTGTCTATAAATTTAATTGAATTAAAAAGACAACAAAAACATCTTAATAGAAATACAACAACAACAAAAAACCACAAAAATAAATTTAAAAAAAAAGTGAACGTCTGTCTTTATGGACTTTTAAATAATTTTTTCGCCATCTTATCTTGTACCCGTACTCTAAAATTATAAAAAAACAAAAATTATCAGTTCATGTTGTTGTTGTTTTCGTCTTAGTTGTTGTGTTTGGTATTTGCTAATTTTTGGCAACGAGCGGATACGTTATTGTTTAATTATCAATATTTTGGAAAAAAATGTTCAACAATTTGGAAATTTATGCAAAATAAGACAATAAACCGATTAAAAGCAATAAACCCTTTCGGAATTTTCTCAATTATTTGACTAAATCAATTGCTTGAAGAATTAGTTTAAAATTAATCAGTTGCGCAAAAACTTTCAATTAAATGTATTTAGGATGATATCTAATTTACGATGTCATCTTCTGCATATGATAACAACTAATTCAAATGTGATTTAAAATCAGTTCAAATCACATTTATTTATTTACAATCAATCCACTTTTAAATCAATTTCAAATAAATTTCCTTTCTACAAATGTTTAGCCAAATGAGAATAAACCGAATTTAAGTTAGTTGAAAATTAACTATTATAAAACTCTTAAGCGTTCATCATCGAACAGGATGACAGTTGTCTTAATACATCGCTAGGTAAAATATATCGAAGAAATACAAAATTTACCATCAGTTGTAGCTAAAAAAACTGTTTTAAAACTTCTTTCGAATTAGTTGTCAAATACAGAAGAAAAGTTTTCGTATTGCAGTCCAGTTTTTTTTACATACATATCTATAATATTTAAAATCTTCTACTTTCGCTTGTTCTTAGCAAGTTTGCACAATGTTGTTTGTGTATTCAGTATAACGCTTATAGTAGATTTAATCTCGAACCACTTATCACAGCTATAAAAATACAAATGTGTACTTCACAGGTGCTCTTGTGAAATCATTTTTCGTTAAAAGTAAAGTAAATTAAATTAAATGATGAAAGTAAATTTAAATTTAAATTAATATAAATTTAATTTTTGTTTAGTTTGTGCAAATGTAAATTTAACATAATTGAATTTATTTCTGTCGCTCACGGCATCTGTTGGCAATCGAATAAACTAACTATTTAGCTTGTCTGATGCAGTAAGCATTCTGTAATTAAGTAATCTGGAGGATATTTTAATGTTTTATAAAGTTGTTGCTTCTTGAAGTTGCACGTTTAGGTCATAAATGAAGACTTGATTTTAAATAAAGAATGACTATCAATTCGTTTTATTAATTCACCACTTGTGAACATTCGATGTCTCTATCTTTATCTTTTATTTTCTTTTCTTTTATTTTCTTTTTCTATTCAAGCTCTTTATCAACAACGAATTCGTTGATGCCGTCTCGGGCAAAACATTCCCAACCAGCAATCCGGCTACGGGCAAAGTAATTGTCGAAGTTGCCGAGGGTGATAAGGTAAGCAAGATCTCATAAATAATAGTTCATTTAAATAATACTTTCCATTCAGTTAATTAAAGATTTAAGTTAATAAAGAAGTTTGCTTAATTGTGTTTAATACGTTCAAACGGTACTTACAATTATGGTGAAAATCCAATAAGTAAAAGTTAATAGTTTCTTTTTTTTAAATAACACTTTTTTGTTTAACTCCAGTTACTCCATTTACATTTGTCTATGATATATAAATATATACAATCTTATACATATTACTACAAAAAATACTTTATTTAAAAAAATAATTGTCAGTCTAATGTGGCAACATACACATGTTAATGACGGAAGTTTAGAGTAAAAAAGTCATAACTCAACATGTTTAATAGAAATTTAAAATTAAAAAATTATTTCCTAAGAAATCAAACAATTTGGACTATAAACATCTTCCACCATACGAGTTACATATATCGGTTTTTTATTTAAACATTTTATACGACTCTTTTATTAAAACATTTTGGATACGGCTGTCTTCGTTCTAGGTTGATGTGGATTTGGCCGTGGCTGCTGCCAAGAAGGCGTTTCACAGAGATTCAGCTTGGCGCAAAATGAGTCCTCTGCAACGTACTGATCTGATGAACAAGTAAGCTTGGGGTCTCCCATCTAAATGCTTTTTTTCTATATATCTACGACATTATTCCGACACTATCCTGGACACAGCACAATGGTCCATGAGGACAGAGAGCTATGCTCCCATACCAGCCCACACATATTTATTTATCTTCGGATCTTTTAAATGTACTCGTACATAACAAACTTCATTATTATTATATTCTCATGTCCGCTATGTAACGGGAGTACCGGGAAGTTCCGCTAACATTTTCTTTTTTTAAGTGGCATTACAACGCATGCCGGGCATCCGCTAGTACGCTATAAAAATTCAAAATTTTATATCTCTCATGTACCACTCTTTAGATTTTATACGCTCCTTAAATGTTTTTAATTAATTTAATGTAATATTTTTTTTCTATAAGGCTCTGTGAGTTAATGAATCGAGATCAAAACATTTTGGCTAGCCTGGAGACTCAAGACAATGGCAAGACGTTAAACAACGCGCTTCGTGACGTTCTAATTTCGATTATGACCATCAAGTACTACGCAGGCTGGACGGATAAATTCTTTGGAGACACCATTCCAGCCGGCGGATTCGTTTCGATGACGCGCAAAGAGCCAATCGGCGTTGTCGGTCAGATTATTCCCTGGAATTACCCGCTACTTATGTTGGCATGGAAGTGGGGTCCCGCTTTGGCGGTCGGTTGCACCATTGTAATGAAACCTGCCGAACAAACTCCGCTGACTGCGCTACACATGGCAGCTCTGGCAAAGGAGGCCGGTTTCCCTGCCGGTGTTATTAATGTTATCAACGGTTTTGGACCTACTGCGGGTGCTGCCATTAGCGAACATGCCGACATTCGTAAAGTTGCGTTTACTGGCTCGGTGGAAATTGGCCGTATCATAATGCAAGCAGCCGCTCGTACAAATCTCAAGCGCGTCACTTTGGAGTTGGGTGGCAAGAGTCCCGTTGTGGTATTCGACGATGCAGACATCGATTTTGCTGTCGAAACCGCACACAATGCTTTGTTCGGCAATCATGGCCAATCGTGCTGCGCTGGTAGCAGAACTTATGTCCACGAAAAGATTTACGATCAGTTTGTCGCGAAGGCAGCTGCTCTAGCCAAGGAGCGCAAAGTTGGCAATCCCTTCGACGAGACAGTCAAACAAGGACCTCAAATCGATGAAGAAATGATGACTAAGGTATTGGGCTACATTGAAAGTGGCAAGCAACAGGGCGCTAAGCTAGAATGCGGCGGCAAGCGCATTGGTGATGTTGGATTCTTTATTGAGCCAACTGTGTTCTCGGATGTTACTGATGATATGAAAATCGCTCAAGAAGAGGTAAGCTAATTCTATATAGCTAAAACAACGAATATTTAACTCTCACTAACACTTATACTCTTTCGTAGATCTTTGGGCCTGTGCAATCCATTTTCAAGTTCAGCACTCTCGATGAGATGATCGACCGCGCCAATAACGTTCCGTATGGTTTGGCCGCAGCAATCATTACAAACGATATCAACAAAGCGATTAAATTCGCCAACAATGTTGACGCCGGCTCGGTCTGGATAAATTGCTATGACGCTATTCTTCCTCAGACACCGTTCGGTGGCTACAAGCACTCTGGCATCGGTCGCGAATTGGGCAAGGACGGTTTGGACAATTATTTGGAAACCAAAACGATTACAATGAAACTTTTGTAAATCGTCTTCCAGCATTCGAATCGCACAATCATAAATACATACGCTGATTTTATGTTAAGACAAATTTATTTATTTTTGTTACATGTACAGTGGTTAAAAAAATAAATAAATATGAAAAAAATAGGTACATTTAAATTATGCGGCACATGATTTGGTATATAAAAATTGGTTAAAATAAAAACAAATTTTTTATCCCAAATTTAAACAGTAAAAAAGTTCCTGAGATTTCCTTTTTTCTAAAAAATACTAAATTTTTTGTGAATTAAACCACTTTGGGCTGAGTCGTTGCGGTGTGTTCCAGCAGTGGTGTTGCCACTTCGCTCAAATGCGATTTTGCGCTTTGGAAGTCATCCTCCGACTTGTGGCGCTCGTTTGCTTGCAGTAATTGCTTCGGCATGTTTAAAGGCACATCGATAAATTCAGATTTGCCATAAGTGACTGCGGCACAGTTTTGCATTTGTTCGTCGTAAGTCGGACGCACATCCACCATTTGAAAGTCGATCGCAAAAATGTAGCGCAACACCATCACCAGCAGGGCCAGCAACCACAGCACCAATGTTAACGAATACGAGATTCGAAAGAGATTTAAGTACACGTCATGTCGAAACTCGTGTTGTCGGATTATCGGACGAAGGACCGATATAGCTTGACCACAGCTAATACAAAAAACAAAAAATTATTCAAGTTATTATTGAACGGATTTGGGTCTAATTGTACGTGTAAGTACTGACCTGATAGCATTTGGATTGCTCAAGTTTTCTCGCAAATCGGTACAAAAACTCTTTAAAAAGCCGTTGGCCAGAATAGTGTAAGTAAGAGTGCCCACAGTCATTAACGAAAACATCAAAATGGAAGGTAGAACGATTCGCCAAGGTTTAGGAAGTCCCCTGAAATATAAGAAGTATAAACAGTCTTTTTAATTAAATTGATAATCATAATTATACATATATAATGCAACAAGCGTCCGTTGTTCCGGGTAACTTTAGAGCCACTGAACGGATTTCATTCATATAAGATTTAGAGCGATCAATGAGAGCTTAGAGCATTTTTAATTCTTATTTAACAAAATTATTCGATTGTTTCTCTTAAATTGTTCCTAGATATTTGATATTTTGTATAAGAGTTGCTTGGTCACTGTTGCTTGGAACCATCTTGAAAAGAGTTTGATGGGTTGGATGGACTGGATGCACTTGATTGATTGATTGAATAAAGTTATTGAACTAAATGAATTAAAAAACTGAATAAACTGGATGACGAAGGACTGGATCATAGCGTAGCATAGTAAAGGTGAGGAAAGTAGGAAATTGTCTCTCTCCACCACGATATTGTTTTTCTCTTCGAAAACAAAATTGTTGTGTAGTTGCCATGGTTGCCAGTTGTAAATAAAAGCAACAAGTAATTTTTTATCACAAATATATAATTAAACTTCAAAATAAGACGGAAAAATAAGGCAGAAATCGAGGTGAGTTCCTTCTTTCCTAAACTTATAATATCCAACCATGAAAACAACAACATAGTTCTTTGTAAAAAAAAAGCCAGAAATCGAGGTGAATTCGCTCATTTATACTTTCCTAACCTTTTAAATCAACCATGGACTGAATAAACTTTGACTAGATAGATTGAATGGACTGGATGATCTCTGGTTGAATTAAGTGGTCTAAATGGATTGTATGTAATTGATTTCGATATAGCATTTTCGCTTTGGCTTACTTAAAGCCATTCGATATAATTTTTATTTTCTTGAAGCTCTTTTGAATACTCGTAATTCGATTTTTATTTACTAAATATTTAAGTTGTTTTTTGTAGCACTCAAATGTCATATTAGATCCTACCAGTATTTTTTTACACCCGATTGGAATATCAGGCACATTGCTGTCCAAATTATTGCAATTATTTCTGACAAAAGCGGAAAACTATAAACGAACGAGACGGCAGCTCCTTCTCTCCAGTGCGTTTGATGAATGTCGATAGTCACTGCAATTCACAAAAGAAATACATATGTTAAAGCTTCAAACACTTTGCTCATAGTCCAGACATTGCGAACGAACGTACTGCTTGCTATAAATTTGCGATCATGCTCAACGTCGAACATCACCTGAGGCGGCACCGCTTTATGGATCGCCTCCACTGCGTCCTCTGCTTCTTTGTTGTCAGCAGGTTCATTGAGCGTGGAACTTATTTGAAATAAATGCGGTAATTTGCGAATTTTTGGCTTTTTTGTTGTTTCTATAAATAAACACGATCTTATTAAAACAAATTAAAAATTAAAATTGCTTTAAGTCTCAATAACTACAAGTTTGCTTCTTCACTTACGACTTTCTTCGGTTTCTTGTTGTTCAGGCACAACGAGCATTTCTTGAGAGGCTTCTAGAGCGGCAGCGTTGTAAGTATTATTGGTTAATATCTCAAGATCTCGGTTAAATATCTCCTTCGCGCGGTCGTTCATTTGCGTAATATCTCTTTCGCGAAATACTAATTTGGCACCAATGATTCCATTGTAGAAATCCCCAGATAAAATGTGTAGTGTCACGCTCCAAACAATGGAAGTCGTTGCTACACATACCATCAGACATATAATAGCATCTGTAAAATAGATTTTGTATGTTTTTAATAAATGGAATTGTACCTAGAAAAAAAATAATAAAATTTATTTTGAAATAAATTGAAAAAAAAAAAATTTCTTATTAAAAACAAAGCTCGGATAACGCCGGGTACTATAAGCTAGTTCTAAACACGTTTTAAAGAAAATAAATATTTTTTCCGAAATTTCCTGAGCAGTGGTGGTAGGCGTAAAATTGATCCAAATTTAGCGACAATGCCCATACAACGATTCCGAGTTTTAGATTTTTATTAGCGGAATCATCGAAAATTTTTAGATAGATAGATAGATAGATAGATAGATAGATAGATAGATAGATAGATAGATAGATAGATAGATAGATATATAGATAGATAGATAGATAGATAGATAGATAGATAGATAGATAGATAGATAGATAGATAGATAGATAGATAGATAGATAGATAGATAGATAGATAGATAGATAGATAGATAGATAGATAGATAGATAGATAGATAGATAGATAGATAGATAGATATATAGATGAGAGAAAGAAACGTTCATTTTTATAGTAGTTCATTTTATATAAGTATAGATGTACTAGTATATGATTTAAATAAACATTTAAGAATATTAATGTATCATACATACATACGCACATACTTGTGTACGTTTTATTTGAATCATTTCGACTTTTATATCAAATAAAATGTTCGAGTAAATAAATTGTAAATTGAACGAGAAAAGCGCCACAGTCGTATTTAAAAATGAGCGTTCCGGTCGAGCGTACGTAGAACATTCCATCATATTCAAACGATGATCGGAATCCGGCTGGTGAACTAACTAACTGGAACAGACCGAAAATAGACGATGTCATTTTTGTTTATTGTTAATTTTCCGGTAGCAGCGAAATTTGTGCAGACTGCGTCAAAATTAGGAAACGTCGCAGGGGAAGAAAGAAGAAACTTGTTTACACGAGACAACCTGACGGCGTCTTCGATAGAAAAAGCCAAGACGCCTCAGACACACACACATGCACGCACACACACAGACATACACTTTTATTTTATATGTACATATGTATATTCAATGAATTGTTTATGAATTTTATATTGGCGCATGATATCATCAAAAATGTTAATATGGTGGTTAAATGAACTTTTACAAGCAAACAACAAATAACAACAACCAAAATACATACATACAGATCGATAAATAAATTTTTGTGTTTGAGTTGTTGTTTTTTTTTTTGGTTGTTTGTTTTTTAAATGCAAACGCGCCTCAAAACATTAAACAAGCGTTTATGAAAACCAACAAACAATTTTATATACAACAACTAAATTGGCAATCGGCCAAAGTAATGGATAATTCGACACTCGGAAAATGTGTTTAATAATTTATACATCGGCTACATACATCGACATTCGATTCTAAACATTTCTGTTAAAATTCAGTTTTTATGCATCACTAATTTATTTAGTGAGATAAATATATGTACATACATATGTATGCACAGATCTTAAGCAAACTTAAGATCAAAATTATAAACTAAAAGTTTGCAATTTTATTTAAAAACTAGTAAGTGAATTATTTTTGGCTATGCCGAAGCGCATTTACCCTCCGTTATTTCAGTGACATCAAATAAATGTGCTTCTTTAGCAGATAAGTTTAACATGTCTCTATCATAAGTGGGCGTTGTTCCTATCGGATCACGGCCCTTTTTTGTCAGTAGTTTAATGTTACTACCAAAGTGTTAAATACCGAATTTAAACTGGTTATTTACACTGTAACTATTTTTAATAATTTTTTATGCGCAAAAAAAGGGGCGTGGTTCTTATCCGATCATGTCCTTTTTTTTTTGTCAGTAATTTTATGATACCAATAAATCGTAAAATATTTAATATGAATTGATAATCTACAATAGAATTATTTTAATTATTTTATTTGAACTGGAACTATTTATTTAATTTTGTTCTCATTGAAAGGGGAGATTTGTATGGAAGGGGGTAGTAGTTTTGATCCAATCTTGCCCACCTTAGAACTTAGCTTCCGCTTGGAGAATAGGAGTTCACATACCAGCTCACATTTCATTTCGATAGTTCACAAATTACAACAACTGTTATCGCTGGGACAGACAGACAGACAAAAAGACATACAGACGGACGGACATCGTTAAATTAACTCAGAATCCGACGCTGATCATTTATATACATACATATATACTTGTTACACCTACTTCGCTCCCTTTTGAACGGTACAAATAGAAGAACAAACTCAATATACCATTCGTTAAGTGCACTTGCACGTAACGAAGGGTATAAAAATAGTCAGGGAAAATAAATTATCATACCTTTCAATCACTGATAAAATTTATATCCATAAGTACATAAATATCATGGTTAAATAATAAGGTTAGGAAAATAGAGATGAGAACGCAAATTGAGCGAACTCACCACGATTTCTGCCTAAGTTTGGAACATGTTTTTTTTTATTTTGACAACAAACTACGTTGTTGTTTAAATTTTCAAAAAGAAAAATAATATCGAGGTGGAGAGGGACATTTTCTACTTTCCTCAACTAACACCAATTACACCATGACATCGTTATAAAATGTTGTTTTATATTTTTAGTAAAAAGAGGACATAATGTACTCGTATTAAGGCTTATCTTAATGCAGCATTCCTTAAATCTATGTTAAATTTACATACATACTCGTTTGTTTAAATATTTAATATGTTTTCGTTTGGATTTTTTAAAACTTGAATCTTTCTTGCCTACGCGCTCTTATCGTCTGTTATGTTGTAACTCTTCCAAAAACATATACCTATGTGCATATACTCGTATATACAAATATATGAATTTTGTTGTTTTTCTTCTAACAAAACAAAATGATGTCACTCCACTTGAAACTCATTAATTCAGAACAATAATTTTTCAGTGGCAAAATTTGAAATTCGTGAAAATGCGTCATTTATGCCGGTTTTTAATTGCGCTTTTAATATTTTACAAACATTTTACAATACTCGCAAACGAAAACTATCACATGGAACTATCACATTTGAGAAAACGCTCATCATTATCACGTATCTTGCTTATTTTCTTTTAATATTGTACGAGTAAATATGTTTAGTGTCCTTTATATGTGTATTAGTGTTCTTAATATGTGTGATAGTGTCCTGTATGTTCATTGATAAAGAAAAAGCTTAATTCAAAATATTAAATTAAATAATTTAAAATTGTTTTCTTCATACTTTTAAAAGTTTCGAAATTTTACAATTTAAAACCATTTGTGCTTATCTTATAGACGATTACTTTTCAATTGTACAAGTATTTAAATATTATTGTTGTTATTTTGGTTTAAACCAAAACATGGACATACTATTTATAGTTCTAACATCGGCTGTGGTGATTTTTCCTTGTTTATATTTTCTTATCAGCTCCATTGTTGCATGCTAATCGACTCGGTTGCCTCCAGTTTTGTTTGTAGTTTTATCCAATTTGTTTAATTTTTACATAAATTTTAGCGAAACAATTTATCAACAAAGTTGTTTAGACATAATATTTCGACGTGGTAATTAGTTGTTGCTAATTAAGTGGCGCGAAGTTTTTTCTTTTTTTTTAATTAAACATGCTTTAAATGCTTCAGAATGTGATTTATTTGTTTAAACAATATTGGTCGGTCGGTTGGATTCTATGAATACTCACAAAAAAATGTGTTATTAATATGTTAGTATTCTTTTTTTGGTTTAAGATTAAAATTCTCCTAAAATACATGGTTACTACACCATGAAGAGAAGAAAGTAGAAATATGTACCGAAGTTTGTTATCAAAAATCAAGAAAATTTATTTTAAAATTAGACAGACATCGAGGTGAGTTCGCTCAATTTGCGTTTTCATTTCGACTTTCCTAACGTTATTATTCAACCATGCTTGAGACATATTTTCAATAGCACAAATTACAGAAATACTTCAAAATCATTGTATGGTACATACATATATATAAAACTGAAATGTTTACATAAGTTCTCACTTACATTTGAATATTATATTTTTGATTTGCAATATCTCTAATATAATGCAAAAAAGTATTATTGAAATATCTCATTAACTGAACGGAATTTTAATGTTTCTGAAATAATTCAGTAAAATTTGTGAATTTTTTTATATCGATTTTGTTTACAATAATAATTTAAAAAATGACATTACAGTGGCAACACTTGCTCTGACAAAAAAAAAATCCAATACATTCAATAACCAACAACCAAGAACCAATAAAGTTTAACGACTGCAAACAATTATTGTTTAATAAATTGAAACATTTTCGTTCGTGTTAATTACTTTGAGGCCCACACAAATTCTAAGATGAATATGAAATGAAAATTGTTTTTAATAGGACCGTAAACAACAATTTTAGAATTTGAATTTGGATCTTTTGGAGTTTTGTCTCTCACAACATTTCACTTATTCGAGATCACTTTTCAATAACCGAATTTAGCGACGAACAATCACGAATGTTTCCTAATCCGAACTTTAGATTGTAAATCGAAATCGCGTGCGAAACGAAAATTCATTTGAAATTAAGTTCAAATCGAAAATGGAAAATGGAAAATGTGTTCTTAGACACGATTGTTGTTGTTGTTGTTGTTGGTAGGTTCTTGTTTAATTTATTCAAATCTTTACTATGAGCGCGCGTTAATGACGGCTACAAAATGTATACAAAAAATGAAGAAAAAAACAAGAACTGCGTAGCCACGAGCGGCACAGACTACCTCATTGTGACCAAGTTGAAATTGAACTGAGAAACTGAGAAACTGAATGCCAGCGACTTCGCCGCTACAGCACTTTGGCATGGCATAAAGTTTGGATAAACTGTTTCTATTCTATTCAGAGGTGCCGCTTTCGCTCTTGAATGTGTTCGCCTATTTGTTGTTTTTATTGGTGTTGTTTTACACTTTTAGATGGGTGGCAACCATGGCATCATAACGATTCATGGTTTAAATTGTATTATGTTAACTCATTTCGAAGATGATATCAAGCAACTCCCAAAATGTTGTTGCTGTCAATAATGGGTAATTTGAATACAAATTATACTCAGTTTTTCGTATTAATCCAATTAATTTTAATAGTAAAAACTGAATGCTTATTTGGATTTTTTTCCACAAGTTTAGAAAGTTAATTTTTAACTTGAGTCAAATCACAATTCCTATAATCCCTTAACTCCAACTTTTTTAAACTTGGTGACTTGTCTACGTAAATACTTATTTAAGCGATAATTTAGTCTTCCGTACCTACACCATATTACACATTATAATACCTTTCGTGCTAGCATGTATCAAAGGGTATATTTAGTTTGTCCTTCCATTTGTACCGCCCACAAGGAGGCGTGGTAGGTATATATACATATATATTTATAAATGATCAGCGTCGAATTCTGAGTGGATTTTAAGACAGGTAAAATTTGGTATGTGAGATCTTATTCTCCAAGCGGTGGTTAATCTTCTAAGATGAGATGAGCAAGATCGCACAAACTCCTCCTTTTTAGAAGGAAAAAATTGTAAAAATTCCCCCTTCATATGCGGAAAACAAAAACTAATATAATACTTCCAGTGTAGAAAATTTTAAATTCAGTATTTAACTTTTTAGTAGTAACATATCACAAAAAATGGGAGTGAAATTATTTATGAATTTTGTTATATCATGATTTTTGGGACAGTGTTGAAAAATATTTTAGTTATATGAAATATTTTGAAAAAATTATAATTTTTTACATGTTTACAGCTATTCATCAGAAAGTGGACGCAGAATTATGACCCGATTTAGTCTGTCTGTTCGACTGATTTAAGCGTAGTTTAAGAGATATCGACATTAAAGTATATGAGCTTCTATTTTCCAAACAAAGCTTATTGCATAAGATGACAAAAATCGGGCAAAAATTACTCCAACTTTCCATACAAACTTTAATTTAAATTTTCTCATGTATGCTTGTATGTATGTATGAAATATAGGCACTCACATGATGGTATGTTAATTTCATTGTTATTTTCAGTTACAGTTACGCTTTTTCCTGTAACTAAGCAGCTGATTTTGTTTTTCCTGCTCTTTCAAGGAAGTACGAGGTTAAACAAACGTATTTTTACTATTATATGGATTTTTTTCTTGACTCTGAGACTTTCGTGCTTTAAGATTTCGCTGACGTACAAAACAAAAATTTCCCACTTGGCATGTTACTTTTATAGAAACATTTCTTCAATATAACATTTGAAAGATGTCATGTTTCAGATATATATCTAAACTATTGCAGAATCTTTTTAATACTTATATGTCTGTAATATTTCTAATCAAACTTCAACTCATTTTTTTTTTAATATTTATAATGAACTTTATTGAACCAAATATGAACCGTTTTGGTCGAGCACCTTTTGCTAAAATATTTTAAGCACACTGATTGAATACAATACAAAACATTCCAAATAATGTATCATTACAAATCAATTACAATATTTCTGAAACATCATTAAAAATTCTGTAATATAACATGTCAACTGGGTTGGGTTCCTAACCACTTTAATGTTGTGGCGGCGGCAATTATCTTCGATGACCTTGGTCAGGAATTGCGGCCACAAGGTGAAGGTAATTAATAGTGTTAGCCTTCTTAGCGTGGCCGGTTGTTTCAGTGTGTTAAATGTCTTTCCAATGTAGAGCCAACATTGTTACTATTAGGACACGAATTCTACTACGATTTCTTATAAATCATCTCGTCAATTATTTTCTAATAATAAAATTCTAATAAAAATATTTATAGCCGTAGTTTTTTTTCAATTTACTTGGAAAAATCCATTATGTAATTTTTAGTGGAATTTCATTTACTGAATGTGAATGTTTTTTCCTTTGATCGAGAAACCAGTCGTAAATTTGCTTTTCAATGTAACGACGATTTTTTACCAATTGTTGGTTGCTTTCAAATTCGCAGAACAAATTTTTCTGAAATTTTACAGGAGTGACAGTAATATAATGTGAACACAAATTAACTAATTTGATCATTGATATATCACACATATAAATGAGAAAATATCGATTTGAATTTAAAATATTTATTAATCTCACACTGACGCGTCGTGTGCCTAAATCTGTATTGTAAATTTCAATATTATTGTGCGTCCATCAATTGAACTGCCTCATACATTTAGAGCCAAACCTTCGTTGAATTTTTTGTTTTGAGTTGAAGGAGAAAATTTATGATTTTAAAATTAATTTACATAGACGACGTCATCGTAAAATTACAGTCGCACACACATTTATATGCAGAAATACACACATACACCAAGTAGAAAATAGTTACCGCTGTCAGATTTGAATACGATATGTAGCAGTAAAACGATGATTTACGCCTGAAAAATGACGCAATGACCGGTGGCTTGGCAATGAATTTAGTGATGATAATGTTATGCCAGCATGAAAATCAGTGATGTTTAGTTTAGCGGTAGTGAAATGTTCTGCTGGGCGGTGCTGAGTTGTTGTTTGTTTGATTGTTGTTGTCTCTGCTATTGTTTTTGTTGAGCTAATTCGATTGCTATGCTTAAATGCTAAAACACATAAATGAGACGTACTGAACGACTGGACGGACTACGTATGCGGTGCGATGGAGTCATGTGTATAACGTAAGCGTCCTACGGTCCCACACACGCCCCTAGCCTTCGCGCCATCCAGTTTTCGATGTTGTCTTCGACTTGACGTACTCAATAAAATTACGTTCGTTTGGGCAAGCGAGGGGCCGTCAGGCATTCACACTATTTATTTACTTGTACACATCGGTCGCAACCCCACTCCCTTCCCCCTCCCCCTCCTCCAGCGTTATTAATAAAAAATAATTAAAAACACACACACACATACTAATCGAAGAAATTAAAATAAGTATATTTTAATTAGGAAAAATTAATGAAAATATATTCTGATATATTTATAAAATTTATTAACTCGACTTCAGCTCTGTTAAAGCTCTGTGATATTCTACTAAATACAAGTATCAGAAAAATATCACAGACACTTTTTATTAATTTCGTCAATCATTTTGGATCCGAAATTTGTCATCTTGAAAGTTTATTGTTTACTTTTTTAAATTCCTAGATTAAAAATATATTTAACTAGTTTTCCCTGGTACTCCCCGTTGTAGCGATTCTGAGTTACGGCGGTGGGCGTTAAATTTTTCCAACTACGCCTACTGTTAGTGAAATAATCGAATATTTTCATTAATTTAAACAAATTTTGGGTGTGGCAGATTTTGTATACACTGTCATTCTTCCCGGTGCATCCCTATACATGTTTTCTATATAGCGCATCAAGTTCCTGAGCAATGGTGGTAAAATTGATCCAGCCTTTTATTCAAAATTGGGCGTTGTATTAATCCAACCACGTCCATTTGTTTGAAGTTGTCGACGTGGTTGGATTGGTTTTACAAATTGTAGGCGTGGCCCAAAACTAGCCTCTTCGTCTGCCCAGCAACTCTCAAAAATTTCATCTCAAACGGTTGAATGGTTTAGATGTGCATAGGATACAAAGTAAGATAGAAAGATATACACTATTTTTTTTATATGCAGATGTAAAACTGTTGGGTTAGTTGAATCTGTTTTTTTCTCAGAGCCCCATCTCATACTCTTTAACAAATTTCGCAAGGACTCACGCTCGAATTTTTGTAGCTTGTGTTGCGCCTCCTTGCTTAGCATTTGAAAGCCCGCGCTTCTAAATTGCATACGTGCCGTTTTCATAGTCCTCTCAAAAGAAGCTTAAACTAGGTCCAGAAAGTGGCTTCTAAAGTAACGGTGCGGATTAGTATATCTATGTTATATGTTATTTTTCTAATAGTAATTAACTAGGCGTCACATTTTTAATTTTTTTTTATTACAATATGCTGATAATGAGCAATATTGCAATGCAAAAGCTAAGCACTTGATTTCTCATCTTCTTCTTTTTTTCTTTTTTTTTGTTATTGGAAAATATTTTTAACTATTTTTTGTTGTTGTCTAAATTCGCATTCACAAGACGTTAACACGCGCTGAGAATCCGTTGGAAACTAACAACAAAAATTGTAACGTTCGCACGATAAATTCAATTTTTCCAGTTGGTGGTCGGTCGGTCATTTTCGATACTCGTATGCTTCGAAATAGGTATGACGCCGTCTGGTGTTGTGGCAACGCGGCGGCATCGATGGCGTAGTGCGCGTCGCTGTCTCAAGCGGCAGCACATACGCTTAATAAGTTGAATGTTTTGGTTTTCTTCTTCTTTTTGTTTTTATGTTAGAATAGGCAGAACAAATAGACACGCAGGCTGGCAGATTGACTAACGCTGGCTGACGAGTTGTTGTTGCTGTTTGTTTACTTTACGAACGCATAAAATGCCTAATTGTAATTTTCAAACCTCCTCTCCTTTCTATATAAGTCGTAAAATATTCTAAGCTTATGCACCACCCTGGCTCTAGAAAATGAACTTATAACACCGTAAGTAGTGTGGTTCGGCTGAATGCACCTTCCCACCCTTGTGCCTTAAAACTACCCTAAGTAGTAAAGTAACAAAGGTGTACAGTTTTACAATGAGGAACTTCATGCTTCATCCATATGGTTCACATCCTACTCGTTTAAACATTTTTTTTTGTATCCAACTAATTACATACGAGGGTGGTCCGAAAAGTACTAAGCCTCACCGCCCGATGGAGACCTACTTTGCAGAACTCGAGAAAACGTATTCTTCGGACGGTTTAAAGAAGTTGGAACATCGCTGGATCAAGTGTAGCGAGCTAAGAGGGGACTATGTTGAGAGATAAATAACCACCACTTTTTCAAAATTTTGGATTTTCTTTTGCAGGCTAAGTTCTTATCGGACCACTCTCGTACAGGGTGGCGCAAAATTAATCACCCTATTGGAAGATGCTCTCATTTTTGCAAATGGCCGCCAATGTCAAATCTGTTTTGACATTTGTGGACTAGACAGATACAGAATACAAGTGAATAAGCCATGGAGCGATACACTCCCCAAGAACGCGGAATAATTGTGTCTATTTTTTTGCGTAACAATTCGTCTGTGGTGTTGGCAAAAATCATAATGAGCGATGAGGCTCATTTTCACCTCAGCGGGTACGTGAACAAGCAAAATTATCGCTTCTGGGGAACCGAAAATCCGCGAGTGATGCACGAGAAACCATTACACCCGCTCAAAGTGACTGCGTGGTGCGCTGTTCACGCTGGAGGAGTCATCGGGCCGAACGCCGCGGGTCAAACGACAACAGTGGACGGTGCGCGCTATAGGGCAATGTTGACCGAGTTTTTTCTGCCCGAACTGGACTAATTAGAACTGGTGGACATGTGGTTCCAACAGGACGGAGCAACAGCACACCCTGCACGAGCCACAACCGACATTCTGAAGGCCGCGTTTCCGGGTCGCTTAATTTCGCGTTTTGGCGATTTGCACTGGCCCGCCAGATCGCCCGATTTAACGGTCCCGGACTTCTTTTTATGGGGTTTTTTGAAGTCTCGTGTTTACATCAACAAGCCTGAGACCTTGGAAGCCCTCAAGGAAAATATCCGACACGAATGCGAGAATTTATCGCCCGAAACTCTCGCCGAAGTGATGGAAAATGCCATAAAACGAGCCCGTATGGCAATCAATTGTGACGGCGCCCATTTATCCGATATCATCTTCTCGACTTAACACAATTAATTCTAAAGGTCTAAATAAACATAATCAAAAAACAGAATCGAAGTTTTTTATTTAGAAAAAAAATAAGAGCCAAACAACATCGGATGACTTCTTTTGCGCCACCTTGTATATGCGAATCGTTCAGAGACAAAAAAACTTCAACTAATTTGAACAAAATTGTTTAAATAGAAAACTTCTAAAATAAAGAAGTAACGCTGTGAATAAATATCTTTTTTTATCTATACTATAGTTTAGATAAATCAAAGTTGTTTATATAAAACAATATAATTTCATATACGTGAGTGGTCCTATAAGTACTTAGCCTACATTTTCTTTTGTAGGTTAAATACTTATCGGACCACCCTCGTAGTTTTTATATTTTTTTTAATGTAATAAATATTATTATTACATTGAATTAATATATTCATATTTTTCTTATTTTTAATGTAAAAAGTATGAAAATAATGTAAAATTTATATTTTCAATCAAATAAATTTTTGTTGTAAAATGAATGTTGTAAAAATTACATTAAAATGTTGTTTTTTTATATTTTTAATATTAAATAACAAAATTAATATTAATTTGATATGAAAAATATAAAAATATTTTTGTAAACATTAAAACAATATCAAAGTGATATTACAAAAACTTTCAAAATGATAGGAATGTAATATCGGAAGTGTTTTTTAGAACTTTTTTCTTATCAATTTTACAGTGATTTCTTCTGCTTTTGAGTTAAACTTCTAAACCAATTGGCCGATAGACAAGTAGCAATCGTTCGCGGTACAAGCCGAAATGAGTAACTTCCACTTTTCATATAATAACAATCATTGGTTGTCATACACGTGTAACAAAGTAAAATATATTAAAAAGAAAGAAGATGAAAATATACTGCTTCACGCAAAGTGGTCGGGTTGAAGCAACTACCACGCCCATTCGTCAACTTTAGATATATCGCTTTATCGTCGCTAAATAGAGTGCTGTATTGAACAAATTTGGCATTCAGGTTCTGGGTACGAAAATTTACTGCTTCACATATGCATATAAAACATTCATGGACAGTTTTAAATTGTAGTCCGATCTGTAAATTAAATTAGTAAAAATAGAGGATAATTTTATTGATGGATTTTGCTTCACATTTCTCCTTATCGAAGACGTGGAAGCAGGAGTGTACGAGTCTCATGATCAAATATTTGTGACGAACAGAAAAATTCAGTACCAAATGAACAGGAATTTAAACCAAACTTTTCTTTGAATTTATTCAATTTTGATCTTAGTTAAAATTAGGAAAACATTTTATTTAAATTTTAGCAAACATTTATAAAAATCCATTGAAAGTGATTAATCTTTAAATCATTAAAGAATTATTGAGAGAATTGTCTTGCATATGCCGCAGCATAAATACCCTACAACTATTGAGACAAATTGATTTTTTCGTAACTTGTTCTGCATTTTTAAATTATTACAAAACTTTCAATAGTCCTGGCTTAAACGTAGCGTCAATGACCGCTCCGTTTGTCCAGGTGTAGGCCAATAAATAAATATGTCAGAGTGCCCCAAGAGTATAATTTTGAATCTTAAATACGAGTACGAATTAATATTCACGACAAGGGCACGCGAATGGCAGAAAAAGGCTAGCACAGACGAATGCAACTGAATTCGAGGCGCAAAGTTAGACAGGGACGCTATCGAGCCATTAAAAGACACACCTTAACCTATTTGTGCACTCTTGTGCATATAAGACATGGGTGGAGTGACATGACATAACCAGAAACAAATTTTGTTTTTTTTTAATTTTTTTCTAAAAATATAAGATTCGATATGAATTTTTTGTTTTCAAATATTAAGCTATAAAGATAACAAATCCTTTAATGTTCAGAATTTCAGGTTGGACAACACATTTTGGGTTTAGTGACCGAGTTAACTTGAACTACTGTAGTTCAAAAACAATATTTTGTTCGTCCACCGAATTCGTCTTGGCCACCGGAACGTGTATGACAACTAAAAAAAAATGCATATACGAATTTTTTAAATAGTTTTTCAATAAAAATATTTTCAGTTTTGAATTGATATTTAAGTTTTATTAAATATGAAATAAAACGCTTAAGTTTTCGAAATAATTTACAATCGGTTTGTTGTTAGTTACAAGTGTGATTTCTTAAATGTACGAGTGTGTATCGCATACTCGCAGATTTGCGTACTTAATACGATTTAAGGTATTCCTTTAAGTGTAATCAAAATAAGGATTTGTGCAGTTGTGGTGCAACAAAAAGGCAATACAAAAAATTTACAATCGATCATTTCCATTTGAACTACAATTAGCATTTATATATAGAAAAATATTTTGCATTTAAAATATGCTAATTTGGAAAAATCAATTTTTAACATTTATTGTTTATTAAAAGCGCGATTGTTTCAAGCTTTTTTTATTCAATGTCGCTCAATAATACTTAACGATTTACATTTATCTTTAATTTTTTTCTCTTTAATACTATTTTGTTAAACTTTTGCATTAAAGTACACACATTTTTTTTACTTTTTTTTATTTTGTATTTTTTTAAATCTATTTTGATTAAAACGCGATGTTTTATGAATGTTTTGTTAACTTACATTTGTAATTTGACCAACATAACGATAATATAAAAAACATTTAAAACAATATGTATTCATTGTGTGTGTATAAATAAATATGTTTGTATATATGTGGGTATAATAAAAATTAGTTAGGAAAAAAGAGGTCAATAACTCAAAAGCTACCAATGTTGCGGCTCTGTATAGATAATAAATATAAAAACGCTGAAATAACAGAATCATTCAATTAATAAAATCATAAATAACAACAAATAAATAAATAAATAAACAAAATTTCAAATTAATTGGACGTAATTTTACATGTTGGCTTATGTGAATTGTAATAAATATTTAAGAACACTTTGCGCAATAAATAAAGGAATTTCATTGTATTTACAAATAAAGTACATAAATAGAATACGAAAACTTAACTGCTTTTAAAATAATATTGTATTTTAAAATTTATCAAACAAATTATTAACGAATCATAATTTGGATTAATAAAAAGAGAACATTCATATCAAAGTTATAAAATAAATACTTTTTAGCTTATTTCTAGAAAAAAAGAGCCGTATCCAGAAAAGTTTGCGCGTAAAATTAAGATAAATAATTTAAATTGAATTACAAATCGTAAGGAAAGAAATGCCTAAAATAAATTGCAAAAAGTAAATAATTTTAAATTAAATTACTAACAGAAACAAACAATAATATAACAATCTATTGAAAAATGTTACTTTTGAAACATGCACAAGATTGTTTTTTTTTAACTTACAATTTTAAATTTTTTTAAAATTTGTTTTGGATGAAACAAAACGACAAATTTTGATTCTATTCGAAATATTTCTTTTTTCTGAATACGTTCCAACTAATATAAGAAAAATGCTCTCAAATGTGCTGTTTTTTTGTTTTTGTTCCTCTGAACTTTAAGCTCAAATGCCCTTCGTTGCTTAAAAAAGGTTTCTATTTTAAACATTGGTTTGAATAAAAACGTATTCGAGGTTTTAAATCTGTGAACTTAACAAATTCGTTTAAATGCGCATATCTTATTTTAGAAATATTGGGGAATGTGTTTGTTAAACAACTCTTAACAAACTCTTTACACTTTCTTTGCTGCAAGTATCTTGCATTTTATAGTCTAAAAATTTTTATTATAATTTATTTTTTTTGATCATTCCGATAGCGTTAAAAATAAAACGTTGCGAATTTTTTCGCTATTTTCTTTCCTTTTTTTTGTTTGTTTAAATTGTACTTGAAAATATTTTTAGCTTTGCTCCTAGCTAGAAAATATTAAATATTATTTGAATTTGCGCAACGGCAGCGTTGGACTTTCCGGTGGTGTGCTGCTGGAATGCAGCGAAGTTTTCTTAGGAACGACAACACTCTTGAATGGGCCGCTGCCGCTACCCAGTTTGCGTGCGCCGCGTGGTGATGATGCATTTGCTGCTTCCATGGCAGCAGTCGAGGTTGCCGATGCTGAGGGTGCAATACCAAGTGGAATTTCACGGAGATTTGAATCGATTGAAGCTTGAACCCAACCTACAAAATAAATGCACAAATTATAAGTTTTAAATTAAAATTGTTGTTTAAATGACACAAGAATCGCCGGAACCACAAATGTGTATAAAAGTCGTATTTTATTTTAACAAGAAAATTGAAACGTCTATAAACCAGAAAGAAAATGATTTAACTTAAGCTGGACTGAAATTAAAATACCTTACACAATTGCGAGAGTATTTTCTAAAATGTTAATTTTGGCAAGCTGAAGACAAATAATCACTACAATTTATTTCGTTTTAAATTAACACAATGGGATGACATAACCTGAGTGTTGGTTTCTTGTATAAAAAAACATAAACTGGCTACTTCTAAATATTGCAAAATCAATTCCCTTACCTTTAACTGAAGAGCGATGGTGATCAATGAGTGCAGCAGCCAAGGGAGCTGTAGCGCCACTATCACGCAGAGTGCCATATGTCGACATTGGAATGGGATTGTAGATACGATTAGCAAAATCCTCGAAAGTTGTGCTCTCCTTGTAGCGTGACGAAACGCTCTCTAGCGAACGATTGCGTTCTTCGTAACTAATAAAATAAAAAAAAAACAGATTATATAAAAATATTTAAAATAATAATTTTCAACTAATTAAGAACAAAAACAATATAAAACTCACTACTGCTGATATAGCGGCAGTGCGGCGCGTTTGGCACGACTCGCATTTATTGCCGTCGCGCGTATCAATGTCGCCAAACAAGCGCCGCTAACAACGCTCTCGTTAGCGAGCGGCCCGAACCACGGCACTTCCGGCTTGCGATTAACAGTAACGCGAAAAAGTCCATTCTTCAGCGGATAGACAACAATGAGAACGTCACAAAACTCCGTTGGCAAAATATCACGCCGATAGTCGCGCTGATGCTCGCTCCAAACGATGTGCACTTCGTCGTTTCCCAGATGGCGCGTCTTCAGTAAAATCGCCTCAGGCGAATCGGTGGGCATGCGTGTCGCTACATGATAGATAACTTCGAGGAAGGGTGTAGCATAATACGGTGCAGTCGCACCGCAGCCCTGCCGTGGTAAACCACCAAGGAAACCGTTATGCGTCTCTAAGTCAATTTCCCAGCCGAGCGCTGAAACGAACATTTCGTACATGCTGCTGCCGCTTGCGTTACGCAGAATACTGCTTTTGTCCTCCTGTCCCGCGGCCACATAGATCACTGCCATTTTATGTGTTTCGCGACATTTCTGCAGATCGACATTGCGCAACTCGCGCAGCAGCTTTTCTGTGCGCTGGAGCAGATGAGTGCGAGAGCGGCGCTCCCAGCCCGCAAGACCAAGATGTGAGAATAGTAGACGACAGTACTGGAAGGGGATTTCGGTGCGGCCTGAGAGGCTAGTCGTATTGTATGATTCGAATGACGTATGATGTGATGCTCCGCCAGCGGTAGCAATACGCTCTATTGAGTGTGTGGAACGTTGGTCGACAGTGGCAGCGTTTGTACCTTGCAGAGCTTGTTGTTGATTTAGATTTGAGACAAACTCCTGTTCCGTGGCGCGTTGATTGAGAATGATGGAAATCGCCTGAGCTTCGGGGTTGCTACCAAGCGGACTGGGAGCGGGTGTATTCAGCTGTGCGACAGGATATGATAGACATTCCGGACTGGTGTGGCCAATGTAGGCAAGAAGCTGCAAAGAGTTATATGGATATAACGAATCATATATTAATAACTATTCTGAATTATAAAAATTTGTTTTTGTTTGGTAAATAAAGAAACTTTAAACATTAAACATTTTCTTATCATTTTAAGAACCATCTAGAACTCACATCGTCCAACTGATCTAAATCCGCTGCCAAGTCCTTTGCCAAAGGCAGCTCGCCAGCAGGCCGATGACGTAGCGTGTGTCGCGGTGGCATTATATCCAAACCCACCATCGAAGAGATTAACGAATCCATCGGTTGGTTGCTTAAGTGTCGTTGTGTCTGCGCAATATTAAAACCACGCGCAGCTGTACCATCTACACGATCTGCTGCATTACCGCCAGCAAGTGTATTCGACGAAGAAACACCATCGCCTCTTGCCAACTTGCGCGGTTCACTGTACAAAATGGATGCGTCCCAACAAGCTTTGCCGTTAAGATCGCGTAACAGCACACGTACCTGCTTCTCGGCGGTGACAAGGCCAGCTGTAACACCACCGCCTGGAAGCTTTAATGCTGGCAATTCAATAAAACTGGCGACCAGACCAGGATTCAGCATAAACAGTTGCATATTCTGAGCATGAAGCACCGAAGGCAGCTCAATAGAATCGCGACGCGCCTCCAATGCTGTCATCCCACCGGCTTGTTGGTTTCCACTAACTACATCGTCCTGCTCCTCGACCATCGAACTAAGGCGCGACGCTCCAATGCCCATGGGAAAGTGACCTAAATGAGTGACCAAATGCATAGTCACTGCTTTGGCGCACAATCGAATTGCGCTTATGCACGCTTGAATCGTTTCCGAAGTCTGGTAATTCGCCTCTGGCAACCGTCCGTCGGATTGAAGATCATCGCTGGAGATGTGCGTGTCAAAGTCATCGTCTGCCGTCAATTTGACACGGTCATGTCGAGGCGCACCGGACGAGATTTGTAGCAAAACACGCAATACGCTCAACACAAGCGTATCGCCACGATCGTTTAAAGGCGCCAACATTAGTGCCGCCGGAAAAGCCATGCAGTACTCGCCGAGGCAAAGCATCAGCGACGTCAGCACAACCTTATCCGAATCCTTTGGATTTGTGACATTTTGAATTTCAAGCGCCTTGCAGATGGCGCCAATGATAAGTTGTGGCATCCGCTCGATAGTGGCCAGCTGACGCCCGCGTTCTGCGCACAACTTCAGTGAATCGACAGCAACAATTGCGATTGTGCGATGTTTGAATTGCAGCGCTTGTAACAGCACTTGTACCGCTTCGCGTATGCGAGGATTGTAAGTGCCCTCGGCAACTGTTGACACATTCGTGTACGCGATACCCTTTGGATGAGGTACAGCCTGTTGAAAAGTGCTCGAGCGACTGCCACTTTCGCTAAGAGGGTGCGATAATTTGAGCAGCACCCATTGACCGAGTTGAGACAGCGCAATGCAACGTGCACGTGCCGATGGCTCACGCCGCGCACAACGTAACATTATATTGAGAATATGATCCTGCAGGTCAGGACATTCCATCAGCTCGAACAGCTGTGGCGATGGTTGCAGCACTGGCTGTGGCAGCAGCGTTGCCGGATAACAAAAAAGCGATCCTAGTAATGCGGCGACTTCGGCGCGAGGCGTCGCACGATTCGCTTCAAGCGATGTAAGCAAAATTGCCGAGGCGTGTACAATATCAAGCAGCAGTAGTGTGTGTCCAGGTAGCAACAAACTCAACAGACGCGGTCCCTCAAGATGCTTAAGAATTGCATATATAAGATCACGATCCTCGCCCGTCAACAGTTTGTGCAACGCATTGTAGAATAGCGGCAACTGTGACATGCCCGAAATGGCACCATTCACGGCGAGTGTGCATAGTATTTGTACGGCCCACAGTTTACCCTTTTTAAATGACTTATCAAGCGCCAATGCGCCGTAACACCATGGTGCAACAATGCCAATAGGCGGCACAAGTGCGGGCGGTGATGGTGTACTTTGATTGTCCGTAGAAATGCCCTGATTCTGCTTGATACGGATAAGGTTTGCGGTCATATCCAGCAAATGCTTAAAAACTTGCGCATGCAGTTCTGTTTTCGGAATGCGATTGACATCGCCGAGAGCGCCTAACATTCGTTTCCACATAATCGCGGTGGAATCGGGTAGCCAACCGGTGGCTGTACCGCCGAGAATAATAGAACGACGATCTGCCAAAGAACTGGTGGCATTATAACTACCAGAACCTTCTTCGAGACTTCCGGCGAGCACATCAATTTGCATATGTGCGTCCTTAATGGAGCCGCCTTCAATGCCACTGCTGGCTGTGGGTGATGGACTGCGCGATTCAGCAGCACTGTCGTCGCCGCAATCGAGTTCATCATCAGCTTGCGAAGCACGTCGCTGGCGTGTTTTGCGATGACGTAGTCGTCCCCTTCCGCCGCCACTGCTGCCAACGGTAGCCAATGAGTCCAACGATAGAGCGCGTCGCATATCGGCAGCGGCCTGAGTTGTCGCTGCATTTAACTTGCGTGCACTCAGAGTTTCGGAACTGACACACAATTCGACGTCCACGGACTGTTGCGCCAGCAGCGCATTCAGCGAATGCTCAACGCTTGAGCGAAGCGCTGGTACCACTTTCTGCTGCTGTTGCGTGTTGCGATGTCGGCGACGCATGCGCGAGCTGCGCGCCATCGACGCCAAACTGCCTTCACTGTAGCTGCGACTAAGCATAGGCGTTAAAGGCATGGCGCCTCGTGCTGGCACCGAATGCTGCGATTGTATCGAAGAATTTCCACCGCCGCTGGAGTGATGGTGGTGATGTGCTGTCTGCACTGATCCGCCGGCGGTTCCCGTGCCCGTATGTGTAGCTGTCAGCTCATCAGAGCGGCTACTATTGGATTCGCGTTCCCTCTCTCCCTTCTCCTTGGTATTACCAGTGCCAGCGACATCCGATGACGACGATTGTTGCCAGACACTGCCAATGCGACGCCTTTTGCCTTTACTTTCAGCGAGTCGATCCAGAGGCAGATCTTGCAAATTAAGCGCGTAAACATAACGCGAGAAGACGCGCGTCAGCGTTTGTATGGTCTTGTCCCACTCGATAATTAGTTCGTCGCGATATGTCAGCGATGTCAACACAGTAAGAAACTTTTCCCACAATTGCACTTGCACCGGAACATTGGTGTGTGCACGTATCCAAGTCACAATTAGCGTCTGAAAAATGGCCTGACCGAGTATTCCGCCCAGACTAGCGCTTTTCGTGACGCCACCGGAGCCAGTGTTCGGGTGTTGATGCAACACAATAGCGGTGACTTGTAACAGCACAAGCAGCAGTTGCTCCCAGGTACGTGGCTCCATGCGTGTATTCATGACCATGGTGCGGTAAACATTCAACACCTTCTTACACACCTCGGTCTGTTCGTGCAGCGGCGTTGAACGAAAGTCACCACGTGACTTTGTTGGAAAATATATGTTAAGGTGACTCGTGTTAACGAGAAAAACATTCGCGGCGTTCGTCACGAAGATTTGCAATATATTCTGAAGACCGGCGCGCACAATGATATTTTCGCGGGTTATGGCGCCCACATAAGAGGGTGTGCGTAGACGCTGCTGATTGCGTGGCGTACCACCACTAGACGATGAATTGATATTCGGCGGACTCAATCCGCTGTTGTCCTCCGTCGGTTCTTGCAGGAAGGGTGGCGGCGTTGCGCCAGTCATCCAATCGCGATAAACTGCAATCGCAGTACGTATCGCATCGATTTGCGCTTTTGATGTAAAGTTCAGCAGGAATGCCTGACGATAAACCTCGTGTATAAAATTAATATTCTCTCGCGTTGCATAGAGAACATCGCGCACGATCAGTGCCTGCTGGTAAGCGATCAAACGCATGTGGTCCAACTCGTCGTGAATGTGTACTGGCACTGCATTACCGCTGTCCAGCCGCTGGTGCTGAAAGTGGCTGAGAATGCGTTCATGCGTAAAACGCGATATCCAATTGATGAGCACAACTACACATGACGACATCACCTCTTCTTTTTTGTTGATGCTACGCATGGTGGGCAGTTCAAGACGCGGCTCATAAACAGACATGCTCGCGTCGAAATTGGGACAAAACACAGGCAAAAAAACATCCTTGAAACGCTGCAATAGAAATGCAAAGGCACGCTGATCTTTTTGTGAACGATTATCGCGCCAACGTAGGCCAGCCGCCGTCTGTACCATGCTATTAAGTAGAATTTCGAGGCCGTCGCGTGGATCAGGCGGTGCTGATTTCTCGCTGGACGAGGGCGGCAATAGTGCCACCAGTTCGGTACTCTGTACAGGGTGTGAGTAGGTGTCATGGAAGACGGATGTTGTGGCGCCATCCATTTTCATGTTGGGGTGGTTGAGAAAGTCCGAAGTGTTGAATTCGACTTCGCCCGGACCTATAATGCCCTTTTGCGGCACTATAAGTCCTGGTATTAAATCAGCATACATGGTGTGCACATACATGGGCGCATTGTCTGCAAGCGTCTGATACCACAGCAGAAAGTAACTAATAATAATAAACGAGAAAATTTAATCAAATTAAAATATATTACAAAATAGTTGTTCTTGCTATGTATAGTCAACTTACCGCACACCTTCTCGACGCAGTTTTGGTGAATTTCCCAAGTGCAATAACTTGGCCATAATTCGACTGAGCGAGTGACATTGCCAGCGACGTGCCAGCAACTCTGGCAATAAGCAGAGAATCTTTTCGAGCAGCCATAGTGAGCCGTCCAGTTCCTCCCGATGTGCTTTGTGCACTTAAAATGCAAAAATTATCATGAATTAAAAATTAATCGAAATTATTAAAAAATTTAAAAATAAAAAAACTTTGGCAAGCAGGCAAAATATCGTTTCTATATGAAGTGGCGAAGAAGACTAACTACTGGTACGTATGAAGCTGAAATGGACAAAACGTAACAAAGTTCTTCCAACAAAAAATTACATATACGCCGAAAACTTAGAAATCATTTTTTATTTTGAATCAGATTACAACTGACTGTCATTATCTGAGAAGACAAAAGTATTAAATGCGTATTTGTATATGCATTTATATATTTTGGCTTCCTAAGCTTATAAATTCGTATGCCGATTTTCTTAAACTTTCTCCATTTCCCTATAAGTAAGTAGCTTGATACTTATCTAATTCTTACAAGATAAAATAAATCTGGGTTTGCTTAAAAATGCAAATACAGGTTTTCTTATTATTATTTCGACGCTCTTCAGACATTCAATCGAATAAAAATCACTTGTTCATTACAGTAATGAGTTATCATGAGAAACTCTGATTGTTTGTTTGAAATAGTTTTATAAATATTTGAAAGGGTTTACTAAATGATTTCTTTTTTAAAATAATAATATTAACTGGTTCAGATTCGGCAGTACAAACAAACGGGCTTTAGTTCATACTTAAAAGGTTTTTAGTAAGAAGCGTCAATTTGACTTTTTGTTATTTAATTCATGAACTGAACTTTTTTAAGATCAAAATTCGAGTATATACATAAGTGCAATAGTTGTATGTATGCAATTGTGTGCCAAATATTTAACGGAAATATACATTTCCATGCATGCACTGGATAAAGAAAAACCAAACCAAAATTGTATGTTTATAAGCAAATAATCAAGTTTTTCGTAAAACTAAAATATTGATGTTGGTGGTGCTAATGAAAAATGTAAATGAATTTTAAAACGAAACAATGATATGCGTTTCAGATCAACTCGGAAGGTTAACAAATCAAGCACAAACTTACCAATATGAAACGGAAGTTCTGCCATTAAATTGGTTTATATACGAATTAGGTGAAAAATAGTAGTTTAAGTAAATTTCGAATTTAAATGTTTTGGATTTTTAAAGAATATTGCGTAGAGAATAAACATTTTACAAACAAAATACGCATTTGTGTACAAATAGTAATGTTAAAGAAAATGTTGTTTTAAGTCGCACACGTGAAAACGACATAAAAGATGTAGAAAATAAAAGAAAAAGAAAATTAGTTCTTTTGTAAGAAGTTGAATTTTATGAAGGCTCAATTTGTTTTAATAATATTGCTACAAATAACGATAAAATAAATATATAATAATAAATGAAGTTGTGTTATGGGATAATTACCTTTTTGTTTAAGATTCGCTTCAGCCTGGATAAATGTGTCGTATAGTATAAAATAGACGTGACTGTAATTTGTTTCAAATAATGATTTAGCTTCTTCATGATCGACATTATCTGAAATGAAATAAAAAAATAAAAAAACAAATTAAATATTGATGTTTATATGACAGAAGAGCAACCTAAAGCTTCAAAAGAGAAAAACCAATCTTAAAGTGGCATTCTGATTGAATTTAATATATATTTTCTTTAAAAAATTACATTTAATCAATAGGTTTATTTAACGCTTTTGTTTTTAATTTAAAAAATTAAGCTTCTCTTATATTGTATTTCAAGAGATTCCCTGTTTAAACCGATTCAATCGAACAAGCAAAGTAATAAAAATACTAGTAAGAGAAGTATTTTAATCTATGCCTAAGCTCAAATATCCAAACAAATTCTTGTTCATGTGTTAACCTATACAAAATGTGTTCATTGTAGCACATATTCCACACATTTCTATTTCAAGTTTGTAATCTACACTACAACTGTTTTTATCGCAAAAAAGGATAGCCGTTCTCAATATACCCTACTAATTGTGTAGGGTATAATTATAAATTACCAAAATAAAATGTATTTAAAATCGTTTTTTTTTTATAAAGAATATTGGTTTTGATGATGTAGTATGTACAGATATATGTACAAATATAAATGGTGAGCGATGAGCTCAGAGACGAGTCCGCCTATTCGTTCAAATATTTTTTAAACATTTTTATGTGCACAACGCTAAAAATTAGTTATATAAAAATTTATTATAATAAATGTCCTACAACAAAAAGCTTTAATTAACCCAATTTCTATTCAAATAGATAATAAAATGTTATCAGAATTTTCTTAATCAAGTAACAAACCAATAAAAATGCTTTGCAACTAGGCAATAGAAATTTAGAAGTTAATAAATTTAAAAAATAAACAGATAAGTGAAAACGCCAGAATGCTAATAATTAAAAAAATCTATATAATAGGTATAAAAGTACATAAAAGTACAATATATAAAACATTTTGACACAGCTTAACGTTGTGTGTCGGATATTAAGATATGTTAAATATATTCGCCAAATAAATGCAAATAATTGTTTGTATATTTGATTACATATTTGCTGTCAATTTTGAAAGGCATTCTAGAATTTTTGCAGATTTTTTTTAATTTTTTAAAAATTTTTATTTTCATTTTTTGAATATTTTTCAAAAATTCGTGCGTCATTTTTAATACACGCCAAAATCTTTTTTTAATACATTATTTTATTTTATTGATATCAGTTTTCTCTAGAAACGAATCGGTTCTTTTTTAATTGTAGCGCCGCAATTTTTGTTGGTTTAATATCTCTTGGTTAAATTATTAGTCTACGTCTTTACCATTGTCAATTTTTTACATTTGATCATTGTTAGTTTAAATAGAAAACATGTTAATAGGAGCTAATACCAACGCGCATCAGGGCCAGCTGAAATAAAGTGGCAACTAAAAGCAACGTTACGACGATGAAGCGCAGCAAAACAAATTGAAACAGAATCAAAGCGGAATACGCAAAGAACGAAAGCTGGAACGAAAGACAACGAAACCGTCGACGCTGACACATCGGGCATCAGAAATGGCAAATATGAATGTAGAAGGAAAACTCAAAAAAAAAAGCGTAACGCAAACGTTGAACAGCAAGCCAACAATTGCTGTTGTTGGCCACAAAAAGCAGCGCAGAGGCACTAATTCCAGCGCACAAAATGATGAGCAGAAAAAAATACAAAAAAATAATGAAACAAATATGCCTGCCTGCCGCGTATGTGGCACTTGCTATTTCTGCTGCTGCTGCTGCTGCTGCTGATGTCTGCTTTCGGTTTGTTTGCGCTTATTTTCCATTTTTCCAATTGTACATAAATAATTTGCATAAATTATAATTATTATTATTATTGCTGTGTTTTGTTTGTAAGATTTTTTTTGACTCGGAGCAATAACAGCCCACAGTACTTTAAAAAAGTTAAAATAAAAAGAATTAAGATCGAAAATTATTACTTGCAAAGCGATATTTTGATATAAGATATGAAGGTCACAAGCATATTCCAGTTGAGTTTAAAGATAATTAAACATATTAAGTGGTAATTAACTGATTTTCAATTTAACATACAAAAAGAAAGTAAAAAAAGAAACTCCATCCGAAAAAGAATCGCAAGTGTTGGTACTAACCAAAAATATTTACAAAGATTTGTTCGGACTTTTGTCTACGTCACATTTAATAATTTTTGGAAAAATTTTAAATGCTCGTTAAAAATCAAAGTTATTTTAGGAAATTATTTATAAATTTAAAAGTATACGAGGGTTGCCTTTTATAATTCGGAATTAGAGAAAACAACTAAAAATGTATCATCGAAAATGGTTTTATTGCTTTTCAAAATATTCTCCATGACCGGACAAGTGCAAAGAACATGTACAGGCGTTATATTTTCTACCACTTCTATTTTCTTTAGATGGCAATTGAGTTTACAGTGTTCAGTATAGAGTTTAATGTCCTTTATGCTAAATAATAGCTTCTACCTTGATATGTACTGCTACAAGTAAAATTATATTATTTTAAGTAAAAACTGGTTTTTGACGCAAGGAGTCAAAACATAATTAAAATAAAAATTTATTTGATATTGTACATCGAATTGTTTGTAATTAAACAGTTGCTTTACTACTGTGCATACAAACAAATAAACAAACAAAAAAATACTGTGCAGCGACAGGAAATGTTTAAAGGGTTGTGCAGTGGAGAGAGGGGAGTCATAGCTCATAGTTAAGGTCGATTTGTGTGATGTTTTTTTATTTTGGTTTGGTTTTCTGCTTGCCGCAAGAGTTGTTAATTGAAAAATTAAATTGTAGGTTGCTTAAGAGCTGTCTAAGTTGTTGTCATTGATTTGACAATGTATATATTTTTTTAATATTATAAAAAAAAAACAACTACGACGGTGATGTCGTGTGGGTTAAGTGGATCATGTTCCACCCACGGTTTAACTCGAATCGCCATCGAGAAATGCAAATAAACTTGAATTAAAAAAAAATTCCATATATATATAAAATAAAAATAAAATATACAAATTCAAAACTGATTTCTTCACCATGCTCAACCCACCTAGTATTGTGCGCAAATGGCGCAGACGTGATGCTGAATCCTTTTTACAATCCTGCACCTTTGCTGTGGATTTTTTGATGTCGGCGTGTGATTTTTTCGTAAACATTTTTTGCTGTTTTCGTAGTTAACATTCAATAATTAATTAATTGATCATTTCAAACGTGTATACTCTATTTTGCCAGCGGAGCACCGCCGAGTCGTCACCCCGGTGCGCGCCCCCTTTCTTCTTATTGTGCTGTTTTACTTGCACAGTTGTTGTTGCTTTTTTCTACTATTCACTTCTAGCGAAAATTTTCGTTTCTTCTTCTTCTTTTGACGTCGTCAATCTCATTTTTTTCAACATTTTTCACACCGATTTTCTTTACTATTTCTCATGTTTTTCGTTTAATGTTGTTTTTATGCTTTACAGCTTTACAGAGCCTGTGATGGAGTCTGCGGCGGAGGCGGTGGCGGAGGCGGAAGCTTTAATAATGAATTTAACTATTTTTTCAGAACCAAAAATTCTTTTCGTAATGGAAAACTATTTATTTCTCGCGAATAGAAAACAAAACCAAAACCAACAAAACTGTTGACGGAGAAGCAGTCAGTGTTGCTAGCTTCCAGCACTGATCCCCAAATTCAGGGATGCAACGAATACTTTTATAAATCGGTTTTGTTCTGGCTTATAAATATATATATATATATATATATATATATATATATATATATATATATATATATATATATATATATATATATATATATATATATATATATATATATATATATATATATATATATATATATACATATATATATATACATATGTTACTAGCGCTATAATTGTTTTTTTTTAAATTTTTTAATGATTATTTGATTTTTATGATATAATTTTAATGATTATCATTAAAATTGACATGTTTAATTTTGTATTATATGCATATTGTGGTTATGATTACATATTTTGAACATTTTAATTTTTGCATTGCTTTTGTAAACTCTTGTAATGGTGTTTTTTATATATAAAACTTCATTTGAAATGTCGACCCCAAGATAGCCAAAATTATGAACATATTAAGGCGATTAAAAATTTTGAATCAACAACACTGAATGCTGCAACGGTATGTTCAGTGAAAGTTACCAAAATAAAAGTATAGTCGAGTTCCCGTACTTATTAAAACTTGCACAAATATATCAAAATTAGCTAAAAGCTTGATCGAATTTCGAGTACGGGAATGCCCTCGGATAAATTTCGATAAGTTTGGCTGAGTACATGCACGCGGATATTTTTTGGTATGCAGATTCTTAGAATCGAACAAGAGAATAATTACCCTGCAGGGGAAAATACTAGTTCTGAACTAGCGAAACACTAGTTCCTTTTTCACCACCACTGGTACGCGTTGTATCTCTTTCCCATTGAAACAACTGACGAATTTAACATTGCGATGTCCTACGCGGTGGCAATTAGCCCGCTCTGCATCCCTTTTTCGCCAGTTATGAACTAGAACGTTAGTGGACCATAAGCAACTAGTTCAAAATTGGCACAAATAGAACTAGTCTGTAACTAGACATAAAGTCTCTAGTTCAAAATTGGTACAAAAATCATTAGTTTGTAACTTCAGTTAAAAATTCGCAAAATATCCCAAGTTAATAAATTAAACAATAATTACTGCAGAATGATTTAAAATAGTTTTATTGAAATATATATCATTATTTAAACATAAACATTTTAAATTCGTACATTATTCAAAAACAATTCCGTTTGAACTTAATAACTAATTTGACAATTACATGTGTAGTTAAAAAAAATACGAATAAATACATACTTATATGCTAGATACTTCTTCGAAAATAACATAATTAGAAGAGTCATATTTTTGTGTAAGTAACATTTTTCTTTTTTTTAAATGTGCAAATCTTTCGGTTGTTAATGCAAATTATATTCATTTAAAAAAAGAAACAGATCAATATTATTTAAGCAAGTAACATGTAAGTTAAGATCACTCCCAATGGGAGGATCAAAAAAATTAAAGTTGGGGCCAGCTACTTGGCCCTTTTCCTTATGTATGTAAATGAAACAAGTTAATTAAGTTGGATATGCAATTAATTACCTTTTATTGAACTGCATTCAAGTAACGCCAAAATTGAAGTGGCAGAATAACTTAAGCTAACTTAAAATGTAACCTTAATTTATTACTTTATAATATTCCTAACTGCTGCCTTAGCGATCCCACGGTGACGATTTGCTGCAGCATGGATATGTTGGCTTAGTGAAATTGCGGTGGCGATGACCAGCAACTGGGCCAGACGCGTGTGCATATCATATTGCACCACGCATATAGGCCACAGGCGAGCGTGTTTACTTGTATTTCCTCAAAAGATTTGTGGGATTCTCTAAATAAACTTAAGCCGGTCCATTATTTTTTTCTAGCACTTTTTCTCTGGCGAGAATTGACGAACCACTTCCTCATTTATTTCGCTGTCAAGTTTATTCGCTCTATTTGTTATATAAATGTCGGTTTATCGTTTAATTAGCCTCCTTACTATTACTTTTTATATTTTAAAACTACAGGGTGGCGCAAAATTAATCACCCTATTGGAAGATGCTCTCATTTTTGCAAATGGCCGCCAATGTCAAATCTGTTTTGACATTTGTGGACTAGACAGATACAGAATACAAGTGAATAAGCCATGGAGCGATACACTCCCCAAGAACGCGGAATAATTGTGTCTATTTTTTTGCGTAACAATTCGTCTGTGGTGTTGGCAAAAATCATAATGAGCGATGAGGCTCATTTTCACCTCAGCGGGTACGTGAACAAGCAAAATTATCGCTTCTGGGGAACCGAAAATCCGCGAGTGATGCACGAGAAACCATTACACCCGCTCAAAGTGACTGCGTGGTGCGCTGTTCACGCTGGAGGAGTCATCGGGCCGAACGCCGCGGGTCAAACGACAACAGTGAACGGTGCGCGCTATAGGGCAATGTTGACCGAGTTTTTTCTGCCCGAACTGGACGAATTAGGACTGGTGGACATGTGGTTCCAACAGGACGGAGCAACAGCACACACTGCACGAGCCACAACCGACATTCTGAAGGCCGCGTTTCCGGGTCGCTTAATTTCGCGTTTTGGCGATTTGCACTGGCCCGCCAGATCGCCCGATTTAACGGTCCCGGACTTCTTTTTATGGGGTTTTTTGAAGTCTCGTGTTTACATCAACAAGCCTGAGACCTTGGAAGCCCTCAAGGAAAATATCCGACACGAATGCGAGAATTTATCGCCCGAAACTCTCGCCGAAGTGATGGAAAATGTCATAAAACGAGCCCGTATGGCAATCAATTGTGACGGCGCCCATTTATCCGATATCATCTTCTCGACTTAACACAATTAATTCTAAAGGTCTAAATAAACATAATCAAAAAACAGAATCGAAGTTTTTTATTTAGAAAAAAAATAAGAGCCAAACAACATCGGATGACTTCTTTTGCGCCACCTTGTATTTCATAACAATCACAAAACTTTCAATGTTTACAAGTTAGTTTGTTTTTCGATAAATTATATTTTATCGATAATCGCACATCACTAAAAAATCATATGGCGATACAAGAATTATCAAAACATTTACGCCGAAATTTACTTATAGACAAGCAAACTTGGAGTCGATTTAGTTACAGCCACTTGCTCGTTTTTTTTTTTATTAGTGACTTTAGTGTATTTTAGAAAAAATATTCAATTTTTCAAAATTGTTTGTTTAATTCAATTCAAATACATAATTTTTTTTTCTTAATTACACTAAAGTCACTAAAAACTAAAAAAAAAACGAATAAGACGCTTTGTCGCGAGTTTTGACAAGCGAACTAGGAGTTGAGTCGCCGCCGCCGCAATTAGAGAATATATCTCTCCCAGCAACCTTAGAATCTCCGCATTGGGAAGGGAATTGAGGATGGGAATGATGCTATTTAGCAAATTTGTTATTAGAATGTTGGTGTTATAATGAACTGGTGATTGTGGGAATTGAGGATTGAGGGATAAAGGGCTTGTAAAATTTTGAGTGGGGATCTGGGGATGTCGGGAAACAGATGGTGTATGAATGGATGGGAATTTGGAAGGAAGGGAAGGAGGGGATGGAATAGAAGAAGGGAATGCAAGGGAAGGAACTGAAGGAGGGATTGGAATAGAAGGAAGGGAAGGAGGGGATGGAATAGAAGAAGGGAATGCAAGGGAAGGAACTGAAGGAGGGATTGGAATAGAAGAAAGGGAAGGAACGGAAGGAGGGATTGGAAGAGAAGAAAGGGAAGGAACGGAAGGAGGGATGGAGGGGAAGATGCGGAGTCCAGGAGCTGGTCGAGATCGGCCTGCACAGATCGCTGCGACTCCTCCGACCTCAACACATCCAGCTGCGAGGTATAACTATTATGTGCAGCCGACCACCTTGCCGCTTTTCTGGCTGCTTTGGCCTGCACATCCGATCTTAAATATCTGAAAAATTAAATAATTATATAAAATATATACATATATATATTTATATATATATATATATATATATATATATATATATATATATATATATATATATATATATATATATATATATATATATATATATATATATATATATATATACAAAATATATACAGAAATGTTTTTTATAATACCTCAGTTTCTGCCAGATCGATGTGTCTGGCAGTCCTCGTTTGATTCTCGTAACGTACTGTTTTCGGTACGTTACGAAAATCGACCGGATAAAAGAAGCTATTAGAAAAGAATTGTTTTACTTCACTTTTGTTCACTTCCCAGCGCTCCGCTTCCACAATCACGTCGCTAGCCAGACACGTGAAGACGCGCACATGCTTCAGAATCTCAAGAGATTTTCGCGAATCTCCACGTGCGTAGGGTCCTTCGATGGGGCCATACTCGATCTATAATAGTAAAATCAACAAAATTTAATTATATGCTTATAGCACACGGCGTTGCTCGGGTTTGTTGGTTAGATATAGAAACATATTTAAATAAATTCATTGATTGAAAAAATGTAACTATCCAGTCCCGCCCACTTTTTAATGGATTTGTAGATGAGGACTCTATTGATATGTATTTTAATAGGTTTAGTTGTTATTGATTTTCATAATTGTGCAGATCAAATCTTATATGTTAACTAAAATAAATACATAAATTGAAACTATGTAAATCGAGTTATGTGTATCTAATGTACTCGTATAAGTAGTTGTAACAATTCCCAAATTCCGGTTTGATTTTATGGAATATGGTTATTATGTAACACCAAATCAAATCTCCTTAAACATTCAATACTAATAAAATTATATTGAGTGCACTAAGTTTCTGAGATAAGGCGTTGGGTTTTAAATAAATCCAACCAAGTCATTATCATATAGTTTATAGGTCCTGCCAGATCCATCCATGAAGGTTTAAAGAAAATCGGATTTTGTATAATGTAAAAATATATTAATATAAAATTACATTCTTGTATTCTAAATTTTTTCACAATTTACTTAAGATAATAGACAAATGCAAAAAGCCAAGCAAGTTTAGCAAATGTAATTGTTTAAATTAGATCTTTTAAAAAAGCGAAAAGGCACTTATTTCTCCAATTCAGTTCTTATATATGTAAGTCATCTACAGTAAAAGAAGTTAAATATTTTTATAATCGACTAGCGAATGCCGGCATGCGTTCCAAATGCCAATTAAATAAAGAAAATGTTAACAGAATTTCCTGGTACTACCGTTAGTTAGCGGAACTTCCCGGTATTCACCGGTGTAGCGATTCTGAATTACGGCAGCAATCATACAAACTCAGCAACAAAATCTCAAATTTTTAGGCGCAATATTAGCAATGTCATCGTATATTTTCACTTAATTAAACAAATTGTGGGCGTGGCAGATTTTGTATAATCTGTTCCCGGTGCATCCCGTTACATGTTTTCTATGTAGCGCATCAATTTTCTGAGCAATGGTGGTAGGCGTAAAATTGATCCAACCATTTTTGGTGAAGTTATAGACAGTGCCTATACAACCTTAGATACCAAATTTCGAATTTTTAGGAGCAATATTAGCGAAATAATCGAATATTTTTACTTAGTTTATCAATTTGTGGCCATAATATGTGGGCGTGGCAAATTTTTCTTTGTCCAAAACCTAAATAGGCGTGAGAACAGCAACTAACCAAAATTTCATCACAATCGGGCGAATGGTTTAGGCGCCTATTTGGTACAAAGGTAGAAAGAAAGAAAGAAAGAAAGAAAGAAGAATTCATTTATATATATATATATATATATATATATATATATATATATATATATATATATATATATATATATATATATATATATATATATATATACAGATTACACCTTATAAAAAGTTGATACTTCGTTGGAAATCCTTTCTATAGTATGACTCCTCAACATATCTTACTCATAAAAGGGAATAAGGACTGCACTTTGATTGGCTGTGGTTTACTTCTATTCGTCCTTGATAATTCAAAAGTTAATTTTTTTAATGAAGATAAATTATAAATTAAAATTTTGAAAATTTGTATTCGAATTTTGAGTCTATTCCTGTGATGCACTGCAATCATAATAAAGAAAAATAAGTAAGATTGGATAGAATTTAAAATATTAAAATTATTTTGAAAAAAATTATATATGTATTATTTATGTAAATACACAGATTACTTAACAAAACGATGAATTAAAAATCTGTTGGCAATCTTTAATAACATCAACCTTTAAATTCATCTATTTCTGCGATACATTTTTCATTTTTTTTCTTCTATTAAAGGAGATATTCGCAAGGAATTGAACAATCTAATTTATTTAAATTTATGTACTTTGGGAATCTATCTTTAGAACCAAATTACATTCGTGATTAAATACTAAAAATTCTTAATGCTAACTAAATAACTTAAGCTCTGCGGCTAAGCTCACATAAAAAATATATATAATATACATATGTATATATATACATATAATAAACAAGAAACAACACTGCACATGCTCCAAGAAAAAACAAAACAAATGCGCCCCAATAAATAAAGAGAATAACTTCAACTAAGAGAGCGAATGAATGAATTTTTCAACTCGGCCAAAGTAAATGCCAAGTTTCGCTCTCACCGTAAACCACTTCCTGTGGGCAGACGTGTGCCACCTCGTGCCACCACTTTGAGATGTCGTGATGTAAAGCCGAGTGTCGTTATTTTAAAATCAAGGCCAGACTTTTATGAAGTCCAAAATTTAACATAAAATTTACCAAATTTAAGACTCTGAATTCAGAGTTCTAAATAAACGTAGTCAAAGCAAAAAGCATGTGAAGAGCAGAAATAAAAGGTTTAAATGTCGGACAAGATTAATGCGAAATTTGATGAGCCACTCACTCATTAAGTTTGGATATTTGTGTGTGAACATGTGAATTGACATCAGATGGACACAAAAACACATTTGGACACTTGTGATGACCATTGTCTATTCTGGCGTACCGTGGGTTGGTTGTCATGTAGAGGGTGGATGACCACAAGCGATAAGTTAAAAGCAAATGCCAAACAAAAAAAAAACAAAAAAACACAAAAAAGAAGAGAGAACAGTATAATTAACAAAAGGACAATTAGAATTTGACACGCAAAAATAATGTGAAAATGAGCCCGAGCTGAGAAAATTGAAAATTGATTCAGTTATCTTTGCTATGGTCAGTTGGTCATTACTTTAATGTCCAATATCCTTGACAAGATTAATTTTGGAACATTTTTTAAAGTGTCCTTAACCTGTTCCACTGCACACACATTATTCTTTTCGGCGTTTTGCGTCCACTTCACCACAAATAACTCACATCGCCTTGCCACTGCCCACACAATATACACCGACTACCATCTGCTCGTTGTTGGCTGAGTTCGTCTGCTTTGCTGTCAACTTGCAAAAGAACGTGACGGCTCTTTAGGCATTTGTACAGAGCCGTAAAAACAATGGAATTTTTTTAATTGACGGAGAAAAAAACTTAAATTTAATATATAAAATAATTTATTAAAAGAAATTTAACCGGATGAATGAATCCATTCTGAAACTTGAACTACGCAAACATAATACAAACTGAATTGCGAGGTGCACAACGTGGATCGCTCTAACGTGGAAATAGACATGACATAGTTTAGCTAAAGGATTTCAAATTGTTAAATAAACTGTTCTAAGTAAAATTAAAGTTAAATTTTAACTTCAGTAGCGCCTGGGTATAGTGAACACCTCGATATAATGAACGCTTAAATTTGTACATAGAGTACCCTAAGAATTATTAAAAACGATCTACAACGCAAAGAGTTATGGCCGAGATAATGGAGTTTGGCTACTACTAAGTTTTAGCATTTTACTTAGCACTTACATGTGGAAGCGGTGGCTGAAGCTGTGGTGGAGCCTCTTCTGATGGAGCCTGTGATGGAGTCTGCGGCGAAGGCGAAGGCGTATTCGTTTGCTGCAGCTGTGGTGGAGCCTGCGGTGGCTGAAACTGTGGCTGTAGCTGCGGCTCAAGCTGTGGCTGCGGTGGCTGAAGCTGTGGCTGAAGCTGTTGCCTTGTACAATCTGCAAGGTTTTGCACTGGTGTTCCTGGATTCTTCTCCATTTTTAACGGACGCGTCGTTTCAAATTATAACTGTTTGTGTGTGTGTGTGTGTAGAGATGGTAAAAATGGTAAACTGTTTCCACAGTTTACCATTTTACCATCTCTATCACGCGGCCGGCGTTGCGCGGCTTCAAAATTTTCCATTCTCCTCCAACTTTTTCAAATAAAAAAAGTTGCAAAATTTTCGGTCTTTTCGCGAATACTCAAAATTTTTTGAAAAAGTTGCAAAATTTGCAACTTTTTTTCAGAACCAAAAATTCTTTTATTTCTCGCGAATAGAAACAAAGCTAACAAAGCAGTCAGTGTTGCTAGCTTCCAGCACTGATCCCCAAATTCAGGGATGCAACGAATACTTTTATAAATCGGTTTTGTTCTGGCTTATAAATATATATATATATATATATATATATATATATATATATATATATATATATATATATATATATATATATATATATATATATATATATATATATATATATATTATATATATATATATATATATATATATATATATATATATATATATATATATATATATATATATATATATTATATATATATATATATATATATATATATATTATATATATATATATATATATTATATATATATATAATATATGTATATATATACATATGTTACTTGCGCTATAATTATTATTTTTTTTTAACTTTTTAATGATTATTTGGTTTTTATGATATAATTTTAATGATTTGTTATCTCCCCCATGCCATCGTACCCGACATGGCTTCCCTAGCTAGATGGCAAATTTCACCATGGGTACATTTTAGAATTTAGACCACCATTTTGATGAATTTTGGTTTTACTTAGAAATTAAAACATTTTGGGCAATAAAAAGGCATGAAAATGTTTGCAAATAAATATATATATATACGGATTACATTAGACGCATATTAATAAAATTATAAAAACACGGAAAAAAGGGCATTTGCCTACATCGAGGCTGTTTAGCAAACAGCTGCGATGGTTATATTTTTTTTTGTTTTCAAACACCGGCAATAAATTAAAATCACTTAAATTTCGAACTTTTAATTATTCGTCACTTTGACATTTAAAAGGTTGGTACGATTTTTATCAGATAATTTCCCTAATTCCTGGAAGAGCTCTACTAGGTGGGGTTTATCATTATTATGGTCGTAAGAGTAATTTTTTTTTTTTCCTTTAAATCGCCTCTTTTCGCGTAGGTTCGATTTAAGGAATTTTGGGGTGCATATAATTTGTCGATAAGAAAAAAAAATGAATTTATTTGCGCACTTTGACTACCTGCACATAATAGTATTTACGTTAAATTTTAAGATTAAAATATATATATTGTATCAAAAAAAAATGGAGTTTATGTTAACATGGTTAATTTACGGCTACAAGATGTAAGCCGCGAGGATGGCGCGCGACTGCGCGCTGATATTAAGATCACAAAAAGATTTTCTTATGAGCGCTTTATTTTTTTATTGTTCTCTTCGCAGTTTTGCAGGGACTTTTTGTTTATTTAAGGAAACTCACTCGTACGAATTTTTCCTAGGATTTTCAAACCTTGTTTTTATTTAATGTGTGTTGTTTCTTTCTCTTTCCAATTGGCGTAGCCTCACTCTGGCTGGACGGACAAATTTACTGTGTGGGCGTCTTATGCAGCTTTGGAGTTCGGCCGAAACGTATGATGCTGCTGCAAACTCCGGATCCCTATAGTGGCTATCCTGCCTGCAGTGATTTTTTAAAATTGGCTCGCCTCTCGCCTTAGCTCGCTTTGTCAGCCACAGGTTGGAGTAGAATTGGGAAAAATAATGGAGCCTTGGTACTCAACAAAAAAACAAACTGCATATTCCCAAAATTTTATAAATAAATAAAAAAAAACAAATTCTAACTATCCAACTTATTTGTTTTAATTGGTTATATCAAAAAAAAAACTTACTTATTTTTTTGTTCTTTTTCGCACTGATGTTACACGTAAATTTTATTTAAAAAGCGTTAAATTGTTTTTTTTTAAACTTAGTCCGAGCAAAAAAAATATTTAATTACTCTCAGCAACTCTGCGCAGCACTTCCGTTTTTGCTTCTGGTTGTTTCCGTTTTAACAATTTCAAATTTTATGGGCCCTATTTATTTGATTTTAAAATAATGTTAATCATTCCGTTTATGCGGTAATTTTCCCAAAACAGTGGTACTATACTTTTTTTTGTATTTTACATTTTCTTTATATTTTCTGTCTCAGTTTTTCTTTTGTTGTTGCTTATTTTTTTGTCGGAAAATGTTTCGAAACATTTTAATTGTTTTCCAAATTTTCCATTTGTTGGATTTTTTTATACAGGGTGATATCATTTTTTATTTTTTTTTATTTGCTAAATACCCACCCGCAACAGATTATCATTAAAATTGACATGCTTAATTTTGTATTATATGCATATTGTGGTTATGATTACATATTTTGAACATTTTAATTTTTGCATTGCTTTTGTAAACTCTTGTAATGGTGTTTTTTATATATAAAACTTCATTTGAAATGTCGACCCCAAGATAGCCAAAATTATGAACATATTAAGGCGATTAAAAATTTTGAATCAACAACACTGAATGCTGCAACGGTATGTTCAGTGAAAGTTACCAATATAAAAGTATAGTCGCGTTCCCGTACTTATTAAAACTTGCACAAATATATCAAAATTAGCTAAAAGCTTGATCGAATTTCGAATACGGGAATGCCCTCGGATAAATTTCGATAAGTTTGGCTGAGTACATGCACGCAGGTATTTTTTGGTATGCAGATTCTTAGAATCGAACAAGAGAATAATTAATAATGTTATACAAAAATATATGCTTTATATAGCTAGTATTGTATTAACATATGTATTCGATAAAAAAAAATCTGTCATATTCGGAAAACATCATTTATATTTGATATGAATCAAGTGTACTTCAGAAAATATTAAATATATATTAGTTAGGTAATATTTAGATTGCCCGCAGATTTGGAATTCCTTATAATGTCCACTGTCTAAGCTGCAACAACACCAGTGAACCAGAGATACTGATTCACTTCATTTGCGATTGTCCGGCTTAAGCAGGAGTCAAGCTTCGCCTTTCCAACTTTATTGAAAGTCATATCTGACTACCCATTAATGAACAATTTATAATTCCAAAACAATTCAGGATGGCTCCAGCATTGATCCCTCCCCCCCTTCAGGAGATTGTGGTATTCGAACGGCATTAATTATGCTACTTGTGCTGGTGGAGTTCCACCAATTTTCCACTTATACTACTACTACTAATATTGATTATGCGTTAATACATTATATTGTATTATCTGAAATACATTTGATATTTTCTGAAGTACATTTGATATCTTCAAAAGCTTTCTAAAGTTATTTTTAGGCACTTCAAAGTACTGTTATATTAAACGGAATAACAATTGAATTTTTATGAAGTGTATCTTATTGGTGTTCTCGAAAGTACATGTAGTATTCTTAAATTCTTTTGATATTTTCTGAAACACCCCTGACTATTCGGAAGTATACATAGCACATTTGATGTTTTCTGAAGTACCTTTCACTGTTCCATAGTTAAAATAATGATATCTGAAGGTCTTGTGACTATTCTGAAGTACTGTTGAGAAAGGTGTAGTATTTTCGAAAATATATGTTTAATATTTACAAAGTTATTATTATTTTATAAAATTTTTAAATTGTTTGTTTTATTTAATTTATAAGGATTCGACTATAAAGTTTATTGTACAGGTACAATCATATATGTAATACTATATAGATACTAATCTATGTATTTGCTCAACGTGAAAAAATTCTAAAATCAAGAGAAGACAGCCTATCGAAATTTGTCATAAGTATTTGAACACACATAAGAAACTGTCAAATCGAATCAGTTGTGATTAAAAAGAAATTATATTAAAAAGGTAATACAAGCAAGGGCATGTCTAAATAAAAATCAATCAATGATTTGCAGAGTTCATGTTAAAATAAATACAAAATTTTGACGAGGTCATCTAAACATTAATTGTTTTGTTTACAAAATATAATTTGTTTGACAATGTCTTCATTGAATTTATTAATGTTAAATTTTTTTCTCGTTCATAAAACTTATGTATATGTATGTATCTGTTCTGTAATGTTGCGACAATGTACCTAAGAACAGTAGCAATATAGAAGTATTACATACTATATGGGCACAAGGCTCTTGAATAGTTAGGTTACCAATTCACGGAGAGTAATGGAAGTCTTCGGGCTGACCTGCATGTTATGATATTTATGCAAAATTTACCAAATAAATCACATATTCACATGAAAATAATTTCAGAAAACGTATAAAGTTCTTAAACCGTATTTAACTTATAAACTTGAACATGATTCTAATAAAAGATAACCAAAGTAACACTGAGTACTTTAACTAGTCTATAGTTTATAAACCGATAATTAGTTGTCCTATATGCGATGTTTCACTGTAGGTAACGTGGGTTGAAAATAGTTAATGTGAATAGAATTCAAAAACAACATTTCCATTTCTTACAATATTTGCTCTCATTCTCCGAACTCACAGTTAGTATGAAGATGATTTATAATCTCAATAAACTGGTTTTTGTGGCTTTTTAGCAAAACTTTTTAAGTCTCTCAACAATTATTATTAGTTTTTTTAAATCCAGGATATATTTCTATAACAATTGGAAATTTGTTTTTAAAATAGTTTGTACATTAAACTAAGCAGTCTTATAGACGACATTAATGTCAATATTAAACAATTAATTAATTCAATTTAAAAAAACTAATTTATACAAAAAAAAATAAGCATCGTGCGAATAAAATATAAAAAAGAGATTTTTGCTGATCTTAATTTTGAATTGATTACTTGGAGGCATCTCACAGACAGTTAGTTGTGTTCTGAAGCTCGCTGGACGCGGTTCGTGTCGCTATTCATTTTCAAGTTTCTTTGTTTAAATTTTATTGTTATTCAATCGATTAATCGATCGATTTGGTTTTTATTTTCATCTTATTCCGTTTGTTCGTAGAAAGCGTAAAGTTTATTAAATCTGTGATCTGTGATTTGTTTGTCTTGTACCTGAATAAAATGCAGACCTCAATTTTGATATTGCTACTTTCGGTGTTTGCATTTGGAATTGTTGTTGCTCAGGTTGAGTTCCCGGAACATTTCGTTGTTGATAAGAAGAAATCAAATCTTGCTGTAAGTATCAATAGTATAGTCAATTAAAAGCATGTTAATGTATTCATACAAACGACAGATATCTGCACATACATACATATGAGCTGAGCTGAGCTGTGTGCCTACCTACTTATCACGTATGAAGGCTTTTGCAATTGTGTGTTATACGCAATTAATCGCACTACTGTGCACTTTTTTCTTTAATGACAATTTAAAATTAGCATAAAGTTTATTTGGAGTTGAAGAAAACAAACAAAAAAAAAAAAAACGTTTGGTATGATGCAACTTATTGGAAGATACAAAATAAGTTATTTTTTAAATGTGGGTAGTTTTGTTGAATTCTAAACAAAAATCCCCAAAAATACGAAACAAGTTTGAAATTACAGTCGGTCTTACCGACTATTACAAATGATACACATTGGAGGCATATTTCGGTTGCGGTTAAGTGTTAACTTTCTTCTACGAGTATGATCAGTGGCCATTTATTGCTCGAAGAAATGATAAATAAAAGTTGACCATATGTTATGAAAGTTTTAAACAGTGGATGCGATCATGGGTTAACAAATCTTGCGCTATCGTGTTAATAAGAAATGATGACAGACGCAGTTGGCTAGCTAGATCCACTCAGTTTTTGATTTATGTGGTTTTATTAAAATTATCTCGAAGTTCGTTTAAATTATGTATACAAAGTTGTATGCACCAGAAGACAAAAGAAAAAAGAAGGTTATTTAACGTTTGCTTTTAGGGATAACAATAAGAACTTAAACGAATTTTTATATTCATACTAGCTTAAATTACCCGGCGGTGCCCGGGTTCTTTTTTAATAGAATCAAGTCTTATTTGTTAATTAAGATTAATAAACTTTCCAGCCTCGCTAAACATTTTTTGAATTATATTTGTATGGATATTTGGTTAATTTGATAATTTTATACCAAATTTGTATGCAGAACTTCCCGTTACTCCACGTTGTGTGTTTGTAACTATTGTCACCATGTACCTATAAACTGAGTTTCGCAACTGTTAACCTCCCCGGTATGCGCATTTGTATGTAACTAAAATTGTAATAGCACTTTCCGGTCAGATTTAGTTACTAAGAACCAAATTTCTTCATAGTAGTACATCACGTTCCTGAGCTATGGCGGTGGGTGTTAAATTGACCCCAGTTTTGCTGAGATGGTAGATATAGTTCCCAAACACCTTCACACTAAAGTTCATCATCGTACAGTATCACGTTTAAAAAAGAACCTAATAAAAAGATTTTATGGTTTTAATAAAAAAATTTCAATTATTAGCCAAACTCTAGACCAGCGGATGGCCAAAAGAATACAAAATGCAGAATTTCGTAAATTCTGCTGAAGATTAGATTTCAAATAAAAATTGTGTTTCCTTCTCTAACTGGAGGATAACTCGCCTACTTAAAAGATCTGCTAGTTTAGGTTAAAACCTGATAGTGGAGAGCTTTAATTGCTTTTACTCTTCATCATCATTATGACCCAATTTTATTAGTAAAGGAATAAAGTCCAGACAAATACCTTTCACTATCATATGTCTCCTATACTCTGCAAGAAATTAAGCTCTAAACAAAAAAGTCAATACTCTAAATTCTATTATATGGTTAGGTCCACCATAAAAAATAAAAATTCAAACACTAAAACTTTTTAATAAATTTGAAGTATATGAGGCTAGTTCTCCAGCGAAAAAAACGGGACAATATTTGTATCGTAATAAGTTTTTTAGGGCAATCCGCTGGTCTCCTGGACTCTTCACGAATTATTTAAAATTTTTTTTCTGTAATAATTTTCAGGGACGTATTCCACTCTATTCACCATCACGATGCAAACAATTTGAGCTACTTTATCCCGGTGATCAAATGGACGATTGGATTTGCGATTGTGCGCCTGGTAAATGACAATTTTTAAGTTTTACTTGAGAAGAATTTATTCAAACAATAATTTATTTTCTACTTTACTAAATAGCGGCGGTTTACCATCCCGAATCAGATGCTTGCTATCCGGTCTTCCGAAAGGGACCCTGCAAAAATGAAGAAATACTTGTACTGGGCCAAAATAATATCTTGCCTGAGTGCATAGCAAACGAATGCAAAATTGATGGAAAGATTCTCATTAATAAGGTCTGCTACGTGCTCGGCGGCAAAGAACCATGTAAAAATACCGAACTATCTTATGTACTGGGCGTTGATCCAGACACGCTGCAATTAGACTGTGTCAAGTTGTCTATATCGCTGGCAACGCGTTTCGGTAGCGATTCGGAACCTAATTATGATTTGTCGAAGGTGGAACTGTGTGCGCGCGGTACTCAGCGCGCTATTGAGGGACGTTGTCCAGAGGTGATATGAGATTCAAACAAGAAAACGACAAAATAGTTTAAACGTTAGTACATTTTATAAATTTCAAAATATAAAAAGGAGTTAAGAACAAAGTATTTGCAGAGAACCAATTCATTATGCTAAATTAAAACCAACGGCTTTTCAGATACCAAACCAATGATTAGAGGATTAAAATGGTTTAAAATTTTTTTTTAATTTTATTAATGTTAATATTTGTAGCCGATAACAAAATCTTAAAAAAACAATAGTAATATTTAGTTAAGAACTTTAAGATTTAATCTTTCAATAAACATAATTTTGTATACAAATTGATTAGGTTTTTTTTAAATGTACATATATTTTCATATATGTATTTAAGTAATTAATTTTTTACGAATTCGCATTTAATAATACAATTTTTGTCTTTCACTATTTCGACCGTTTTAATTTGCGGATTTGGCTTTTCTTTTGCGTTTCGACTCGGAATTTGTCGGCTTTTTAGTTTTTTCCTCTGCTAAATTTTCAATGGTAGCAGTGGATAGTTCTGGATCGATGAGGCTGACATCGTCTTCTTCGACAATGGCATCGATGCTCTCGTCCGCTGACGTCTCCAATTTGAGCAAACTATTTTCCAGCGAAGCGAGAAAAGAGCTCTCGCTGTACTCGGGCCAATGACGAAATTGTGTGAAAAGACTCAACATTTGGCTGGGACTTAAATCACCAAACTGCGTATAAATATTTATTTTCGGAAAAAAGTCCCGACAACTCATGGTCGTGCATGGGACTGAGTACTTTGGCAATTTCTGAAGGTCTTCGTCGGCATAGAGCGGATGTACAGGCTCGGGTCGCTGTGAATTTATTATAAGACGTGGTCCGCAACCGGGAATCCACTTTCTACAAAGCGATAACATTTTTTTTAAATATTATTTGTTAATACTTTTCTAAAGACTCACTCTAAATTTGGTATGATTCGATTGCGGCGACTTATGCAATTCTGCTTGACGAAATACCAAAGCGCTGGAAGGTCCACAGCAGGACACAGTTGAAAAAGTTCACGACGCGGAACAATTTTTACCAGATATAAATATTCGGGATTAATCGAATTAACCTAAAAATAAACAATTTTTAATTTGTACCTACAACAAAATGTAGTTGTAATAAATGTTAACCTTATTAACCATGTAAATAATTTAATCAAATGTAAATTAATACTTCAGTCTTCTGAACGGAGGTTTTTGTTATTATGAACGTGTCATGTTAGATAAATAAAAGATATGGAATGAGAGGTGTACATTCGTCTGTAGTGACAGCCAGGTTCCATTAAAGGTCCTATTTATTAGAGTTAAGAAAAACTAAACAGCGTTGACTATGAATTGAAATTTATATGGATTTCAGGACACTTCGATATAGCAGGAAATGAACTGCTGATCAAATGGTTTTGCAATTTCGCCATTGGATCTAGAACCAATCATTAGTATAAGCTCAGTCCTCCCTCAACTCTTATCTAAAATAAGCTGCCGGTTTAAGCAACTTTTGTACAACATGAGTAGACAATTTTCAAAAATACTTTTTATATTTCTAGTAAGAAGCATAAAATCGTAGATTTAATAATTAAATTAATATTAAAAATAATAATTAATAATTTAAAACTTTTCTGGAATACAATTTGACTCACTTTGCTCAATTTACTGCCCTTAGAAATGTTGTATTCGGTTTGGGTAGGTAGAAAATATTCGCGAGGCACTTGACCAATAAACCGATATTCGAAGAGCATTTGGAAGAGCATCGACGTTGATCGATAAATAAGATAGCCAATATCATTGCTGCAGGTGAGATGCTGTCAAACAAAAAGATGGACAAGATCAACAAATCTTGAAAAAATTAATAACACAAGTTAACTTGTAAATTTTAAATTGAAAAAAATACTAACTATGTAAATAGGTGGTGGCACGAAGAGGTACATTTCACAACGTCCTAAACTCAGTAAACTATTCTGAAAGATCAGTGAGTTGACAAGGGATTTAAAGAAGTTGTAAGAGCCAACTGCGCCAATAACCAGCATGTTGGTATCTGTTGGAAAAAAAGCATTAAAAGAAACCATAAACAAATTAATTTTAGAATAAAACTCAAAATAACCATCTTCGTGTGAACGCTTGGGCACATCACTTAAAAGATCAACGACACGCGTGCCACTATCCATTTTGTCCTGGTATGCCAGCTTCCAGACGTCGACCAGATCGCCTTGTTTAACCTTGACGCGTTCAGGATAGAGAGCGTGCAGTTCTTGTTGATTAGGCATAAAATGATCTAATGTTTCGATAAGAATAATCTTTCGGAATTGCTCCTCGCGGTCTAAAAGTTTTCGCGTGAGCAGCCCAATTCCTGGATTTATTTCCAGCGCCGTGGAGCAAAGCGTTTGCTCCAGATAAGGTTTGAGGTAGTTGTCGATTAGCTGAGCGCCATCTGGGCTTGCCAAATACATGTTCTGCGGCGTCTTTTGTTTTCTGTTTAGCAATTTGTCTGGAAACAGATTGCCATAAAGTATTTTTTTTTTGGCGTAAGTCTCGCGTTCGGCTTTTGTGCTAGCAAAGGCAGCGGCAGTCGAGGAGACATTGTGAAGTTTGAGAAATCGTTGTAATTTTAGCATATTTAGCTTATATCTTGGTTATTAATATTTTGTTGTGCTTATTTAACAATTGGATTTAAATATGTTTACATTTTTAAAACAAAAACATCTGATTACAAGTTTCAAATGTGTTTGTATGTAATCGCAAACGAAAACGTGAAAAACTCAGTCGGTAATCTCGAGTTAAATTTGTATATTTCTATTGTGAATCGTCAATGTAAAATGTTGCTTCTTGTGAATTTTTGTAAGAGTTTGGAAAAGCCAAAAGGAGGAATTATAAAATATTTCAATTGTTTTGTTGCATTCTCCGCAGCAAAGAGCATACACACCACACTTACACCAATTCCTCTGTTCAGCATCGACGTTGACGTTTTTCTAGTTAGTTTTTCATCATGGTTTTTCAGTAATTTGAACGCGAACCGAGATTGTAGTTGGTAACAGAGAGCAACGAGAGAACACTCTTCGTATTGTCGCCTACATTTTCGTTACAACAAACACCATCGATGTTGTAAAAAAATTGTTACTCAACACGGAGGATCAACAAATTACAACAACCACATGAAATGAAAAGCGTTCCACCGTGTTGAGTTCAGCTGGTTAGGTTGGCAAAAAACAAAAAAAAAAACATTCCTAGGATGGCTTTGTACGAAGCTACTTGACAGAAGTATTGCACTGGAAAACTAAGGGGAAGAAAAAAAACATGACATAAAAACATTTCGTAGCTACTCAAACCTGCTTACTTTGTGTGGAGTAAATTTTCGTCCCCACAATCTACAGCAGGGCGTTGCAGGTGTTCATATCCGCCCACTAAATTTTATCGCTTTAGTACCCATTGAAATTATAATTATAATTGTACGAAAATACATACGTTTTATTTAATTTTTGCTTTCTGTGGGCGTATGATATGAGCTCGACAAGATTCATGGACCGTATAACGAATTCGAATCATCAACGGATCTTTTGGTAAATGTTTCATTAAAATCCGTATATTGGTTATGACGTTTAAATAGTTGGTATAAATGTTTGAAAACCTATAAGAGACAAAAATTTATTTTAAAATATCGAAAATGTATAAAATTTATATAAATTAATATATTCACATAATATTTTCGATTCAGACTTCGCTTATTCACCACACCATATCTTGTTTCTTTTGCCTATTTTCGTAAAACCAACAACAAAGAGAGAGGTGTACTTAAAAACAACAACAACAACTGAGTTGTCAAAGTCCCATTTTACGTTTTGTGGTCGTCTACTGTTAAATCTCGTTTATCTTTGACGCGAACCGCGACTGTAGTTGGAAAACTGAGCGGAGGACGGATTTTTTGTAATAATTTTTTAAAGAACAAAAGTGGTTTAAATGGTAAAAAGTAAACTATAAAAATAAGAAAAAGCGGTTTTGTTTACATATTCCGAAGCTTGTTTAAATCAAAACATAGCATTAAATATTTTTTTGTCGTATTAAAAGAGAGAAAGAAGAAAGGGTGTGTGATATGTTGAAAATCAATAACAAAACGGAATAGAAAAGTGCATCTTGTGTGGAAAACCAATTGGAATTTTTTTTAAAGTGCTGCGTTGTGCCCTCATTTACAACAAACAACAACACAGAGGTTAAACAGAAAATGTGTTAAAAATAAACAAACAAAAATTAAAGTCAAGTTTTGTATTCTCTGTCCCGTCCGGCTTTACCTAAAACACGAAAGTTACATTTTTAATTTATTTAGTGCACACTGGGTGCACGACAGTGCGTTCCCCCATCTTTGTGCTTTTCTTCTTTCGGTCTTTGTTCGGCGTCGTCGTCGTCTCATTTTGGTTTCGTGACGTGAATTAATTATCTTTAGTTTTTTTCTTCGTAAAAATTTAAACTCTTCTTCTTTTTGTGCGCGAAGTTTCTTTAAACAAATAAAAAAATTCGTAAATTTAAATGGCATAAAAGTGATAAAATAAGAGAGAAGCAAGCAACAGTAACGGCGCATAAGAAACGACAAAGAAGGAGAGGACGGAACGGCGAAGAACAAAAAACAAGAATAAGGTCAAAATAAAACGCAAAATTCGTTTTAGTTTTTTGCGGTTTTGGTGTGATTCATTCCAACTGCCGTCTGCCGCTTTACGCCGCAAACCACCGCAGTCGCTACTTTTTTTGTGATTGCTTGCACTTGGAAAAGAGATTCTTGCGACGCGTCATTTTAGAGGAGGGGCTGACCAGTACGGAAAAAGTCACTGTTGCTACATTATGGACGCTGGCGCACGTACCGTCGGAGGAGGTGGTGGAGGTAAGTTTGCCTTATATGTGGGAATGCAAATTCGTCTGTTAGTCGGCGAATGTGGTCCCAAATGTTTTTTTTTTTACCAGACGAAAGCATTAAACCGGAAATAGTTAAAAGTTACAGATGTCTTCTTATATATGCATATACATATGTATCTAGTCAGAAGTTATTGCGACTATAATACATAAAATTTGTTCTATAAAATATTTTTCCAAACCATAGTATGTACTTTAGTACAGAGCTGGGAACGAACTAGTTAAAAATTTAGTTAACGTTATTAAATTTTTTTTCTAATTTTTCATTTTCATTTCATTTAAAACTTCTTCCGCTAAATGAAGTTAAATAAAAAAAAATTAAAATAAAATCAATAACAAAAAAGGAAAAATTAAGAATTTAATTAGGACAAATCGAATGATTTACTGACAGATATTGCTGACTTCTGGATGTATGTAAATAAATAAAATAAAATTTATAAAAACTAACTAAAGCACGAATTTAATGACATTTAGCATTTATATTTACCCTTTCTGAAATACATATTCATAATTTATATAAATAAATTTAAAAAAAAATAAGAAAATTTTCGGTTTAACGAAGTTAAATTCTTAATAACGATACCCATCTATGTAAACGTGTCCCAATGACTAAAATATGCATCTGTTAAAGATCTGATCTAAACTAAATCATTTTTACTTAAGATACACTCGCCTCAGTTGGTCAGAAATAAGTTTAAGAATGTGTACCGTAGTCGGATCGGATCGTATACACCAAATCTAAGAAATTTTATTTAGCAGAATTGATTTGAGTGGTTACTGTCGTTAAAACGAGAGTATGTTATGAATGTCATTCGGATTATGTGAGTACATGCATAAAATCATTCATTGAGGTTCTCGATTTTGTCGCACTTTAATATAAAAACACATTTAATGACGAGGAGAGGAAGAAACCCTTTCATAGCCACCAACTGTCAGTAACCTTGAACTTACCGTCAGTGCATAACCGCACCTTAAACAAATATTTACATAAATATTGCCTATCGTAGCATTGTCAACAAAAATTTATTTAAGATTCGGAATTGAGTTGAATAAAATCAAATATGCACAATCCCAATGTTATTTTATATGGTTTAAAATATATAAGTTAATAAAGAAATAATGTCAAATTTATAATATTATGTGCAATGTAAATACATACATACATACATATATACATACATACATACATACATACATACATACATACATAAATACATACATACATACATACATACATACATACATACATACATACATACATACATACATAGTAAATATTACTATATCCAATTTTATTTCTCAATTTTCTCAAAACATATATTCTTTTGATAAATAATGTAAATATATTTTACATAACTCAATGAAAGTTTGAACTGAAATAAATATTGAAATTAGTTCTGAACTCTGACTTACACTGTTTTTTTTTACTTTTTTTTTAAATCAATTTAAAGGTGATATTATCATTGATTCTTTTCAATTGAATTATCCTTTCATTGTGCTGCGTTGATGAACGGCATCGATTTACAATAAGCAAGAATGAGAAAAATGGGCGCACCCAGTCTGTCAGTTTTGCTATTTTATTTTTTCCATTAACACACACAAAGGCAAATAATGTTATTGTCTGAAAAGTTTAAACTGGAAGTTAGGCTGTTTATGACTTGAATAGCAAATAATTGTGAATATATGGCGCAATGCTTTCTTCTGCTCATTGCCCAATGACAGTCAGATTTTATTTACATGAAAAATTCTTTACTTAGTTTTACTTTTATGACTATTTTAAAGAGTATACCAATACATGGAGAAACAATATACATACAGTATTGGCCAAAACCTAAGCACCCCCTTACCACTATTTTTTCATTTGGTAATTTTTTTATGAAAACTAAGATATTAAACGATTTCTTTTCTTTTTTTTATTTATTCATATGTTTATTATTGATAAACAGGAACATATAGAATTAAAAAAGTTATAAATAAAAAGTTAGAATCCAAAAAACATATTATGTCGCAAATCTAAGTGGACAAAACTAAAGCACCCCCTAATATTGTGTTTGAAAATTTGACTACGCTACTGCCACATTACGGTACTAGTTAACGGTACCTTCCAAAAATATATATTAAGAAAAATATATATTGAAAGCAAATCAGATTTTATACGAAAATCGTCATTTTTGAAAAGTTTTTCTTGAGATAAGAGCAATGGCTAGAAATAAGTACACAGTTGTATTAAAAAAAATAATTATCGATGATTGGACTAGCGGCTTATCAAGACATCAACTGAGTGAAAAATATTCGATCAACAGATCAGTTATTTCTAGACTGATTTCTAAGTTTTTGCAAACTGGCTGTTTATCTCCTACGCATTCTGGAGGAAGGCCACGTAAAACTTCGCGACAGGAAGACTCTTTAATAAGAAGGACAATCCAAAAGGACCCCACAGCATCTTCCAGTCAAATACGCAATCGATTAGGTTTAGAAGTTAGCGAAAGGACGATCCGAAGAAGGGCGGTAGATGCCGGATTATTTAGTCGACGATCAGCAAAAAAACCATTCATATCGTCAAAAAACAGAAAAGCCAGACTGGAATTTGCTAAGGCCCATGTCAACTGGAGTGTCCAAAAATGGAAGACTGTACTGTTTTCTGACGAATCCAAGTATAACTTGAAGGATTCAGATAGTATAAGACGGGTACGCAGACTAAAAGGAGAAAGACTGAATCCTAAATATTGTAAAGGCACTGTAAAGCACGGAGGAGGCAACATAATGGTCTGGGGTTGCTTTTCTGGTCAAGAGATTAGGCCAATTCATAAAATTGATGGGATTATGGATCGTTTTATGTATCTCGACATATTAAAAGACGTGATGTATCCATATGCTGATGAAGAAATGCCACTTAAATGGACATTCCAACATGATAACGATCCAAAGCATACATCAAAAGTGGTTAAGGATTGGCTTCAGAACAATAAGGTGGAAGTTCTTCGTTGGCCTGCTCAATCCCCCGATCTTAACCCAATTGAGAACTTGTGGGAGATCGTTAACTTGAAAATCAACCGAGAAAACTGCAAAACCAAAGAAAATCTATTTGAAGCCTTAAAAATAGCCTGGAGAGAAATATCACCCGATATAATTAATAACTTAATATCTTCAATGCCTAAGCGATGTGCGTGTGTAATCCAGAATAAAGGATTTGCAACAAAATACTGATTTCAATAGTTTTTTTGTATACTTTGTAATGAGGGTGCTTTAGTTTTGTCCACTTAGATTTGCGACATAATATGTTTTTTGGATTCTAACTTTTTATTTATAACTTTTTTAATTCTATATGTTCCTGTTTATCAATAATAAACATATGAATAAATAAAAAAAAGAAAAGAAATCGTTTAATATCTTAGTTTTCATAAAAAAATTACCAAATGAAAAAATAGTGGTAAGGGGGTGCTTAGGTTTTGGCCAATACTGTATATATATATATTTCATAATTAGTTTAGATAAATAAATCATTATTTAACCATTTCTAATTTTTAAAACTGTAATCAGAAATTAAAATTTTTCCTTCATTATTTTGCATTTAACAATTGTAAAATTTAAAGTATGCAGAAAATATGATAAAAAAATTAAATTTTAAGTAATTCTAAAGGATGACAAATACTCGTGAATATGTTAAGTAAGGAAAGGCAAAAGTTGTCAGAGCGAGCAACAAACAATTCGTATTTCCTTCTTTATTTCTTTTGTATTCAGTGGCATGAGTGTTTGTGTTGTTGTTGTTGTTCTGTGATAAGAAAAGCTATTTGTGGGCAGAATGAAAAAGTCTCGTCGCTTTTCGTTCAACTGATAAGATAAGACCCATGAACTGAAATTGTAATCATGTAGAATTCTTACAATTGAATTAAACTCGACATTTTTTTGGTTTTAAGGAGTATTTTTCTAAGACTGTAAATACCATTCCTCTCCAAATAGTGGTAGAGCCGACGAATTGGATAGAAAGCCAGCCTATTTGTTTTGAATTTCTAAATGTGAGTCAGTCGCAATTTTATTAAAATATGCATAAAAACTAATAAGCAAACAACAAATAAATAAAAAATTACCCAACAAACTTATTGTGAAAAATTGGGTTTGTAATTCTCTTGACAATGAATCATCTCACTCAAAATACGGCAACGGTTAAGTTAAACCGCCACGCACAGTACTTTGGCAAACAATATTATTTGTATATTAAATTTTGGTTTTTAATGTTTGTGATAGGCTCATGATTGAATAAGGATTGAATTGGGAAAGTAGAAATGAAAACGCAAATTGAACGAACTCACCTCGATTTCTTCCTTATTTTTAAGCTTTTTTTTATTTAATTTTGTAGCAACAACACAAAAATTTAATTTCCAAAGAGAGCAACAATATCGAGGTGAAGCATGACATTTTTCTACTTTTCTCACCTTTTAATTATTACACCATGGCAAGTTTGTTTTGTTATTCACCATTTAAAATTTTTGTATTTGTCGGAGTTCCACAGTCTGCCAATAATCGGATAGATCGGTTTATTACTAATTTTGTCTCAATATAGTAGAAAGTTTGAATGTTAATAAGTTTATATTAAAAAAGCGATTATTCGATATTTCGAAACATTTGAGGTTCTTATTATGAATGCAAAAATATGACATTATGAAATTAAAAGCCAAAAAGAATACAAATTTTCTTTGGATAAACCGAAATTTTTTTTATACAGTTTATTTGACTTTATATGTTAGGAAAACAAAGTTTTTATTTTTAATATTTATATTTTTAAGTTTTTGTGTTTCACACAATTTGTTTCTAATGGATTTTTACCGATCAATTTCAATTTTTCAATTTACTACCTTTTGGAGTGCAAAACGTCTACGATTCTTTGTTTAAAATTTAAAATGGAAATGAACTTTCAAATATTTGTACTTTTTTTTACCTCTGATAAAATACTGTGAGCCGTCACCGAACAATGTGAAAAGAGTTCATTCACGTCACATCATGGCCATCGAGATTGCAGAGTGGAGTAATGCGGTAGTAAAAATGCGAAAAAAGTACCATCCTACGCGAAGCTTACAAATAAAAAAAAAACCTAACTAGGAGGGGCAGTCTTAAAAATGTTTTAGGCTTATCGTTGATGTTCGTATCCAAAATGTAACATTACGTTAATAATACAAAGTGGCCTTCTGTCCGGCCGTCTTTCGGTGGCACACGTAACTACGTGTTTTTTTCGGTATGACTTAAGGCATTCATTTTGGATAGTGCAGCGCGCGGTTTTTATGATTTGTCTTCGATTTTTCGATATTTCTTACTTAAGTTATTTAATAATTCAAACGGAAATTTGGGCTGATAAGATATCGTCGCACTATCTGTAATGTTGAATTAAGCATTTATGACAATACTTGTTTGAATTTTCGTGTTATGAAAACTTTTCTAATGATGAAGTCATTTAAAAATACGAGTACATATTTAATATAGAACTGTTGATTACATCCAAAAGAAAATTGTAGCAAATAGTCAGATTCATATTAAATTTTAATGAAAATCCGTTGGAATTGGTTCAAATCTGAATCTAGTAAAATTGTTATTGTGAAGTAACTCAATGAAAAACCAAAAAAAGAATTAATTCATTAATTTTATAGCTTATCAATTTGTTAACTAACTTACTATTAGTAAATCTTAAAAAGTTATCTAGAAAACCTAAAGTGTTGTAAAATTTGTTTACAAACCTAAGTCAATCATTTGAAAACTCGGATTAGCACTTGGCGCTCAATTACTTACATATTTATTAGTTAGTTACTTATTTATTTTTGAATCACATCAGCACTGTCAAGGGCTCACATGATTAATTGTACAAGGGAAATTAAGGCTCCCTCGACTCGACGGTGGCGCTACAATGACATAAAAATGAGTCACAAACACGCAAATGACCGACCAGCATGATTGACTACTTATCTTGGATTTGAAAATGCATGTGTAGATAGCTAAGTATGTGTCAACTTACAGTAAGTAGTGGAACTGAAGCCCAAATAAAATTCAGCAATTAGAAACAAAATTAATTTTTTCAATATCGGCAATTTGATTGTGAGAGGCCGAGCCGCCATGAATTGTTTGTTGTAACAAGATGGTTCGTTGATAGTGTCTGACACAAAGAGTCGTCTAAATATCATTACTAAATGGAAATAAAAATAAACATTTGACATTTGTGATTTTCTATTTGTGCGAAACTCGCACTGCGAATGCTTAATAAATATCCTTGACCGTGATGCTGCTATGCTTGTGATAAGTTGATGCTGATACATGTTTCAATTAAAATGCATCATCATTTTTACTAACAAGGCGGCGGGTGGGTGCACGACGTCCGAGATTCGACGCATGCTCACATGTCTCGCTTATATCAATTGCTGCCCGTCTGTCTGCCACTTGCTAATGTTGCGCATATATCAACGCTGTTTGTGATTAAACGGATATGCGTTTGTTTTATATTTTATGATGGAAAGCGGAAAACAACAGATAATTTAAAGTTTTTTTTTCTCTCAATATGAAAATAGCTAAATGCCAAGTTTTGCTTGTTTGTATTGAAATGGAAAGTTTCAAAGACTTTCAATGACTACATTTTCTAACTTACTGTAATAATTCACTGCGAGAAAAATAATGAAACCTATGAAATTTTAAATACTTACCTAAGTATGTACTGACTGTGATTTCCGATATCTCTACCCAAGTTTTAAAACTTTTCAGATCAAATTTAACAAAAACTTAATGAATAACATTTTGTATAGTCATTTGTAAATATAGTAACTAAGTATTATATGGATATACATTTTTTTAAAATAGACATATTTCCTGTACGGTAATTATTCGAATTCCGCTTAAATGCAACTACTAAACGAAAGCTATTACAGCTGGTGAAGCTGCTTGAGTTTGAGCCGCCTACTCTTTCCACAACCAGTTCAGTTTGGCGACTCACCTTCGACTCAAGTGCATCTTTTGCACCATTGTTATTCCGCATACTCGTATTTATATTGCGTATTCAATGTTACAGATCACGGCACAAAACCGAGTTAAAGACAATCGAATATTTAAACCAATTATAACACATGCGAGACCCGCTCACTCGATAAATATTTTTGTTGCCAGTGTTGTGCAAGATTATGTAATTTTTAATTTTCATAATTTTATGTACAGAATCGGATCCACGAATTAAGAAGATTTTTTTGGTCCGTTTTTAACTGGTTTCTAATAAGAAATTGTCATTTCTACTTTCATATTAAATCAGAGCCAATTCCTGATGAAGTCATCGAAACAGATCTTTTTGATATGGTATCATTTCTAATAAGATCTGTTTACATCGAAGCATGAATGTCATGATTATTCTTATTAAAGACGCTCCTCAATGACACAGTAGCATTCTTAAATGTGACAAAAATTTAGAAGCATGTACTGCAACTTTAATAACTAATTGCATTAAGTCGAAAATAACAGGTGGTATTCCATTGATAGTTAATATCAATCAAGATTGACGCACATGTCCTTAGCTTATTGTAAACGAGATATTTCTCAGTTTTATTGATTGAATAATATAATTCCAGAGTTAATCTTAGCTCGTAATGTGTACCTTAGATCCTAGGCGCTCTTTATGTTAAAGAATGTAAAAATCTCGTAAGTTTAGCTTAGCGGTTTAATACGGAATATACTACGAAAGTGAGTTCTGTGACCGTTGGCATATTTGTTGCAAATATATATCACAACACTGTCACTTACTATACTTACAGTGGAAGCAAGGCGTGTGTGTCTAGATGAGCGCACATTTTCGGTGTGAGTTATTTGCGTTTTGTTTATTTGTGTTTCGTTTTTTAATTTGCGCCTACACTCACATCGCGTTTGAGATGTTATTTTCTCCACTTGCGAGCGTTGTTTGCCCGCTTTGAATGGGCGTTTGTTTCTGTTCATTACGAATTTGTTTATCTCGTCTTTAGGCGATTCGTCTTCATTAAGTTCACACTATTTATTAACCAGTTTCATTTCGTCTGATCCAATTGCGAGTTTTAATTTTAAATTAAATCTTGATAAACGTTGTTTTGTTGTTGTTAATTTTGTTAAACTTGTATTGCAATTATCAAACATTTGGCTCGGTCTAAAGACACAATTTCTCAAAAATTGATACTTTTATTCTTTATTTTTAGTTTTGAAGTTCCTTGTGCAAATGAGAACAATTTTCTTTTGCTCATCGTTTTAAGCTACTTTTCACCGTCATTTCGCGTCTACTTTGGTTATTTTTCTTAGCATTGCTACCAGTTGCTAATTAAGCCATACAAATATTACCAATGAAAAGTTTCTCAAAAGGTAGAGACACGCATGTAACTAGTTTCAATTGGAAGATTTAGTTTGTCTTTAGTTTCAGCAGAATTTAAGCTGCGTTGAGCATATTTGTACTATTTAATATGAAGCATAACAGGAACTCTTGTGCATCCCAATGGTTTCAAGATATCACGTTTCCAAAAAAAAGAAGTAATTTAGTGTGTATTTTTTTGCAATGGGCGTGGCCGATGGACTAATATCTAATCAGCTCGTTGTATGATCAATGTCTCAGACGGTTTTCACACTAAAGTGTTACCTAAAAATGATGACGGACAGACAGAACGACATAACCGCTGAGTACATTAGAATTATTAAAATGATTAAACTTGATCACAAAATATTATTAAATATATTTTTAGAAGCAAAAAATTAACTATTTCAATTGTTAGTATACAAGAGCTTATGCAAATAATATATACATACATACTTGATCAGACAAAATTATATTTAATTCCTGATATCTTAAGAGAAGTTCTCCGAAACCAACCAAATTTACCTTTGGTGCTTGAAATCATTTGAAAATCTTTACCTAAACTATTTATCAATTATATATAGAATATTTTGTTGACATCTGTTTTTTTTTTAATTTTTGTTTAATTATATTACCATTGTTTAACAACTTCACAAGCTTTTCCATTTACTGCTAAATCAACATGCTGCCCAACCTAAGTAAACAAAGTGAAATTTTTATTTATTGAAGATTCCTGAAGTCACTAACTAAGTAATTATCAGTAATATGTTTTTTTTCTCAAAAGTATGAGAGCAGACTTAATATCGGTGGAAATATCAAGTTTCGTTAAACCCATTGAATCATCAGTTAAGAAGTTATTAGCATTTTGCTTCGAATGGCGAATTTAAAACATCTTGCAACACAGGCCTTATAGCTTATATTGTTTGATGGTTGGTGCTACTCTGTCATTTAATCGTGTCTAAGTTTAAGTTTGTGGTTATTAAAATAGTCACTCGCCAAACAGACAACAACAACAACACCAACAACAACAGCAACAAAAGTTCATTTAGCTGTCGTCGTTTTTTTGTTGGCGGTTAATTTCATTCCTAGTTCTTTGTTAGCCATTTGCGCGCCACGTTCTGAGGTTAAACTCTGAAAAACGGCTGCATTGGCCTAGTTTCGTCGCTTGTCGCCGCCTTGCTCATCTTACGTGCAACGTACTCTTAAGCGAAAACAGTCAACGAACAAATGGAAAAAGTAAAAAGAACGAAATTGTAATGAGGCAACTAACCGCAATGGTAACAGATTATATTGTATTTACATAGCCCGGGCAAAATGTGTAAACGAACGAAGGAACGAACGCCATTTAATACTTAAATTGTTGTTTGGAAACAGACTTCACTGAAATTATAAAATACAAACGACATTTGAATACAATTAAAGGTTCAAAGAAATTTAAATAAAATGAACAGTTTCGAATGAAATTTATGTCATATTAGATTTATAAATAATATCAAATAATAATAAAATTTAACTTTAAAATGGTTGAATTTGACATGCTTGTCCATTTAAATGAACATCAAATCAAAATATTGTGACATGTACAGGCTCATCTGCACTTAATCAACAACATTTTTGTTTGCAATCAATTCTTAAAAGTAACACATAAATTTTCTAAATATTTTTTTTAAAATAAGTTGACATTTTTAAAAATAACTATAAAATATTGAATGTGGTTAGTTTTTGGATCCAGAATAAAAAATTGTTTCATGTTAGAGGCATGGTGTAATAAACTTAAGATGAGGAAAGTAGAAAATGTGCCTCTCCACTTCGATATTGTTTCTCTCTTTGAAAATTTAATTTTTGTACAGTGCCGCGGTTGCTACAAAATTATTAAGTAAATAAAAAAGTATTAATGTTTAAAATCAAAAAACAAACTTCAAATACAGGCAGAAAAATTAGGTAGAAATCGAGGTGAATTCGCTCAATTTGCATTCTCATTTCTATTTTCATAATTCTATTATTCAACCATGATTAGAGGGCATAAAATTGTCTTGACTGGAAAACTTTGCTACAAGCAAATATAATTTTGTATTCAAGTATGTATAAACATTTATTAGCGAAATATTACACAATAGTTATTACGAAAAATGAGTACATAATGCAAATAAACAATTTATTTAAAGGTTCTAAGCATATTCGAAAATGGCACGTTTAGAAGATTTTATAAATAAATTGCATAATTAGGTATGTACGCCTACAGGGAACAACAAATTCGTTGAAGCACATATTGTTCTTCTTTATAAATACAAACAAATAAATAAAATAAAATTGCATGAGCATATTTTAATTGTTTGCAACTAAGTGGAAAGAGTTAAGTGTTTATACACACCACGTTTCTGTTTGTTTTCAACGATCATAACGATCTCCACAAGCGCCACGCCACGCCGCGCCGCACCGTCTCATTTAATTATAGCAAAATTAAAGCATTATATCAACTTAACCCATTTAATTTTGATTAAGCAAAACAAAAAAAAAAACATTGTCTCTTTGCTTTGTTTGTTTTCTTTCGATTGCATATTGTGTTTTCTCTTTTTCATATTTTGTTTATTTTCTTGGAATTTCAGTGTCTGCAGTTGTCGAATACGATTACACAGCAAAGGAACCCGATGAACTTGATTTGGTCCAAGGTGTTCTTATACACAACATTAAACAAATGCCGGGTGGCTGGTGGGAAGGTACACTTCAATCGAACGGCAAGACTGGTATGTTTCCCGATAATTTTGTACGGATCATCGATTTGAACGAAGACAGTTCGGTTACTTTGAGGTAGGTAATATTTTACTAACGATAAAATGAAAAAACAAATCACTTATAATTATTTTGTATTTTGATAAACAATTTTCGAAATCAAGCAATAATTTTATTTAACACTTGATTCTACAGAGTAAAGTATGGGTGTTAGTATTATGAAAATTGTAAACTGACGTTTTCTTAATAAACCCTTTATTGTCTGCAAAGGCTCTGGTAGAGGCTGACATCATATATCTGTCAAATGACAAATTTATACTTAAAAAAGTACCATAGATAAAAATCCGTGATTGATTTTTTCACATTAAAAGTGTTGATTTTATTAACTCCATTTTATTACGTTTAATACTAAGTACAAATAAAGACTTGAGTCCAAGTGTAACAAGTTATTGATTCTAATTCTTTAAGGTTATCGGTCCTAAATATGAATTTGAATATGCTTTAAAAAAACACAGTAATTTGTTGACCTTTACTCCTTTGCTATGACTCATGTTCTACATAACTACATACATACATACATACATACATACATACATACATACATACATTATATATATTATACAAATGTTTTTCTAACAAGTGTGCCCATTTAAACATCGTGTTTTGTACTCTCTTTTATTTTTTGGCATACATTTTAGAGACAAATCAGCGACGAGCAATCGGCGCTGCAAAGTCATTTACAGCTACACACAAGTTAACGACGACGAACTGTCGCTTGCCGTGGGTGATGTCATTGAATTCCTGGGGGAGGTGAGTAGCGTAAACAACCCATGCGCCGCCTGTACACAACCAACATGCCCTACATTTTCTCATTTTGCTATTTTCCATTTTCAATTCACATTTTGCATTGCTCTCCGTTCGCATTTAGGTCGAGGAAGGCTGGTGGCGTGGACGTTTAAAAACAAAAATCGGCGTTTTTCCATCGAATTTTGTTGTTGCAATCGAACCGTCGCCAATATTGGCAAGCAAAAGGCCACCATCGACTATGCCAACTACATCAGCAGCGCCGGCAAAGTTACTTAGCGCAGGAGGAGGAGGAGGCGGTATAACAACTACGTCTGCTACTTCCTCATTGACAAAGAAAACCAATCGCCTTAGTTTTCACAGTTCTAAAGAGGATTTACTCAGTTCCACAACATTATCAGCCGCAACAACAACGACTTCGTCGTCGTCAAATGCGGCAGGTGCTGCAGTTGTTCCAGATGATGCAGCACCTTCGTTGCCACCGAAACCACACCGTGACTTTTGTCGCGTAGAGTTTCCCTATGCACCGCAAAACGATGACGAACTGGAGCTGAAAGTGGGCGACATCATTACAATCATCAATATGGATTTACCCGACAAGGGCTGGTGGAAGGGCGAGTTGCGTGGCAAAGTTGGTGTTTTTCCCGATAATTTTGTGAAGCTGATGACAATGTCAGAAGGTAAGCTTAAACTCTAAATATTTTCTATTTGTTTTGTTTTTTCTACCTCTTTAAATTTATAAAATATTTTAAAGAAATCAAGATCTCAATGAAAAAAACAAATAATTCGTGTTTTATGTTTCGATTTTATTATTTTATTAAAATTTTTTGATATTCAACATACAAATGCGGGTAATAAAAAAAACCGTTTATATACAATTTATGTTCCGTGTGTGCATGTATCGTAGGGTTCATTGAGTTTGGTCTTCCAATTGTAACGTTCGCGAACTAAATAAAAATAGCTTAAGTGGAGATTATCAGTTGATATTAGAATGAAACATTTGAGTTATAACGCAACATTATTGATGCCACAAACGCGCACTTCTAATAAAAAATATTAAAAGAGTCTACATCAAGCATATCTTTCGAGATTAACATACAAAAAAAAATTTTCTCATCGTAGACAGCGGCTGTAATAGCTCGGACGATAATCGTTTATCGTAGATTATATGTCGTTTAAAATGCCAAATGGACACTTTGACTTCTTCGAAATACACTAATGTTTTAATCAAACGTTTTTTTTTATCTTGAACACTATCCACAAGCACGACTACGAATTCCTCGCTCTTTAGTCGCAAACACATTTTCCTACAAATAATAACGTTATAATTAAAATTTAAGATATATTGTTGCACAGAAATTCTCGGAGACCTTTGGAAATCATTTCAAATTGTCGTTGTATTTCGCAGAAAAACTGCAATTTTGTCCAAAATAAGAGAATGTGGGCAATCGGTAGGATTTAGATTCTCTAGAAGAACATTTCAGCATTGAAAATTCAAGTAACCAACTAAAACGAATTATTTATTAAATAAAACTAAAACATCATTTATACGAAAACTAAAATGTAGATGTACCTACAAAAAATCTTGACCTATGGAAAAATGTTCCAAAAGAATTCTCCATTTGATACGAGCATTTTTAAAAATTGTCATCTAACTTGTTCCTTTTTTTTTTGTTTTCCTCAAACATTTAAAACGTTTCATGCAAATTCAATTGAAAAATGTAAACAATTTAAATTGTTTAGTATTGCTTTGATAACGTTACTGAAACGTTTTTGAATGTTTTTCAGTTTAGAAATGAAACAGTTTTATTTCGCTCCTCAAATTTATTCTCGTGGTAGTTAGTCAGAAAGGCCATTCTGCTTTTTAAGCGAAGATATATTAACTACCATGCTTCCCTATGGGCGGGCGTTACAAATGGACGACCTCAATCAATATACTTTGTGGTAAGTGCGTACAATGTACAAACCACCGATGTACGAGTATATAAAGTAAATGCTTAGATTTTAAAAATGTATAAAAAACAAAAGTGAAAAAAGAAACATCCAGCAACAGAAACACGTCAGATCGGTAATTGGTAATGAGCGCTAATGAAGTCAACAATTAATTCAATCAAATAACAATTTGCAAATTAATTGAAACTCACTCTTCGACATGAAACGCATTTAAAACTTAATCATTTTATATAATCTATATTTACTTTCTAACCAACAAACATATTTCCGTTTCTTTCATTCACATTTTCCTTGCACACGCATGCACACACACACACACACACAAACAAACAAACTTATACATACTTATACAATGATGCAGAATTTAGTCTGGAAAAGGCATCAATTGAAATCTTCGGCGCTCGAATGGCAAACTTTATAAATACGATTTGTATGTAAACAAGTTTTTCCTGTAGTTTTTCAGTCAGTTCGCTAGCAAGCGAGTAGTACTATTTTCGTTTCTTTTCGTTTCGTTTCGTTTTCCTCCTTGCTAACTATTTAACATTTTCACATTTAGATTTTGTTCCTCAGCCACAACTAGATACCTTTTTTTAAGTTTGCTTTACTCCACTCCACTCCACTTTAATTTTGTTTTGCTTTAACAAGCATTTTGCAAATGTAAAAAAAGAAAACTACCTAAAAAATGAAATGCCAAATTTTTCGTTGGGAAATGTTTGAGACAAAAAAAAGTTTTTAGCTGACATTTAAATGTTGCAGTGCCACCGCCTTGCCGCCTGATTTTTCGTTCTTTTTGTGTCTTGTCGCCGTTTTGCTGCTTGCTGCTGTTGCTTTTTCCACTGACCAAAACCAGTTTCTATTTTGCTGTTGATTCGTTCGTATTTTTTGTACGTTGAGTTGTGGTTGGTGTGCTGAGTTTAACTGGGGCTGAACCGCCGTTGCGTTGAGTTGGAGTTTGACATGTTGTCGCGTTTGACAATGAGGTTAATTTTCAAATTCTACGCGCAAGTTTTGTTTATAAATTAAATGTTTTTATTTACACATACACACATGAGTTCATCCATTGTAGTTCAATAACCTTACAACAAATTTTTAATTTCTTAAAAATATAATCTGTAATTTAGATTTGAAAAAAAAAACGAAAATTTGACTATTTCTTACGGAATAAACTCAAATACATAAATGAGATCCGCATTTGTAAAATCTTTACTGAGACAATTTTAAGAGTATTTGTTAAAAGCAATTTCAGATACTGAACTGGTTTTAATGCTTCTGTCGGGCGGATTCTCTTGCAAAGAAGGGTGCAGGACATCGTTCATGGGTCCGGAACGCTTCTGTGGGGTAAAAAATAGCTTCATTAATAACTTGATACGTGTATGGTAGATTCAAAGTCTACTTGAGTAATGGAGAGCCCAAACAGGCATGCGACAGTCATGTAGACTCATTGACCCAGTACGTATCAAGGTAGAAGTTATTCTGAACCTTAGCAGAAAGGACTGTAAACTCAATTAGCATCTAAAGAAAATAGGAGTGGTAGAAAATTAAACGACTTAACATGTTCTTTACACTTGTCCAGTGGCGCAGGTTTAACGTAGTCAAAATTAAGCCCACAACATTTTCAAGATTTATAAATAATTTAGCATTGTGTTTGTTGGGTAACGAGGCTGCACAATTGTTCGCAGTGCTTGCCGTAAAAGTAGGCACCTCCACTCAATTGGGTTTCAAAAGGTATAACGGCCAAACAGCGATTAGTATTAAGATGTCATTTAAAGTATCCAGTTACTATAATCGTATCACCTAAATGTTGTTATAATGATAATAATAATTGTCATTGGTATTCATATTATTATTAATAATGTTAATAACATTATTAACATAGAATATTAAAGAGCTGCACCATTGCTCAGGTTACATAGTGAATTCAGCCAGGAGATTAGATTTTTAGCCGTTTTTAAAAAGGAGGCGGGACATAATTCGAAATTTTATAATCAAATCTCGACTAAGAAACTGAACATTCACAGTACACAAATTTCTGATAAAGTAATTTTTTTGTTATTATTTCTTAACATAAATTAAGATTCATTTGACTATAAAATGTTTAATTACACTGCATACTTTTTGGCGTCGTTAAATTAACACAATTTATTAAGATCGTTCCATTGCCTAAGCAGGCAGCAAGCAGCATTCATTCTTTCAAGCAGTTTAATTTAATTTCAACTCGGCATCGAATGAGAAATAAACAAAAGCCATAACAAGCGAGCACAGCGCCACCATCGCCACCTCTATACATTAACTAACCGCTTCTAACCGCGCCCGCGTTGTTGTAACAGGTTTCTGCCTTTAGTTTTTTGTTTTCGCTCAATTTTGTATGCTCTTTTTTTGTATTGTGTTTGCTTGGCTTGTGCGCATGCGTCAAGCCAAAGTCAAGCGCGCTTCTCTTACATCATCGGTGTAGGCGCGATGCGATACGATCCGCTCTGACTGTGGCGTTCAGTTGATTTTCGAAATAACAAAGAAGCAAAAACAATGAGTGAATCGACGTTTTCATTTTGTTTGTTTTTTTAGTTTTCTATAAGTTCTGGCTATGTCTTTTGTTTTATTTATAAATCGATACTTCTGTTATTTACCCAAAAATATATAAAATTCAGCTGCACATACATGTAAGTGCTTCGTGCCATGTACTTATACATTACAACAACATTTTCGTATATATTTTTCTCTTCCAATTTTCAAACATACATTTTTTAATTGCTGCTCCGCATTGAACGCCGCCGAATGTTTGCGCCTCTGTGACTAAAGATTTATTTTTTTGTTTCTTCTGCTACTTCGACTTGCGTGTTGCGCGCGCGCCCAAGCAACCAGTCAAGCCAAGCTGAAAGCAGCCTTTAACCATCCACTATCATCTGAGCCAGAGCAGCGCGTCTGTCTGGCTGCCGTTTTTTACGTTGTTTTTGCTCATCAAGTGTGTCAAATAGCGTTTGAACGCCTTTTAACGTACGTGGTGGAAATGTGGTAATCATCGCACAACATTGAAAATGTTTAAAAGATAAAGCAGCAAAAAAGAAAAATATAAAAAAAATATCGCCTCGATTGCGGAAGAAAATAAATTCGTCAATTTATAACTTATTGCGAGAAAGCAAAGCAAAAAGACAAGAAAAAAATAGCAACCAGTTGTCAGTGAATTGTTCGATTACGCGCGGCATTTGCGCGCTCCGATGTGATGATAAAGTTCGCATTTTGTTAAATCAAGTTTGTCTCTTAAGTCTTTCGTTTGTTTGTTTGTTTTTTTTTGTTTTTTTTTTGTTGTTTTTTTTTTCGTTTCGTTTTCGAATAAATTGTGTTATTTAATGTTTCTTCTTCTCAAGCGCATTAATTGAAATTAGACAAATAGTAGACTTTGTTGTATTTTTTGTTGTGTTTTTGCACCTGTCGCCGCGATTACCTTTTGCTCGTTTTAGTTGCGCGTACTCCGCGGTCGCGTACACCTCCCCAGATCGACGACAGTGAAAGTGTGTTCAATTCTTATAATCGTTTACGCTTTTTAATTTTTATTGTATATAAAAAAAATTGTTTTTTATAATTGTGCGTGACAAAGTGTGCCAAAAGGATTTACCATTTAATTTGTTGTATCTGCGTTTATGACTAATTTGGCCGTAAATCGGCTAAATCGATGGCGCTTCTGTTTTCTTTCTGCTTATCAGTTTTATTTTGCTTTGAACAGTGACAGTTTTCGAAATCGAAATCGAACTACGAATTTGTGATTTTCTTTTCTGAACGCCTTCTTTATTGGCTTTTTTGTTATGCTTTTAGTGACCTTTAAAATAAATATAATTATTAAGGAAATACCAAATACTATTGAATTACGTTTGAACTTGTTGTTTTTCTTGTTTTCTTTTGCTCTCTTAGTATTCGAATTGATTTGCGTTGCGTTTGTGTTTCTTTTTGCTTAGAAAAAAGAGCTTAAAATGTCGTCATTATGTCATAAATAGAATTCATATTTCTGTTTTGTTCAGTTACTCTTTAAGTCACGTATTGATAAAAGTTGTTTTAATTTTGTTTACGTACGACACAGTGACTCACAATTTAAAACATACAGACATTACAACAAATACAAACTTGTATTTAAAAGATTTAAAATACCAATTGGGATGACACCATTTTAGGAGGGATAGACGATATAAATAAAATATTAAATCGCTAAATTTATATGTCATTATTTACCTAAAAGAGTTTCTCTCTGTGACCCAGTCATAACAAAAATAATTTATTTGATTTCGAAAAATGTCATGTGAAAAAAAATGTCCAATTCTTCAAAATTGTTTTAATTAAATTAAGTTACTAACCTTACGATTTAGTTGAATGTTTATTTAATTGGCTAAAAATTGCGACAATCAAAGTTTATTCATTTCCTATGATACAATATAATTGAGCTAAGAGTCAGTTTCTTTACATGGTGGCTAAACATATCCTCGGAAAAACTATTTATAAAAAAAAACGCTTATAAAAAGATGTATTCTGGGTACAAACTGTTGTGATTATTTAATTTGTAATTTTAGCGTTATTAATAAATCTTTTTCACAATTAAAGCTCCAATTTTTATAATTTTTAATATTGCCATCTTACACTTTGATAGGCCAAAAACATTTTGTTTCAACATATTTACTTTCGTTATTTTTAGTTTTGCTACAAACCAATTTAGTAACAAATTTTATAATCCATTGTTGGAAAATTGCTTGAAACGTAATTAAATTATTAACAAATCATTTCAAATGTGTTTCTTTTAAATAACTTAAAATTATTTGTGTCCTTTGCAGTTTCCCCTTTAAATGAACCACAACAATCCCACAGAACTGCCAAAAATTCCAACACGGTGAACTCTTCAACTTCAGGTGCGGTAGCGTCTTCCACTTTGACCACAAACGTAACATCTTCGTCGTCGTCACTGGCCGCATCGACCACAAACACGATTTCCTCGAACACGACAACAACGTCTGCTGCCACCACATCAAAGGTATTTATCAAGAAATCGGGCAGCACCTCATCCACGCAAAGCTCCAATCGCAAAGACAGCTTCGGCTCGCGGGACTCACTCAACGACATACTCTCCGAAACAGGATTGCCGAGTGGCAATGTTGCCGCACAGCGTAAATCACTTGAAAACAAAAATCTAGATTTATCCAATGCCCCCGATGCGAGCACTCGTCTGGGTCTGAAGAAGTCGCAATTGCAACAGGTGCAGGAAACGACAAAAACATCGCTGCTAACGGGTAGCAGCAGCAATAGCTTCAACGCTTCCACCGTCAGCAACACGACAAACATGTCTAGCTCATCGACGAGTGAACTGCGCAAGAGTTTGGAGAACATGGATGAAAAATCAAAGACGACACCGCCGCCTGTACTTACGAAGAAACCGACGGTACCGTCGAAAAAGACCACAACGGTCACAAGTGTTGCTGGTGAGTAATTCGAGAGAGGAAACCTTTCTAATATATTCATACACAAAATTACAATTGCCAAATTATGTCATATTTTTGAGTTGACCTCATTACATTTTAAATTGTTCGTGAATGTGTCTAAAAATAACTTTTAGTTAAAATTTCGTGAATTTGTTTTATTATTGTTTTTATTATACAAATATACAAATATATAAACCAAAAGACACTGCGAAAGTGCAAAATAGTATCCAAAAAATCTATTAAAAATGTTTATTTTTATTTTCCAGGTAACCTTTTATCGGGACTCAAACAAAAGGTGAAAAACGTTGAAAACAAACTCACCACAGCCGCCTCCCACGACCATGCCGACGGTGTGGGCAGCAGCAAAATGTCGCCCGGAGGTCTACCTGATTCCGGAGCAAGTGGCAATGTGGTTATGCGCCGTGCTGCAACTATTGCTGTCGAAGATACCGATTTCGATCGCGTTGAACGCGCCTCAATACTAACAGATATGCGTGCGGGACGCGTTAAGGCGCCAAAGCGCCGACCACCGTCTGCAGCGATCAATGTTATTGGTGAGAGCAACAATAACAATTCGGTATATCTCAACGGTAGTGGTGACGGCGTTGGAAGTAATGTTGAGAATGACGACGGCGGCGTCAAAACTCAATCCTCAGATGAAAATTCGACTGAAGAGCGAAGCGGTGGTGGTGCAGAATTGGCAAAACCCAAACCACGTGAATGGGAAAAGAAGAAAGCGCCCTGGATGGATGAGCTAAAAGCGTCGCAGGTGAAAAAGAAGACCTCGCCAAATGTGGAGCCGCGTCACACGATTTCAAGTGGCGCCAGCGTCAGTGGTTCAGTGGCGGATCGCAATTCAAAGCTGCTTGGCACAGATGTTGATGCTAAGATAACGAGCAGCACCAGCAGCAGCGGCCACAGTGTCAGTTCTTCATCTACTTCCAGCACAACGACATCATCCTCTTCGACAAAAGTGCAATCCTCCGCGGTGACCTCGTCGATGGTAATGATGCAACAATCGATGTCCACGCTGGAACAGAGTAGCAGCCAGCAGTTGAAAAAAGAGCTCGGTAGTAGCTCTGCGGATGCCTTTTCTAAAAGCATTAGCAGCAAACTGAGCATTGACAGTGCTGCGGTGCCGTCTTCTTCATCCTTCGCGTCGTCTGTTGTAGATGATGTGCGTGCACGCCCGAACAGCCTCTCGATACGTAATCGCAGCATTTCACCGTCGTTAGGCAGCAGTAAACGAACAACGACCACCAGCGCATCGCCCGCCACAAGCGTCGTTACAAATGAAGCTGCGGCCAGTAGCAGCACGAACGCTTTATCAATAACCTCCTCTTCTACAGTGGCCAAAACGACAACTGTCAACAATAATAGTAATCATCATCAAAATGCCCACATGAACAATGCTGCCACCTCCTCCTCCTCCTCCGCAAATCACGAAAACAATATATCAGCAGGAGGTGGGAAAGCTGCAACCGGCGAAGCAAAGCGCGTCGTTGAACTCGAACGTCGCGTCGAGAAACTTGAAGCGGTCGTGCATGCGCAACAGCGCTCCATTGACGAGCTAGTGCGCACGCTGCGCGAGGAAACCGATCGTGTAAAAGTGTTGCGCGGCGAACTGGACAAATATGCGCAGTGCGTGACGCAAGTTTAAATGTTTTTGTTTGAGCGAGAGAGAGTGTAGCGTACCCCGCCTGCCCATTAAGCACACATCTCCAGTAGCGAAATACATTCCAGTCCAAATCCATTCCACGATTTTCTTTGTTTGGCAATGTTTTTTTTTACTTAATTTGCCCAAGCTGCATTCCGCTACAATGTTCTTGTGTTTCATTTTTGTTTGTATTTTATTTATATTTTGTATTAACTTTTACTTACTTAAATAGCACAGGCCGACAAATCAGCGAATTGATTTTAGACCATTTCACAGCGATGTTTTCCCACTCAGTAATATCTTTGTCGAATTTTCTTATTCCTGTTTTATGAACATTTTTACACTATCACATCGAAATTCGTTAAACAAAAATTTAGTTTATTTAAATTTGAAAGTGTTTAACGTTTCAATCTAAAGTGATGTCGAAAGAAAACAAAACGAGAAGTTTTTGTATATAAAATATGTGCTTAACATGAATTCCTTCTTCAGTGAAACTATTGAAATACCTTTAATACAAAATATTTCATTTGAAATAATTGGTCTCCAAATTTGGGCTTGCTTTTAGAGATTCTTTTTAAATTCGTTACACAAAGAAAATTTCCAACTTTATATTAAAGTCACTTTTAATTTGCGAGTAAATTTAGTTGAATTGTACTTTCGTTGCGAAAGCATTGCTTAGTAAAAAAAACAAGAAGTTTACTGTAAACATTTAAAGAATAAGCCGATATTTGCCTTTGTCGTCCTGTGATAGAAAGAAACCCGCTATTTTGTGATTAGGCATTTAAAGTTAACCGATTCTTTTATTTAGTGCTCCAGCGCCAGCCAGTCAGCCAACGTGTTTTTGTTATTTCATATTTCATAATTTCTTTTCTTTTAAGAATGCCAAGTATTTATGTGTATTTGCAGTTAATATGTCTGCACAATTTATACAAATATATATATATTGCTGTATTCCTTCAAATAGATTCCGTATGCCGTTTTGCATGCTCTCAATTAAATACTTTTGTTTTTTCTAAAATTAAGCCTCATCTGTCTAGCTATGTTCTAGCCAAAATGGAAGTTTCCAAATCAGAGAGTGGTTTAATTTTGGTTTGATGGTGTGTTTAAAAATGTATTTGATTTTTTATTGTATGTCAACAAGGTGCTTCTTAGTAAAGCTTGCAATGTGCTTAAAATAGCAATCTTAGTTTTTGAAATTATTTGATTTTTTGTAGATTTTGTAGATGCGATCGATTCTAACTTGTATATAAAAGTGAGAAAGTGAGTTATCTTGTTCTTCTTAACACGAGAAGCTAAATAAATGATACACGAGAACTATGCGTTATTTATTTATTTATAGTATCACTTATAGTACCTTGCGAAATTGTGCGAAGTGAAAATTTACAGAAAAATCATTAAATTCAAAAAATCTGAAAATCAGCAATAGAAAGATTTCAAAACTATTTAAATATATAAGTAAAACTCTTTTCAAATGTAAGCCAAAATTTAGTATAAAGAATTTTGATGATGATTACAAGTTTTTTTTTGTTAAGAGTCTAAACTTAAATAATCCTCATTACTTATTGCAACAAAAAAGTTGCGAATTTTAAATATTGCAACTTTTAAACAAATGTCTATTATTAAAATTAAATGATCCTTTCACACACACACACACACACTGATAAACACATTTTAGGCTTAGTTTTATAGTTTTTTTAGATTATCTTTTTACTCTGCATACTAACGGGTTTGAAAATAAAATTATTTAGAATCCAATTAGTTCTCTTTTTTTTTTGTCTAGAAAGGATCTTTGTATAATTTCTGTCCTATTACATTAAAATTTCTTTATTTTTATGATCTACCACAGGTTGCTTAGTACTTATTAAGGCTTATTATGTTTATAAATATTTGCCATGATTTTTCGGGGAATGTATTTAAAAGCCCTTTCGAAGTTAGCACGAGAGCTGCATGCTTCCTTTTCAACAATGTATTACTTTCCCTTGTTAAATACAACAACAAATTATTATTTTCATCTTATATTTTTGTATACAAGTAAAAAAACAAAAACAAAAACGAAACGAAACAAAACTAAACTAAAACAATTCTTGTTTGCGTTTTAGACGCTTCAAAGTGAAGAGTGTCCTTTTTATTTAAACATTTCTATTATTTTGGTTTTTAGTAATGACCTTATGTACGATATACTATACGAAAATTAAATTTATAAATAGTTAAAAACAAAAGAAATTTATTAATAAAATACCTAAAAATAAATTATTGTTTTGATTATTATTTAGAAATGAAGACAGTTACTTGACATACAACTTTAGACTTAAAAAATAAGTAAACATAAATTTTACACAACTTTTTACATTGTTCAGTTGATTTTTGTATGTTTTATTTTAGATTTCTTCTATTGCTTTTAATTTTTAAAAACAATTTCAAATTTCTCAGATAGTTCATGGTTATTGCAATGTTTTTAATTGTCTTGTTCTATACACATACATATCGCTGTCAAAATGCACACAGATACGAACCAACTTTTCTGAAATTTGACAGGAGATGCAAACAACATTTATAAAATTAGAACAAAAATTAGTAAATATGGTATTCTGAATTAGCTATAAAATCATAAGTCATTAACAGCTTAAAGGCGCAACTTTTTTTGTGAAGCGGTGTGCTTTAATATGTGCTACCAGAAACTGTCAAAAATTGTGTCTCGAGAAACATGTTGGCTAGGGCCTTTGTGCATTTTGCCAGCGATATGTAAATGGCATTATGAGTATTTCAAAAATCAAATCGCAATTTTAAATACTTTGCTGTTTGTTCTTTTCTCCTTTTGCTTTTGTATTTCCATTTGCAATCTAAACAGAAAGCCATCGAGGAAGGGTAAATTTGACAATTGGATGTTTTAAGGATTTGCGAAGACGTCAAATGTCGCCGGATCAAATGAATCAATAAAAATCAACATTTGTGTTTTAAAATTAAGGTTTTTATAATCTATTAAAATATAGTACTAAATAACAAAATAAAAAACAAAAGCAAAATAATGGGCCATGACCACACCCTCTTTTGCAAAAATACAGCTTTTTTGTTAACACAATATCTTCAGAACAATTGGAGGTATTAGTTTGAAATTGTACAAAGTTTTTTTTTTATATTTAAGAAGAACTCATTAAATAGATAAAGAAATCGGGTTGAGAGATTTAGGGTAGTTCGAACTTAATTATTTTCTTTTAATGAAGACTAAAACTTTAAATAGTTCGTTTGTATGTATAAAATATTCTAGATAAGATTTAAGTAAAATGCTGTATTCGCTACATCTTTAAAGGTCGGTTGGACCGACTTTAATTTTCTAAATGTGTCTGTCCGTCTGACTATCCTGTCTTTCCGAGGAAAATTAAAGGTGAAGAAAATTTGTTTTCTTAGTTTAAAAAATTTGTTTCCAAGGCAAAACATTTTCTCTAAAAGCGCAACATTTTTGTTTCTCGTTTTTGTCAGTGCTTTTGAAAATGAGATTTTTAGTTTAACAAACAGCCTTATTATGAAACATTCGTTTCGTTTTGAAATGTGAGTGAAACGAAAATTGCTGTTATGACAGAACGAAAACAAACGGAACATCTCTCAAATGAATTTTTGAGAGAGGAAGAAGCTTTTTTGTTCTAAACGAGGAATTATGCAGAACGAAATTTCGTTTCAGTCACATACATTTTTGCTTTCGTTTTAGGTGCAATGTCATCGAAAATGGTTTTGAATACATTTTTATTCATTCGGAAATTACTTAAAATCTGAAAAAATTTTCGTTAACAACATTAGGAAGTTGGATTTCAAATTGTTCCAAATAAAGCCAATTGAATTGGCATACAATTATATTCATCACCTTCAATTGTATAGTGAACAATCGGAAGTATATAGAAAAAAACTAACTCCTAATAATCAGGTATTGTGAAAATATTCCCGGTTTCCTTAAGTGTTCTCCTCAAATTTATCTGCATTCGGTTTTCATCTTCTTCATTTTCACTCAATTGCTGAAACTCAAATGCCACCACTTAAAAACGCAAAAATGTTGTTTTCTTTAGACAACTAAATAGCTCATGCGAGAAATATCTATGGGTCACGTACATACGTGACTAGAAAAAAATATTTACGAAAAGTAAACGAAAGAGCTTTTGCGAACTTTATAATAGCAATTTTAAACGAAAGTGAATGAGTTTCGAACGAAACGAAAACTTTCGTTTCGATTATCATAACAAGGCTGTAATTCTTATCTGCAGCCATTTTATACTTTTGGGCTTAAACTTTAAAATTGGGTGACTCATGATGTGAACAATTTTAATACAGACAAACATTTCAACTTTTCAAAAAACAATAATAAAATAATTGTAAAAAAAAGTCGGTAAAACCAACTTTAAAACTATAATTTCTACCTCTTTTGTTTTTGCTACTCGTCATTCTTTCTATGTAGGTGTGTGCTATTATTTAAAACAATCAATTAAAAGCCTTTAAATAATTATAATAACAAATAAAAAGATAAATAAAAATGCATTAAGTGCTTAACTTTAAATTTATATTATGTAGATTTAAATTTTATTTTTATATGTACACGAAAAAGAAGTTACAACTGAAATGCAAATAATACGAGTATTAATTTGAAAATAACATTAAATGGAAATTTGCTTTTTTGGCGCAATTTATAAAATAAAATCAACCCTAACAAAATTTTATTAAAAAGTATTACTACTACAAACAATATAAAAAAAAATTTCTATTCATAAAATTGTATAAAATTATCACCAATTGATTGGCACTTGAAACAGAATTTGATGATAGTTCGTGTTTAGTTTAACAACGAAATTGTCGGAATTATTTGAAATACAACGGTTAAAATAATAAACTAATAAAATAAAATTAACCCATACCATTTAAGAAACGTGTAATTTTATTAATTTGAATTTGTGTAACTGACCGATAAGTATGCAAAAGTAACGTATTTTGAATGAAATCTGGACAAACTTGTAGTAAGAAAAACAAATATTAAAACAAATTGTTTGAAATAAATTTGAATTTATTTAAATTTTTCGAAACTTAAACTAAATTTACAATAAAGTGTTTACTCAGTAAAGGTTCGTATTTTCGTATTTTTGAGGCAGTTTCATATCTTGAACAACTTCTTTCCTGACTGCGAGCTAGCTCAAATCAACAAGTAGACTTAGCTAGCTCAAAACATTATCTAGCTCGAGGTTGGGCTAGCTCACGGTTGAGTTAGTTTTATGGTCGAGCTAGCTCACATTTTAAAATATTCGATTATCTGCGTCTTGCCACCGCTGGAACATGTTTAGCCGTGCTCCTCTTGGCAGAGTCGGCATGTATCATTTTCTACCACTCCTATTTTATTGAGATGGTAATTAAGTTTATAGTTTTTTTACTTAATACGTTTAAAATCAACGTGTTCCAGAAAAAAAACACAAACGGGTTGTAATTCAATAATATTTATTAATGAAATGAACTCTTATTACTACTATATTTGATTTATTTAACTAAAAAAGCGAGCACGACCTGTCTGTCCGCACGTAAAAAACTCAGCAAGTAAAGAAATAACGGAAAAATCCCGTTACCGAACGAAATTTTTAAACTACAAAGAGGACGCCGCCCGATTTGGCAAGGTGGGTCAAAATTAAATTTGTTTTTGAGTTATCCTTTGTTCCACTTTTTATTTTTTTACTTTCGTGAAAATTCTGATTTTCTCAAAAAAAATTTGAGTTTTTTCAACAACAAAAAAAAAATAAAAAAACACGCAAAAACCAAATTTTTTAGCAACCAGAAAAGCCCGCTTTTCCACACCCCCACCAATGATTTTTCCATTAAAAACATACATATTTTCACAACCTATTTGGACACCCTGTGCTTTGAATCCTAAAGTATGCCTAAAAGTATGCAAATGGAGTTTTCTTAATGTTGCTGACTGAAGGAATTCGGAACATTCCAAACTTCTCCAAAGATGTTCGAACTGGCCAGGGCTCACTTAATAAGGTTATAGCGCAACTACAAAAACAACATTTCTACAACAAACACATGCATTTTGTTTTTGTTTTTTGTTTCTAGATTGCACCTTTGACAATTTATTTTAGGATCAGTTTCTAGTGATACAAACAAATTAAGTTTAATTCAATTCTTTTCAGTAAATTTCGTCGGTCTCCTTGAAATAACACTCAACAAAGTTTCAGTCTGATATGAAATTTTATAAAAATATTAAATTTTATTTATTTGTATATAAGAAAAACGAATTTAGTAAACAAAATTTGTATGGTATATCTTTTGGTGGGGTTAGAACCCTTATTTCCTTTGGCTACGACCTTCGTGTAGAGTGACAGAATTTCGTTTGTCAAAAAATATCAACAATGCTGCTGCTATTGGTTGATTTTGACAATCTTAAAATTTTACAAAATGACAAAAAAAAAAACAAATCAGCTGCTCGTAAGCTATAACCTTGTTAAGTGACCTCTTTCCTCATTCTACCAAACGTATTTTTGATATTTCTCTTTTGGCTTCATAACTTATAAAATTTGGGATCTTTATTTGGGTTCGTCAAAATTTAAAAATTTAATCTTTTATTGATGTGCTTGGATCAGAGTTACGACAGAAAAGAGAGTTTTTCGTTATAAAATATAAAAAGAAAAATTAAATCCAACGAGATATTCCAGATTACGCCTGTGGGTGAAAGGATTCCTCTTTTAAAGCCCAATGTTTCAAATAATGAGTGAGCTGACTGAAACCGTCATAAGAGACGATAGATAATGTTATTATAGTACAATATTATTATTGTCATTATTTTTTAATTATATTGTATATGAGTACTCAATAGATTAACTTTGATTAACAATTGATTAACTTTGCAGTGCCACCCTAAGTCACGATCTTCGTTCAACATTTTTTGCGCCAATCTTAACTAAATCAATATATGTATATATATTGCGCTTATCGGTCGCTTAGTACGAAATTGGGTGGGAGGTGAGGGAGGTGTCAAATTAAAGTCAACACTTTAGTGGTCAGCTCCGGTGTGACATGGCACGGCTCCACCTACGATCGCTATGTTGAATAAAATGTTAAAATGTCGTTTCTGTGTCATTACATATGCGTAAGCAGTTATTGTATAATTATTTAATAAGCTGCATGCAAAAAGCTTGCAAACACGATTGACCAAAACGCTTGCAGCTATTATCTGCTCCGTTCGATCGATCGTTCGTTCGTTCGATAGCTCGCTCGCCTATGCTAATTTTAATTGTTCGACGCGTTTTTGTGGTGTGGCGCCGGCGTAGGCATCCATGGATTTTAATTACAAGTGTTTCCTGACTATTAAAAGTATTCTATTAATTTTTTGTATTCTCTTCTTTCGTTTGCAGGGGGCTTAAATGTATACAAATCGAAGAATATTAGTTCAAGAAGCAATTATTTCAATCGTAGAATTAATTTAAAAAACTTATCAACAAAAATTATTTTTTTAAAGTCGACTTGATCTAGAATCAAAATGAAACATTCAAGTGAATCTGTTCAACAAACCAAAGACTTAAGATACAATCCTGAACCATTTTTAGATCTCAATTTAGCTTTTTATAATCAATCATTTTGGATTAATAAAAAATAGAATAATCAATTTCAAAGGTTTAAAATTTATATTCGAATTTGTTATTTACTTTCTTATAGTACCAGTCATCGCCCGGGTTTCGTTTCATATACAAATATGTATAAGATATTTAGTTAGCGGTACTCCCCGTTGTAGCGTTTCTAAGTTACGACGGTGGGCGTTAAATTAATTCAACCACTCCCATTTCTGTTGAAATTACCGACAGTGACCATTCAAACTGAGAAACTACAGTTTTTGTTTAATAATTTCACACAATTTTACAAATTGTGGGAGTAATAAGTGGGCGTGGCAGATTTTGTGTAGCCTATTATGTTTGCCGTCACATCAAGTTCCAGAAATATGGAGGTGGGCATTGATCCGACCTATTTCTAAAAGTGGGCGTTAAATTGATCCAATCACGCCCATTTTTAGTGAAGTTGTCGATAATACTCATATAAACTCACATACACAATTTTTTACCAGCAATATTAGCGAAATAATCGAAAATATTTACTTAGCTTTACAAATTGTGGGCGTGGTACATTTTTTTTTAGCCCAAAACCATCCTTGGATAAATGGTTTAGATGCACATAGGGTACAAAGGAAGACACATTAATTTGTATACATATATATAGATGAACTTGTTCACCACACTTTCAAATTGAAAAATAAAAAAATTTGCTATCAAACACTGCAATTAGAGTTGCAACAATTGTGAGGAACAACAAAATAATAATAACAACAATAGTTTATAGTAACCATTCAGAAGAGGCGCTTAAGAGCACGTTAAAGAGAACTGTGTGAAACTTAAACGTCTAAAAAGATAATGGCGCAAATTAGCTAACTCCAAACTCAAAAGTGAGAGTGAATTGGATTTGGATTTGGATTCTTGGCGTATGCGCTCGAGCGAGTGGATTTGGACAGCAAGTGGACTTGTGAAGTGACGTTGGCCAAGAAGTGCTCTAAGAGCTTAATAAGCCAGTCAGCTCGCCAGACAGATCAGCCAGTCAGTGCTGATTGCAGAACAATCAAAATTAGAGTTTTCAATTATTCGATCAATTTAAAAATGCGGATTTCGGTTTTCCTACAATAAATACCTTTAACCGAGCCGCTCCGCTCTTCTGGATCAAGTGCATGAAATACTTTTGAATAAATGTTTTGTGTGTTAGCACTCTGTAAGCTTTTTCTCAAACTCGATGTTAGCGCGTCGTACATATACGAGCCACAGGTAAGTTTGTCCTGGTGCTTGTTTTTTTGAAATTTTGCATTTTTATGCCTTACAATAAGTATTCGTATCTATACGGTTATAAAATACGATCGATAAAATACAAGCTCTGGCGCATGCTTCTGAGCAAGGCCTATTTAGTTTGTGGCGTATATATATTATAATTTCCAATTTTCATCTTAATTTTATTATGCCTAATTTGTATGAGACGTTTCGAGTAACTATCATAACGGTTAGATCAATTACTTTGGTTAGTTCGTACTTATATTGAAAACTTTAGACAAAGTTCAACTCGATTCGAGCGGCTGGTTTAACTCTTTTAGCTTTTTGAGCGAGCTAACCGAGCTTGTTGTAGCTGCTTGGACTGCTATACTTGTTGGTGTTAGCTGTTGCTGTTGTTGTTGTAATTGTTGTTGTCTGCCGATTGTGCACGCTTGAAGCCAAGTTTACTGCTTGCTTGCCAATCTTGTAGTTGTTACTTTTTTGTGGTTGTTTTTTGTTTTGTGTTGTTTTGTTTTGTTTTGTTCTGCAGTCAGGCTCCGTGCTAAAGTCGGCTCAGCAGAGTTCACTATCAGTTTCAGATCGCTTTAGAAATTCAGTTAAATGTGGACTCTGAAGCGATTCGGACGCAAACCTTACTCAAACGGAAGAACACGAAGCAAACGAACGTCGTGCAACGAGCAGTGTTGGAAAAGTTGAGAGTTGAACTTAAACGGAGAACAAGAAGAAGAAGAAGAATAAAATATAATAAAACAAAAGACTAAAACGACATACTTAACCGTTTAACAGTTTAAAGCGACTACATTAAATTTCGACATTTAAGCGGTAATGCAGAAAACTATATTCTAAATAACAAACTAACTTGGCCTAGAAGCAACAAACACAGCTGAAAACATATTTAAGGACATGCAAAAAACAAACTAATACCGAAAATTCGTCAACTGAAACGCGCAACCGAAAATCAAAAATCTTTCGATAAAAGTCAGTTAAATAAACGTTTTCAGAGTGTGTCTACATCTATTAGCTTGGCCTAAATATTTTGCAAGCAAAAGCAAACGCAAACACAAAAACAAAAATCAAACTAAGAAAAAAAAACACCGAAACGACCAAAAGAATTCTCCCTTTCGAATGCGCGCAAATAAAGTTGGTCAAGTTAACAAGTTAAAAAACCAAAATTATTAAATCCAAACCGATAACTGCAATTAGTTTAGTAAATTAGTCGATGGAAAAAATAAAATAAAATAAAAGAGAGCGAGAATCGTTCAAACACGTCAGTCAGTCCATTTCAGCCATAACAAAACACATTAAAAACAGTTTAATAATAAAAATTCGATCTTGCCACTACACAACTGCAAAATCATAAATTCATAAAAGCGTTAAAACGTAAAAACGTTAAACCACACGAAAATCGCATAGAAAAATCGAAGAAATATTCGCTTTACTTTTGGGCTTGTGCGCGAATTTGAAACAACCAAAAACAACCGAAAACAACCGAAAAAAACAGAAAAATTGAAAAGGCTCCCAAATAAAACCGCAAAAAGCGCTTAATCAGCTAAAGAAACGGCTTAAACGCGGCTTTTAAAACAGTACAAAACAAAAACAACAACATCAACAACAAATTTCAAATCGGCAATCAACGTCGGCAACGGCAACGAACGGTATTTTCGTAAAATTCAGCAGAAATCCATACACTCGCGGGATTAAACCCACCAATGTGGGTGAATTGGTAAGTACAAAAAAAAAAAAGTTTACAGAAAAACAACAACAACAAATATCACTACAAAATCAGTTCATAAAATATGTAAGTTAAGAGACGCAAGTACAGACAGCTACGAATGAAAAACGAAAAAAAAAAAATGGCTAACACGCGTTTGTGGTAAGAAATAGCAGCAGCGGCAGCAGCAGCATTAAAAACGCCATGCCTCATGCAAAATGGCCAATTGAAATGGAGCCACTGTCGCTGCATCGCTTCTACTCGTGTATCTACTTTTATTTTTCTATTTTTTTTACTTTTTGGTATAAACTTTGCCCAAACACAAAAGCAAAAAATAAACCGAGCAAAAATGTTGGTTTCGTTGGTAGTCGCCACATACGAGTACGATATACGTCAAGGTCATGGATGAAAGTGTGGCGCGCACGGTTGGGTTCCATACAACCACAACAACAAAAACAACAATAAAAATACCAACAAAAATGGGTTCAATTGAAACGCCAAATTCCAGAGGAAGTTCATTTTGTTCGGTTTTGATTGACAGGCGCGAAGAAAAACGAAAAGCGAAAAAAAAAAAAAAAACGGCGCCACTCAAGACTCAAGACACATGTTCGAAACTCGTAACATACATATGTTTTTTGGCTTTTATGAAACAATTGACGGTCAATAATATTAATCATAATCAGGCATCAGACATCAGGGAAACCAGAAGTCGATATGTGATGCGCGGGTATCTATTTAAAAGACATTAAAAGGACTAAGACGAAACTTACGCCCTGGTACAAATATGAAATAATGAAATTACTTTTGACGTTACGTTAGTGCATCATACAAGACACTTTTATGACTCTTATCTAACATATAATATGAATCTTAAAAATCACTTTTATGATTTTTATGTAGCAGTTAATATGAGTCCAAAAAGACTTTTATCCAGCGAGTACAATGAGTCCTAAAATAGTCTTCTCTGGTGTTTTTAGCCTCATAAAAACCGAACAAAAAAGATGGCAGAAAAGTAATAAAAAATTCTGAAAAAATCATAAAATTGTGGATCATAATCCTGAAAAGTCAGAAAGTTTTGGTTCGGGCGTATCTAGATTTTAGAATAATCCTTTATTTGGTTTCCCTAATAATATTTTAACTTTATTTTAATATCTTAAATAGAGTAGGACTTACCTATATAAATAAATATAAGTATGTATATGTACGTATATGCACGTACTATATATGCATAAATTTGTTTGGTGGCTAAGTGCGAGTTAAACTTAAATCAAAACCCAATCACGTGTTGCAATGGACTTTTTTGTGTGCTGGAAAATAATAAAAACAACAACAACAACAAAAATAACGACAATAACAGCAGCAGCAACAAAAATGTAGTTATTGGCATTTTAGCCAAGTTAGTAACAACAATTGCCGCCACTGCTGTTGTGGTTGTTGCTGTAATTGTTGTTCTTGTTGTTGTTTGACTGCTTGCAAGCAATTGCAGCAGTTGCAACATGCAGTTTGTTGGTTTGTTTTTGTTGCTATTGTTGGTGTTGTTGTTGTTGTCGTAGTTGAAGCGATAAACTTGTTTCAAATGTTATTATTAGTTAGAAATCAAAAAAATACTCTTTTTAATATACCGACCCGCGTCTGTACATACTAAATCTCGTACATACAGACATACATACATACATACATACATACATACATACATACATATTCGATATGTACCGAAGACATCCACTAACACTATCTGCACAAATGTACTTATTTGCTATTTATATGTATGTATGAATGAATGTATGTATGTATGGATGTGTGTGTATGTACCAACATGTGTTCATATGTGGCTAAAACAATTAACTCTGCTTCGCGTTCAAAAATGTTCATTGTTAAGACGAGAAATGTTTGTCGCAAGTTGTTTCGGTTTCGGTTATGCTTTTAATTTCATTTCATTTAGTTTTTGCTTCAAATACTTATTTAAAACAAGTTTTCAAATCCACAAACTTAACATCAATGTTGGCCAATCATTTAGACCAAGCTTAAGCCTGAAAGGCTAAAATAATACTTAACTTAATTTGAAACTTTTAAAGTGCATTAAACTTTATTAAATTCATTAAGAGTATAATACAACAAAAACAAACAATGTTACACGCACACAGACGAAAAGTCGCCACAATATTCCACGCACGACTCCAACGTTTTGACTAGAGGACAACCTCCTCACTTTAGGCCAATTTAACACATGTTTTGGTTTCTTAGTCGATGCTAAACCAACAACAACAAATAGAAAAAACAAATAAAAAAAGCCTTACCTTCTATTGCGCATAAAAAAGTGCCAACAAAGTCACTTTGTGACAGAAGTCGTTCAGCTCAATTCAGTCTCATTGTCACACGCGGCGCAACTCGCCGAGTGCATTGACAAATTTGTCTACGCTTATTGTCGTTGCTGTTTTTTTTGTAGCCCTCTTTCGGGTCTGCCCGTTGCCACCAACACTTCTTGTTTTGCTGTGATCTTTCGGCTCATCGTAAGTCAGCCGTGCTTAATTGTTTCGCCTAAAATTCCCATAATTCGAAAATCAGTGTTGGGACTTTACGTGTCTGAATAAATTTTTAAATTTCCTCATATTGACTGACTGATGAATTTTTTTTACATATCAAAGTTGTCCTTAACCAAAATATTGAAGTTAAGCTATTCTTTTGACTAAATATGAAAGCATTGCATCCAATCCTGTATCGAGATACTTTAATTAAAAGTATATTCAATATGAATTCAATAGCTCAGTGCGTTAAGTTAATTTGAATATTGATAACAGGTTCAATTCCCACTCAGAATCAACAAAGTAATGGAAATGAAGATTAAAATAAATTATTTTCAGCTTATAAGCTGCAAAGAATATATGTATATCAGACATTGTACCTATACAATTGGATCGGAACAGATTAACATGGTTGAGAAGGTTTTTAGCAACTTTTAATCGCCATTTCCACGTGGAAATTGAACCTGTTATCAATATTCAAATTAACTTAACGCACTGAACGATTGATTTCATATTGAATAGAAATATGTTATAAATAAGTTATTTCGAAAAAACGCTTGAGAGAAAATCATATATGTAACATAAACTAAAATTTGAATTGTTTGTGAAGCAAAGTTTTCTACATAAATATAATCACTAAAAATTGCCAACACTGTTCGTGACGAAAGACGTCACTTCGTGTGCATGATCGTTGGTCACAAACTTGACTGAATTTATGCGTTATTTATTTATATTATATGAATTCTTAATAATCACAAATCCAATTTAACATTTGTCCACTTATGATTTTATAAAGCAAATTGTTATATACATATGTACAATATTTATATATAATTGGTTTGTTCCATTTTTTTTGGTTGGATTTGTTCCTGTCATGTCGTTGTTATTGTACTACTTCTGGTTTTATACCAAGTATCAAGTTTATTAACCGGACTCTAGGCACATACAAAAAAGCTAAAATTCAGGGTGTTTCCACTTTGATTTGCATTTGTAACTAAGAACACATAAGCGTGTACATAATAAAAAAAAAAAAGTTTTAAATCTAACTGACAAATACCGGTAAACGTTTTTACACACTTTGTATACTAGAGTGGCTAGAAAATCTCTTCTTGGCTGTATAATAATGTTGCATTTGTCAATTTAGTTTATATATTTAATATTTTTTAGGGTTATTTCAACATCCTGCTGCAATGTAGGTTGGACATAAAATATCCCGTTAATCCTTCAGTTTGTATTTCATGGTTTAACTTTGTATTTAACGTATCAATACATATGTATTTAAACAAAAGTTAACAGAAATAATAAATATCGTTAAATTTGTGATTTAGTTAGTTTTATGTATCTGTCAGTAAATCGTTCGATTTGCCCAAATTCAATTCCAAATTTTTCCGTTTTTGTTATTGATTTTACTTTTTAAATTTTTCGTTTTATATTTAACTAACTTGAACTAACGGAATAAATTTAACTCGAGTTAGTTAACTTTTTACTCGTTTTCAAAATTAATGTGAAAGTTAAAAAAAGCAAAAAATGTAACTTCGTTAATTAACTTTTAACTTTTTAACTAGTTCGTGCCCAGCTCTGCACATACATATGTATTTTACAATTTTTAAACTTTAAATGCGATTATCTCTAAATTTTGCGTTTTATAAAACGGAGAAGAGAGAATTGAAGAACTAATACTCCTTAGAAGATTCGAATACATCAACCACCTTATCATAAGCGAATTTAAGTTAGAATACCAATTTTATACTCAAAATATCTGGACATTTTACTATGGAAGATATTTTGAGTTGATAATTTGTATTTAAACTAGAATTCGTTGATGGAAACGGGAGTAGAAATGTGAAAAAGTTATTTTAGATATTCGTTTTTGAACAATTACCACGATCAGCACAAAAGCTTATCTAATAATCATGATTACCAAATGCGAATATTGAAATGCGAATTAAGAAATCAATAAGAATAGACGAACGCTTTAAAATTCTCTTAACTTTATGCTGAAGTAAGATTTTCGTATTGTAAACGTTTGCATTTGAAAAACGCATAAAAACCTCAGCTTAAACTTAAACTTAAACAACAACATGTGCAAAATCATCGCAGTCACGCTCAAAACAAATTGTTTCGATATTTGTACAAGCAATGCAACAACAAACAAACAAACAAACAAACAAACAAACAGCATAACAAAAACAAATAATGTGAAAAAATTCGTATTCGAAATTAAAAAATAAAACCAAATGTCAAGGTGCATTTCACACCACTCAGATTCACTCACTCACTTACTCACAAAATCAAATCGAATCGAATAAAACGAAATGAAAGAAAAAAAAACACCATCAAAACAAAACAAAACAATACAAATACAGTAAAATACAGTAAAATAAAATTAAGTAAATATTCTGCGAAAGGTTTTTAAAGATGGATGGATGTGCTCGTACATCTCATGAATGATTTTCTGCCTGCGCCCAGCGAGAAGCTGCAGCCGCCGCGTTCGTTCGGCGCTGAGTCACGACGATGCTCGGCTAGAATCATTGAACTTGTCTTGTATTTCTTGCACCTTTGCGAATAACTTATTCGTTTTTTATTTTATTCAATTCAATTCAGTTTCATTTTATAATTAATTGAAAATTTGTATGCAAATCAAACTTGATTTCGTTGAACAAATTGTGTGACGTTTGGCGTTAACTACGATTGTCTGTCGATTGTTTAAAGGGAGTTGAGGAGAAAAATCTACCAACAAAAAAAAAAGATTTTTTTCTTCTTTCTGTCTGTCGAAGGCTACAATTGAATACATTTGCCTTGTTGTTGTTGTTGTTTTTGTTTAGCCCATAATAAGTAGTTATCTCTAAATTGTCGGCAATATTCATCTCACAGCACATTTGAGCCAAATTAATTAGCGGCTATAATTAAATTCCAAACGAAGACAAATACAACAACAAAAAATACAAAAAAAATAAAAAATCGCTTTTAAAGAATTACTTAAATCTTTTGGTTAGGTGTGAACAAGCGAGCAATGTATTATGATTTCTATAGAGATTCGTTGGATACTATTTTTATAATTTCCGGTTTGAAATCGCTCCCAAGCGACGTCAGTAACGTTTTTTTTCTTATGAATTATAGAATTTGTATGCATGTGTATGTTGTGTATGTATGTACGCAGAAAATTTTATTCGACTGCTTTCTTGGATAATAGTAAAAATCCGTATTCGGTTATTAGTAATTTGCTAAGTTCTATATATGGAATCTTAAAGATACGATATTGTAAATACTCGGTGGATTATGCATCAATCTTAGTACAACGTTTTCTTTCAAACAAATATTTCAATAAATTTTTCGAATTTATAAAAGTCAGTTGTCGACTTTCGAAAGGAAAGATAATTTTTTGCATTTAAGGCGACTTGAATTTCGATAACAAAATTTGTAAAATTAGATAGATTAAAATTAAAAGTAACGAATATTCAATAGAATCTCAATTATTTTTTCAGGAATGAAGTTTAGCAAATTGTTACGAAAAATGTTTCCGTTTGAAATGGTTTATTAGAAAGGATGTCCATCTAAAAATGTCCATCTGAAGTATTATTATTTCTGTATGCTTTGTGTACTATTTGATTTAAGTTACGACCCAGTAAAATATTTTCTGAGCACTCAGAATTTTCTGGCGATTTAATGACCCTTCAGATTTATGACACCGAAATGGAAAGAACTTATATGTATGACACTTATATTACAGCAAGGGAACATGCTCATTCTAGACCCTTATAAGTGTCAGAAAAGACTCAAAATTATGACACTTTTAAGACACATATTTTGGTGTCTAAACAGAGTCAGAGAAGATACATTTTAGATTCTTGTTAGAGTCGAACATGCTCATAACGGACACTTAAAGGTGCTCTTCATGAGGGTAAAGACTCAGAACAAATTATCTAATTAGAGTCTGAAAAGAGTCAGATTGTTTGCTGGGGAGTATGTAAGTAAACAACAAAGAACTCAGCCAGGATTTAAGCTCGCAGAAGACTCTTAGATGATTCGCAAATCGAACAGGGAAATTCGATTTGAAATGAGGAAGAGTCAAGCGACGATCACGCTCATCTGACCACCTTTCAATCAATTCTGTTTGGGAAAACAATATTCTGCAAATACATTATACATATACATTATACATCTTGAGCGTATTTAAATATAAACTGAGTATTCATTGTCGAAGTGGTTATTCAAAGTAATCGGAAATTGGTAAAAAAATAATCGGATAGTTTAAAAATCTAGTTTCATAAGAAGTTAGTTAAGCTCCATCAAAAGTACGAGAACACGTTCTTGTCAACGGATTTCTTTTATGTTTACGTTTGTAAAGATATTAAAATTCGTAATGAATTTTTTGCTTCTTTCAATTCCTTTTTAACAGCTTCGCTTGTGTTTAATTATAATCTTATCATTTGCGAAAATCTTTAATCGAATTAAGAATGAGTCTGTCTGTCTGTCTGTCTGTCTGTTTGCCTGTCTGTGGCTTCTTTTGTGCTAAAAGTGAAGGGAGCTGAAGCTCCTTAATTCCACTAAGAAATAAAAATATTTTAATTATTTCTTTTAACTTTTAACTTTTAACGTTGCAATTAAACAATTCTGTTGGGTCTAATTTGTTTTTTTTTTGTTACCTGGTGTTTGGTTATTAAATATTTTTTATGTTTTGGTTTTTACTATGTATTAGTATATATTAGTTTGAAGAAGAAGAAGAAAAAACAACAACATTTATATTTCGAAACAATGACATTTAGACATAAATCTTTTAAATTGTTGTTTGTGTAATTTCAACTGTCAGTATGACAGCTGGTGGTTTTTTGTTTTATTAATTTAAGCTATTATGTAATTGAAGAAATTCCAGCTGAGACAAAAAGTAAAAGTTAAAAATCATCGATGAATGAATTTTCAGAAATACTTATGCTATTAAAATAAAGATACGAGTATCATGCTCACTGGGCAGCAATTGTTGTTGTTATTGTTGTTATTGTTGTTACGTTACGATCAATCGATAATATAACATTGAGTAGCTTTTTAATTGGTAATGAACTTTATCAAAGTTTCAAATCATTTACATTTACAAGATCAACAAAAATTTAAATATTTGGTAATTGATCGATAAGTTGTTGTTGCGTTTTTGCATTTTTAATATAATCAAAAAAATTGATAAAGAAGCCTTATTTCGTGAGAATCCGAAATTGGCGCCAAGTTAAGGCTGACAAATACTTAAATAAAATTATGAAATAACTACAAGTAAATAAATTAATATTTCAATCATTATTTATATTATTATTATTTGTCCCTTATGCGCTTCTAAACTATACATCCATACCACGTCCTGCTATTACGCCCACAATTTGTAAAACTAAGTCAAAATATTCGATTATTTCGCTTATATTTCTTATATAAATATTAAAATTGGTATCTGAGTTTTCGAAATATATCGAATCAATTTTAAGCCCACTACCATAGCATAATAACGAAATATTAAATGCGAAAGTTTCGATGGTGAACTTATTTCAAAGTGTTAAAAATGAGCAACATAGACACCAAATTCAAGGGTTTAAAACCAAAAACATCTCAGAAATTAAATGATTAATCTCAATTTTAGCAAAAAGGAACTTACACTATCATGATTATACCTTCCTTATACTTAAATGCAATACGCTATAACAATTATTTGGTCAACTACATACGTAAGTTTTTTTTAAAATATAAATATGATGGTCAGAAAGAAACCTAACATGATCAGATGTACGAGGGTGATCCGATAAGTACTTGCTCTCACCGCTCGATAGAGTCCTACTTAGCAGACCTCGAGAAAACGTAATTTTCAGGTTGGTTAAATAAGTTGAAGCATCGCATCGTCAAGTGGATCGAGCTAAAAGGAGACTAAGTACTTATCGGACTACCCTCGTGTTAGTTAATTATTTATATATTGTATATATAGTCGTGTCGGGATATAGGGAACTATATCCGGGTTGTTCATTTTTTCAAGGTGGACACTTGTTGTTCTTCCGTTCAGAAATTGACTTTTGGACCGCTTTTTCAAGTAGACTTCGCAGTGCTAGTATACCAGCATCATCAGTCGAGTTTTTTTATTGCTACCTGCTTGAAGTTGCTTTCAAAATTTTATTCTCTAACCTCCAAATAGTGAAACAAATTCTGAAAAGCATTTCGATTGTTCACTATTTAGAGTACTCCATGTAAAAATTTGGGTGTTCACTATATCGAGGTGTTCACTATGCCCAGACACGACTGTATATATACATATTGATGGTATTTAAATAATTAGATCTATTGCTATTATCAAATTTTAGTTCTGTAAATTCGATGTCAAGTCAACCAGATTGTCTTTATTATATCTAGATCCAGAGTTGATTACATGTGAATCCAGACTGAAATTTCTGAATGGTGAGAATGACCATTCAGCTTTCTATTTAAAAAAGTTATCAATAATTCTTTAAAAATAAGGTAAGGACCAACAATTTCTTGTACTTATTTCGTTATAAAAATTATGTCGTAATTTGTTTTAAGAAAAAAGGAATTAAACTGAGAAATGATATCAAATATTTTTTCCCCATGTTGTTGTTGTTTCCTGTGAAATTTTTGGGTCAATTCCTGAGACCTTATATCATAGCACCTCGTATAGTAGAAATAATTGACAATGTGCTACAATAAGGAAGTTTAGCATTTTTAGGTTAGCATTTTGTATAATTACATTTATTTATAGCCAAATTGTGTAAGACGAGTTGATAATGTGTTAATTGAAGTGTTTAAACTGATTTTTATTTGCGTTTTGTTTAATGTTTTAAAACTTATTTTCGTAAAACTTCGAAAGGCGCCTCTTCTCCGGAGTATTCTAATGTGTGTTTAATATATTGAGGGAGGTTCGATCGATTTGTACTGAAACGACCACCACCCTCTTTTTTTTTAACACCTACGTGTACTCAGCGAGACATATTTTGGAGTACTCCCTAATGTTTGTTTGGAGTATTGAAAAGAAAAAGACAATTTTTGTTGCACCTTTAGGTACTTAAATTTAGTATTGAATTGTAATACCCAAACAGCGCGTCTTTTAATGACATTTAAACATTGGATTAAAGGATTCATTTGAGTTTTTCTTTTTCCGTTTCTATTAAGAAAATTTGAATATTTTGTTGTGTGTTATTTTAACCAGTTTTCCTTCCTTCGCTCTTTTCACCTGCAGCATTTAACACCAGAGGCAACAGCAGTGCACACCCGCTCGCAGTGGGGGGGTTGCCCAAACCAAAACCAATCCGGCGACACGACTTGAAAGCGCGCACACAATGCCCAGCCGAAGCCTGGCACCAGCAGCACCGCTTCCATTATGATTCAGCGTCAACGCGTCGTCGTGAATCATAAAATAAGCGAATTTTAATTCTTTTTTTTTCGTTTGCCAAAATTTTGGGGAATTTGGAAAAATTTAGCAAATTCAAGTGAACGTGCGAGAAGAAGAAAGGCTGCAGAAGCGAGGAGGCGACGAGAGCAGACAAGAGAGAATTCGAGCTGCGAGCGAGAGACAGACAGAGAGAGAGAGAGAGAGAGAGAGAGAGAAATAAGCACAGTAGCGGTATGGCACACTTTTGTTGGTTTTTCAAGCTGCTCTTTCTACTTCTGGTAAGTGTGCGAGTGTGTGTGTGTGAAAAAGTGGAAAATTGTTTTTCATTTTATTTTATCTTTTGTTTAATGCTTCGATTACAAATATTTTAATTAGAATTGAAGAATTTTTGTGGTTTAATGTTTTAGTTTAAATATTTCTTACTAAACTATTGCCAAAAAAACAAAAACAAAAAAAAAACAAAACCTTAACGTTAACGTTAACGCTTATTTTGAGCGTTGCTAATTTTAGTGAATTGTATTTTTGTAATTATTGGTATTAGTTATGCACTTGCGTTGCGATTTCCACGGACGTCGCAAAGTACTTCAAGTGAACGTTGGATTAGTGCAAAAGTCAAATGACAGAATGGTTAGAAGCTCCGGATGTTTGGATAAAATAAGGAAAATAATTTACTAACGAATGCCCGGTATGCGTTGCAAAGCCACCTAAAAATAGAAAATGTTTTTTTTTGAAATTTATTTATTCAAGTACATTCATTTTTATACAATATAAAGGTAATTAGTTAGCGGAACTTCCCGGTGCTCTCCGTTGTAGCGATTCTGAGTTACGGCGGTGGGCGGTAAATTGCTCCAACTACGCCCACTTTTTGTAAAATTATAGACAATACCCATACAAACTTAGAAATAAAAATTTTTAGGAGCAATATTAGCAATGCCATCGTATATTTTTACGTAATGAAACAAATTGTTGGCGTAATAAGTAGGCGTGGCAGATTTCGTATACCGAATCAATTTCCTCAGCAATGGTGGTAGACGTAAAATTGATCAAACCTTTTTTAAAAGTGAGCGTTAAATTGATCCAATCTTGTCCATTTTTGGTGAAGTTGTCGGCAATACCCATACACACTCAGATACCGAATTTCAGAATAGATTTTGGAAGCAATATAAGCGAAATAAAAATCATTCGTTTGTATAAGTATATATAGATAATGAATGATTATTTTATTTGAAAAAAAAAATATTTAACAATATAAAAACAAGATCGATCACTTGAAACTTATAACCATAATAGGTAAATTTAAAAAATTATTCACGACATCATTTGTTGATATATGTTAAGTATACATTATATTCCGTACAACTAAGTACTGTGCGAAATTGTTATGACCATTTTGGCTAATGCTCGTGTAATTGGTTAAATGTAATTGTGCATTAATGCTAGCGACCACGAAGAAATCGTCCAGGCTCGCTCGCGCCTTACTTTTATTGTTAAAGTTTTTATTGTTTCTGTTGTTGTTGTTGTTGTGGTTGTTGTTACTGTTTTAAGTATTCGTAATAATTTTTATTGAACGCTCATTAGATATGAAATAATTGCACGCGATTGTGCGCATGCGCATGCGCAACCGCAACTGTGTAACTGCAATTTTTAATCATAGCACAAAAAAAGTCTATAATTTTCGAATTATTATTGCGCGCGCGTTGCACTGCGCCTGTTTGCCTACCTGACCGCCCGCCCGCCCCGCCTGTCCGCCTGACTGCTTTGCAACATTCTAGCCTTTTCTTTCTTTCGAATTGCTGTCTCGAATCTCACAGCTTATTCGGAAAACAGTGGAAAATTGCTTAGAAATTCACTGGCAAAGCTGCCTACCTATGCACTTATACTCGTACATATATTTGAGAATGGTTGTTTTTGTTGTGGTCTTTGTTATTTTGGTCTGCTCGCAGGAGGTTGTTCATAGTTAATAAATGTGTTTTTATGTTAGTACAAAATGAGTTGCCATCTGGCAAGCAATTAAACAATCGTTTTCCCTAAAAAATTGCTGCAATATTAAGATGTTTCATGTTTGATTGTAAAATAACAAGATACAATCTTTTGATATGTTTATAATAATACGGTTATAATAATCGAGAATAAAACCAAAAATCACTGGTGAGCACTTTGCTGTACCAGTAAAATTGCAATAAAAATACATTTTTACTGGCAATGCAATTTAACATGCATTACCAATAAAATATTACTGACTATTGACAAAAAATAGCGAGAGTCATTAAAATGTTTACTGATAATGAAACTTAATTTGCATTACCAGTAAATAATTCGCATTACCAGTAGTCAGTGAATAAAGATAACAGTATGTAGCAAGTAAATAGATGTAGCAAGTAAATAGATAACATATAAATGAAAGAAACAAAAATTAATAGCTTTTTATAAATAACTAGCGAATGCCCGGCATGCGTTGCAATGTCACTTAAAAAAATGGTAGCAGAACTTCCCGGTACTTCCGTTAGTAACGGAACTTCCCGGTACTCCCGTTAGTTAGCGGAACTTCTCGGTATTCACCGTTGTAGCGATTCTGAGTTATGGCTGTAAAATTATCGGCATACAAACTCAGAAACAAAATCCCAAATTTTTAGGAGCAATATTATATATTATCACGTAATTAATCAAATTGTGGGCGTAATATGTGGGCGTGGACAATTTTGTATATTCTGTTATTTTCTATATAGCACATCAAGTTTCTTAGCAAATGTTGGTAGGCGTAAGAATGATCCACCCTATTTTTGAAAGTGTGCGTTAAATTGATCCAACCACGCCCATTTTTTGTCAGTAATTAGTAAAAATTTTAGTTTTAACAAAAAAATTTAGTGGTAATGAAAATTTAAAGAAATTATCACTAGCATTTCTGCTGTTTTTAATGCACTTTATATATATTTATATATGCATATATATATATATATATATATATATATATATATATATATATATATATATATATATATATATATATATATATATATATATATATATATATATATATATATATATAATCAAATTGTATATATCTATATATATATACTGCAATATGCCCATCTATGACAAAAATGTTTCATGTTATCGATATTACCTATTATTATCGAATGTAATGTGTGTGTAAGTAAGCGACATCAAGAGAAGTTCTTTAGACTACAAAAATATTGATCTGACAGTTTGCTATGGATTCTTATTTTGTCATACATCTCTTTTTTACATTTAACATTGTAAAACCCGAAATTTTGAATTCATAACAGAAATTTTCACTTGGAAACCAGAGCGGTCTTTCCATAAATTGGTTTCCTTAATTTTGCGTATGTTACTTACGGTTTTTAGTTATTTTAATAATTTTACAAATTTAATGGCAACTCTTTTCCACTACATTCGCAGCCACAACTTAAAACAAACATACACACAAACAGACACCACAGAGTGGTCAGCCTAAAGTGTATCGGGTGCATACGCTGCTGGCATTCGCATTTCGCCAGGCCAGGCTAGGCTAGCCCAGTCTGTCCGCATGATCAAACGACTTAGCTCACCCACTGCTGACACATTTCACCTCTCTTCTGCTGTTCCCACAAAGTAAGCAATTGCAGACATTACGAGGCAGTCAAGCTGCCGCCACAAAACCTTCACTTGCGGCGCCGTTTTCTGCATTTCAGTTGTTAGTTTGCTATTTATAGCGGGGCAGCAGTGGCAACAACAGTAACTAGCCACATCCACGAGTTAGACACCACCATCAACAACAAAAACAAAAACAACAAAAAAGTCTTTTCGAAAGACTTTGTTGCTATTTGCTGTTTGCCGCTGCCGCTATCGTCGCCACTTACACTTTTCGCTTGCAAATTAGTGGAAAACTTTTTATTGTTGGGTTTTTGGCATGCTCTTGCGAAATATATACATACTTATATATTGTATGTATACTTATATATGAAGTAAACAAAGAAATAATGCCCGAGTGTGGCGCACGTTTTGTTGCAAAAACAATAACAATGTCAGCTTAGGAGTTGTTTCTCGATGAAATTATAGGACGAGATTTGGTAAACAAATGAATAGGTTCGGATGAAATTTTAAGTAATAATCTTTAACCAATGCATCAAAATTAAAATTAAATTTACATTTTAAGGAATTTTCTACTTCGAAAATTTAAAAATTTGTTTCACCCATTGACGTATTGAAGATTGAAGATATCGTTCTTGAAACTTGAAACTTGAGTGGGTAAGAATAGAAATGACACAAGTAGTATTAATTTTTGTTATTGTTTTTGGTAAATCCTTTTTTTAGTGAACGTGGCACACTCAAGTTCCGCACGTTTCTAGCTAGTATTAGAATATAAGAAAAAAGATTGAGCTTCTTGAGGTTTAAAGGCATACAACTTTTCTTCAATTCGTCTCTTTAAATTGTTTCTTCTCACAATACTAAGCCATGACTTCCCCCTACATTCTGTGTTAACTTAACTATCCTTTATTACTCGAAAATCACATCCACGTTGTTTGTCTTGCATTGTGTTATTTACGTTACTAGAAGTCACTAGTTCCAGATCTGATTAAAACAAAAATATTCTTCGTTTTTTATAATAATTTAAAGTTGTCTGGGCTTAAGTACATTTTTGTTGTTCTACTAAGTTGGCGGGGGAATCTTTTTTACCATGTCACCGACAGCGACCATATCAACTCCGGACGGAATTTCAATTTTCTTTAACTAAATAGTTTTAAGATTAATTACAGGCGTTATAGGTAGGCTTGGAAAATTGTACTCGTATATAACATATACCAAGACCTGCTTGCTTAAGCCTAAGTTGTTTGGTCAAAATTGAATGAAATCGGTTTATCGAGTCTCGAGTTGTTAGATTAAAAGATATATTAAAGTTAAACTTTGTAGATTTAATGCATCATCAAATCAAAGAACATTTTTCTGTCGGTGGAAGTACTAAATGAAGCATAATAACTTACAAACTCCTCGACAGTAATCGAACTCCTGAGATTGCCATGACATACACGAATTTATATAGTCATGGTGCAACTCCTCAAAATTTAATCTCAATCAGTTTAGACGCTCATTATAAAGAAAAAAATATAAAAAGAAACATTCATGTATAAAAATATATAGAAGGACTAGAGGGTTAAATTAAAATACAAATCGTGTACTTCAACTATAGGGAGATCCAACTACGTCCTCTCCAATTCAATATTTAATTCGATGACTAAAGGTGCAAGTATTCATAAAAAATATTATAAATATTATTTGAAAACTTCCATAAATGACATGCCACCATATTTTGACGGAATTAATTTGCGAATTGAAGCAAATAATCAACATGTCAACTTGTCAACTTATCGCGTCCAACTAACCACCAACGAACGAGTATGAACTGCAACAAAAGCGGCAACGACAACAACAACAACGCACCAAGAAATTCAGTTCGAATTATTAAGCAGAAAAGTTTACAAACAAGTTCGTCGTCGTCGTCGTCGTAGCAGAGTCTAATTTAGAATCGATTGTTGTTGCGGCACTGTGGTGTAATTTGGACAAAAGAAGCCAATAACTGAAAAACACTTGAAATCCATTTAAGAAACGAAGAAATAAATATACAAATAAATGCCGCATTCTAAATCTCATTATTAGCGGACATTCTTAGCGACAACAACAAAATCATTTGATTAATAAGTTTTGAAAGGATTGTTCGAGTGTCGTTCGGTCGGTCATTGTGCTCCCATTATTTGTTGTTTAATCGACTGTTTACACGCCTTAAAATGAGTGCGCGGGGAAAGGGTGGGCGGACAGTCTCCAATCAAAGTGCGGTCAGGTGGTGCTGGTCAGTTCAATTCGTCTAAAAGCAATTGTTGGACAAAAGTTTGACGCTTAATTAATTGAAATTAACGCGAAATTAATATTGCTCTGACACTTCCGCTAAGTTGACAACCGTGAAAATTGTCAATTGAGAGAGTTGCCGTCGCTGTTGTTGTTGTTGTTGTTGTTGTTGTTGTTGTGATTGTTCTTATTGCTGTTGTTGTGATTGTTCTGATTGCTGTGAAAGGCGCGCACAAAGAAATGATAAATGATAAATGATTTCGTATGCATGTGGCAGACTAAGTAAGCCCCAAAAACTGGCAAAACTCGCCGAACCAGAACAGAAGCCTTTCAAATCCAAAGTGTTAATGGCATTTTCTACAGGCGTCCGTCTGTCCGTCCGTCCGTCCGTCGCAACGACAATTGATTGAGCTTAAAATAACAAACAGGATTGCCAGATTTATGACGTCAAGCTGAAATCGTTTAAAAATAAGTTTAAACGTATTGTTCGGAACTCCTTAACATATTTGCCACTTGAAGCATATGCTCCTGAGGTTAAAACCAAAGGTAACAAAATATTTTTGTCACTGTTCTTTGACTGTTCTGTGATTGGTTTTTGTTTTCCGTTTTCTGTTTGTTGTTATATTTAAGTATTTTGTAAGGTGCTTGAAAAAATCTTTTGTTCAGTTTGTTAAAGTTCTTATTTCTTGAATTGAATTCCTTTGAGTGATTTCGTGTCAATGTTAAATTCCAATTAAATATGACTAGGCGCTGTTCTCTGCTGTGGCCAGTCCATCCGCCATTGTTCGAAACGTACTTCTGCAATTTTATACTTATAAGGTAATTTTACCACACATGCGAAGGTGGCTTAAATAGTTCACTTCAGTTTCGTTTCGTTTCGTTTTTTGCCTTTGCTTTTGTTTTTGTTGTTGTTTATTTTTTGCAAGTGTTACTGTTGTAGTTGTTGTTGCTGCTGTTGTTGTTACTGCTGCTGCCAACAATTGTTAACAGAAATCTGTAAAATATGATCTACAAAACGCGCCCACCTAATTGCAGCACGGCCACGGACGGCTTAAGCACCGCTATTGTTTCTGTTGTCTTTGTTGTTAAACTGTTGGGTAAACACACAAACGGACGCATACATGTGTAAATTAGGGTGGCTTATTTATTACTTTACATCCACATCCAAGAAGTCATTTAAATAGGAACCACTATAATTCGATGTTTCAAAGATTAGGCTTTTATAATTTTACACAAGTATTAAGAAAATTTTTTGATAACAAATGCGATGTTTATTCCATATAAGCAATTCCGGCACATTGTTGCTAAGTCGTAATATACGAGTACATAGCACCAGCCGAAGAGCACGAAACCAGAGCGGCAACAATGCTTAATGCTACCCTACCTACCTATCACGCGCTAGCATAAAAAGTAGAAGTGGATGTAACATATAGAAGGACTATATGTTGCATCCATAAGTTGGTGATGTGAAGGCCGCCCATACAAACGCCCTATTTTTAAATAAAACAGATATAAAATGAAAATAATTCTAGTGGAATTAACCATTTCAAATATTGTCTTTATTGCAGAAGTGTAAAAAATTTCTGGATCGGATCAGTACAACAGCAAATTTATTAATTAGACTAGGAACGAGATCTGCAATATAAGTATATAGATTTTGTAGAAAAATAATAAATTTTTGATACAGTACTTTTAGCAAATAAAATTCAGTTCATCTGGTAAATTTGGTCAAGTCAGTTAATCTACTATAGTACATCCAGCCCACCCAGTATATCAAGTCCATGAAGTCTATTTAGTCTATTCAATCAATTCAGTTTATCAAGTTAATCCGGTCCATTCAGTTAAATTAGTGTTCTCCAGTCCTAAATTCGTTTGTGTCAATCATCAACATTCCAAAATTATATAAAAATTGTGTTATCGTATAATATATAGTAATTTATTATAATATTATTAAATTAAAAGAAGTGACACATCCAAGTACTACCCTCATGTTGGTTAGTAATTGTTGTGAATGAGTAAGCGTTGCTTTTCTTTTATTGCTATAAACCTTCCGGTAACATTAAAAAATATATATATACATATATATAGCAAGGTTCATGCAAATCCGCCCAGTGGTTTAGGCATGACGAAGCTACAAATAAATTAATATCGAAATAAAACGACATTCGATTTCGATGATTTGTTTGTGTGAATTTGTAATGTTTCTTTACACTAATCGAACAATAGCAACCACCCTAATTAAGATTCGTATATATGTATGTGTGTGCATATGCAACTATATTGCACATCGCTGACATGTCGCGGTAATGTTTTGCGCCGTCACAAGTAACGAACGGCAGCGAACGCGCCCAGTCCAACCAATTTGGTTGCTTTAGTTCTGCCGGATGTTGGGTGTCTCTCCGATTAACTTAACTCAACTTAATTCAATTATATTCTTTTATAAAATTATGTTATTATTTTATGAATTTAAGCTGCCTGTCTGTTTGTCTGTCTGTCTATCTATCTATCTATCTGTCCGTCTGTCTGTCTGTCGGCATGCAAATTATATTCTCTTTTCGTTTCGTTATTTACGAAAATGATTTAAAGCAATCACCGTTTCAAATTCATTTTGTCTACACACAGAAATATCAATTCTCGTTGCATGGAAGTGTTAATATAAATTATTTTTAGCTGCAATTGGTGGAGGTGATTTTATTGTTGAGATAAGTTTTGCAGCACATTAACTTGCTGCACGATGGAATTAAGCGTTTCAAGTTTGTTTCTTGAGTCTTTTGTTTTATTTTTTGCACGCTCGCTGGTAAGCATTTCAAAGGCGAACGAACAACACAAAAGTGTAATTAAGACAATGCGAAATCGGAAAGAACTTAAGTGTGCCATTGATCACACATTGTGTTCTGTACTTGATATTAATGGTACAAAAGGAATGAGAATGCTATTGAAATGAAATTGAGTTTTATTTGTTTTAAACGAATTGCATTGGTAAAAAGATTATAAACATTAATCTTAATAATTCTTAAGCTGGTTCAATGTACATACAAAAAAAAACTTAAAAAACTCGATTTCAAAGAACTTTTTAAATCGATTTATGCAACTATTCCAACACGAGGGTTGCCTTTTATTTTTTCAGAATTAGAGAAATATTTACCATGGAAAATGGCTTTATTGCTGTTCCAAAATATTCTCCATGAAGATTAATTCACTTTTGCATACTTGTGAACCAAGTTTTGAAGCACATTTTCCATTCAATTTCCATTCGATTGTCAAATTATGTGGCATCTGACTCGAATAAATTTTTTTACAGCCAGATTTTCTTGTGCATGGTTGCCTCAATTTCACGATAAGTTACATGACGGTCTTCCAATATCAGCTTATGCCCAGAATAAATGTTTTTCGGAACAACAACCGATTTGGAAATGCGTCTTTGATCGAACTACGGCCACGATTGAATTAAGTGAACCATCGATAAGCATTGGTCCTTGATGGTGCTTCATAGCCGTTGTTGAGTTAATCCACGTCGAAGAAAATTCCATTTTTTGGCCGACATGAATTTTACAAGTTACTTTAAACAACACAAAAAGTGTTCGTACGGCAAAACTTTCTGAGTACGTATATTGTCAAAAATGTCAAACTTCACTATAGAAACGTCAGTTGCCAGATAGCAGTCAAATTGGTTGGCCAATCCCGAAATATAAAAGGCAACCCTCTTTCTTCTTTTGTACCTTATAATGCAAAATATAACCGACAAAGTAATGCACCTTTATTCGTTGTTTAACGTTTTTTTATGGTAATCGATAACTCTTAAGCACACGAACCACCTTAAACAAAATTAAAACCGTAAGAAGTCCTTTTACAAAGTTGAAGCAAATTTGATGTAACCGTCATCATTTATGTAAACAATTTTATGACCGTAAAGTGGCGATTACAATTTATTGTATTGTATTGTTTGTTTCTATTCATCAGTATATGAAGCCACAAATTTTTATTAATAATAATTTTAAAATAATATTTCACAATGTTTATTTAGTCCACAAATTTGTTAAAATATTCGACAACAGTTTGTTAGATCGATGCTAACTTATTTAGTATGTAAACTGCTATAAAGCACGAAATTCCGATTCGAAAGATTAGATCAGTAAAACAATTTTCACCTAAAGTGAAGCCAATGGTTACTCTCTTTCGAGATTACTTAATTCGAGAAATGATATCAGAAATTTCAAACATTTTTTAATCAATTTATTATTTTTTAGAACCTCTGTTAAAATCGAAGATTATTAAAAAACTTTTTTCTGTAAAATTGTCATTTTGTCGCTTATGTTGATTTGGTTTACATCTTAAAAGTAATTCTTAAATTCTTGTTTCTAAACGTTTTACTGTACGTTAGAGATATGATTGTGAAAATAAATTAAACAAAACGATTAATTGCAATAAAAGTCCAAATAAACGAGACATCGTTCAAATTTCCATTAACTTACTTAAGTATTCACTTAATCCACTTGCGATTATCATCCGTCAACTACAAAATTGAAAGTAGGTATTTGTGTTATTCTTGGCAATGCCATAAACTCTGCGTTAGACAAATGTGACCACATTTACAGTACGGCATTAGCATATAAATCAGCTTTATTAAGTCACAACAACCGTTAGAAAGCTCATTTGAAGCGAGTAACGAACATTAAATCAATTTGAACCGCAAAGAAAATAAAATAGAATAAAATAAAAGAAAAGAAAAGGCTTCGTACATGTCAATAAAGTCGCTCTATTAATTTGTCATTTCTCTTGCATTTATTTTATTGATACTCGCAGATGATGTCGGCGCGAGCACCCACGATTGAATCGCGGCCGATGCGGGGAATGCCGCCACACAGTGATCTCATTGCTGGGAATGAGTTTCTCAAGTTATTTCTCGAGCGTGATGAATTGCAACGAGAAGTGCACAGCAGCGAGTTCCGTGGACGAGGAGACGGTGGTGGAGGCGATCAAAGAAGCGATCAACTTGATGCGGATATTGTGAATAATTTCGCAGGGGGTCCGGAGGAGTTTGCGACGACAACTAAGACTGCCAGTCACCAGCGACACAGGGGAAGAACTAGTAATAGCAATACGAATGACGATAGCAAGCAAGTGAAGCTGGTAACATCGGGTAGTAAGATTGTGTTTCTGGAGGAATACGATGACAATGATGCGGTGGTTGATGCTGTGGCGCGAGATATCGACCTTCAGAAAGAGAAGACAATAAAAACGACGACACTTAAATCGCATCATCAACAGAAGCTTCATCAGCAACAGCAACACAAGCACTATCGCAGTAAGTCGAATCCAGGCGACGAGGTCAAAGTTGTGGCGGTGAGTCAGTCATCGTCCAGCAAACGTTCGAGCCCAAGTCAGGAGCGGCCCGCAATAGAGTCGGCAACGCAAATCAATAAATTTGCTGAAAAGTCATCACAGGGCGACAAGCAACACTCAACGATGCAGGTTGATGGTAGACGACAACAACTACAGCAACAACAAAATCATAACACCGAGTCGCACGACAACTACAGAACCACTTTGTCTACTTTAAAGCCAACAATAGCAACGACAGCGATAACGACAACGACAACAGCGACGACAACTTTACCATCGACAACAGTCAACGATTTTATCAACCGCTCACACAAGAGTGAGTTCTCAATCGAAGAAGCAGAACCGCTGACTATGCTGAAACATAAGGCACGCAGTGTCTTTTCCCGCTCTGCGCCCTCGTCGTCTTCTGTGACGTTGCAAGACGACAGCGATTCGGAAAACAGCGCCTCAACCAACATACAAAACGTTTTAGCCGTGCCGCTTGATCAAATCGCAGAGGCTGCGTATCACAGTAGCAGCGGCAGCGGCAGCACGAGAAATTCCACACCACACAGTCAGTTGCACATTAATCAAACACCACCGCCGTTGTCATCACAATCTCACGTCGTAGTTGTTGACGAGACACATGACAGCGATGCTGACGGTATTCCAAACACGTCAACGCGACCAATCGGTGGAGAAGACAAACTACTGCCATTCCAAACTGTGATCTATCACGATACCAAGCAGGGCCACGGCCCACAGTCAAGATCAATATCGTACAGTTCAATATCGCAGAATGTCGAAGATCTGCGTACTTGGCAGCAGTCGGGCATTCTCGCCGAAGCCCAGCGTAATGTCAGCGAAAGTCTGAAGCCTGTAGCGCGTCCAACCGCTCACACTCATGCCTCGGAGCCATCGAAATTTTACTCTGTACCATCGAAAATGTACGGTGAACCGGCCAAATTTTACTCTGAACCAGCCAAGATTTACTCGGAGCCAGCAAAAGTCTATGGGGAACCGGAGAAATTTTATTCGGAGCCAGCGAAGGTCTACGGTCAGCCATCAAAGTTTTACAGCGAACCAGCCAAAGTTTATTCAAAGCCTGCAAAGGTGTACAGTGAACCGGCAAAGACCTATTGGCCACATGCTGCCGCAGTAGTAACGACCAGCTCAACTACCACTACCACAACAACAGCAACACCAACGATCACAACAACATCACATCCAGCTACTACGCGACCCAACTCATCTTACTCATCTTCTCGACGTCCGGCAATTGTCTCACGCATCGCATTTGGCGAAGCACAGACTACAACATCGCCGTCGTCGTCGTCGTCGCCGTCTGTTCCCACAAACTTTGGCCAACGTTCGTTGTCTACTCCCACCCCAGCCAGCAGTTTCCCCCAACGACAATCTCATAGCCAGCTCAATTCCCAGGCGAATTCTCAACCACGTCGTGTTCTCTTCAATTTAGATAAATTACCTTATGATTTATTAAATGCGCCCGAGCAATTATCGAAGCATCTCTTGGAACCAGATTTCTTGAAGAGTCCACCAGCATCGGTGACTTACGCCTCGGCCAGACAGCGTTCATGTTTAGAGGCAGCGTTTTCATCTTCATTATCAACCGCTCAACAACAGCACCAACAACAACTACAACAACAACGACAACGTCAACATTCATCATTGTCGGATCAACATTCTAACCAAAATGCCAAAGGATTGCCTAACAGAGGTAAGTCGTCTTTTGTTGTTGTCAAAGAAAAAGACAACATTTTGTGTTGTTGGTGTAGAGCACAGTACAGTAATAACTTTATTTAAATATGTTTTTTTTTTCATATTATACGCAAGTTTTCCTTCTCTTACTTGCGCTAAGTGCAATCAAACCAAATGTTCAATTGATTTTATTTATACTTTTAAATTTGAAATTAAAAAAAAATACTTTGTACTAAAAGTTCTCTTTATCGAGCTTAACCTGTAACAAAGAAATCAACAACAAACGGTTTTAATGAATCGCTCTTACCTGCTGACTCAACAATTGTCCAAATCCACAATTTTTGTGTTTAACTATTTTGCTTGTTTATTTTGTTGCCCAAATGCAGATCTAGTCAAGTGTGTTTCCAAATATTCCCATTCATCGGCGCCGACAGCTGGAGGAGCCTCTTCGCAGCCACACTTCACCACCGAACGCAGCCACAGCGAAGACCTGTATTCGCCGACCCCAGAGCAAAATTACGAAATTGAAGAGTCCGTAAGTGTTATGACAAACGGACGAGCCCATGGAGTGCATAGCGGCGGAGGTTTAGGACTAGCAATGGCAACCACCACACCGACACCAACAACCAAGCCGACACGCAGTCGCAATCGCTTTAGTGGAGCTGCTTTAGGGGGACGACACTACAACTCAAACTCAAACTCTCACTCCAACGCAAATGCCAATGTGGCAGGCAGCGAAAATGACAATGGTGGCACTGGTACTGGCACTGGTACTGGTACAACAGACCAACACCACAACAACAACTACGATGACGATGACAGCAACAACAACAATGAAGACGATACTGATGGTAGTGAAGACGATGTTAACGATGATGGGCGCGCTAAGAGTGACGATGGCGGCAGCGACGACGAAGACTCCAAAGTTGCTTATGTGGTCGAGGGACGAAACTATCGTAAATATCGTGTAGAGGAGAAGACGGACGACGGCTTTATTGTCGGCGAGTACGGAGTGGTCGATCACAACGATGGCAATTTGCGCGGCGTGCGTTACACCGCCGATTCGACCATTAATCGCAGCTTGATACAAAAGGCGTTGTTGACATTTTTGAAATTGAAATAGTAAAAGAAGTAGGATGAAAAGAGATGCTCCCCTCCTCCGGCCTCAGCAGCATCTAGTGATGCGGCGATTATGTCTAAGGTTTCCAATTCGAATGCGGTTAATTCGTTACTAATAAATTGCGACTCTTAAAAAATCGGTAGATTATTACTCGAAAGAATTTAGAACACAGAGGAAACGATTTTTTTTTAAATATATTCCTTGATCCTAAAATATTACATTCTGAATTTCTTTATAAAGATTTAAGAAAATTCGTTTTAATGCATTATTTAAATATATATTCATATGTATTGTATTTTCACCATGATATAGTTAATATAAGGTGAGGAATGCACAAAAGTGTCCCTTTCCACCTCGATATTGTCTCTCTCTTTGAAAATTGAATTTTTGTGTAGTTGCCATACGTTGTTGTATGTAAATAAAAACAATAACGTAGTTTGTTGTAAAAAAATAACAACTTAAAAATAAGACATATGTAAGTCGAGGTGAGTTCGCTCAATTTGCGTTCTCATTTTTACTTTCCTAACCTTATTAGTAACTTTAAAATTTAATTATTTTCCATTAATTTATCACCATTTTAAGTACATCTGTCGACACTAATGGTTGGTAAAACTTTCCGAGAATTAATTGGAAAACATTTTCTACAACAAAAACGAATTTATTTTTTGAAACCATCCATTTCCTTTGATGGATGGATCACCTACATAGTTAAACTGTTAGTTATTATTCTATAATAGTATTCGATAACCTATTAAAATTAAGTTAAGTATACAAAAAAGCGGATACCTACAACCAATTGCAATTGACAGTTCGATTCGGTTACTGCGAGTCGTGCAAAAAAAAAAAGAATTGGAAACTCTGGCAGCATCGCCGCGCCGTCGAGACGAGCACAAAAGTATTTTCTTAAATTTTTTTCTTCGATTAGACAAGATGAAAAATATGTGATCCAAGTCGTACACTTACTTACTATAGTTAGTTTATTATAAAGTTAAATTATAGCACTCATTTGTAGAATAAACTAGCGATGTAACTTGTTGTCATTGTGTCGTTGTGATTGTGAATTTAATTTATTGTAGTTGTTGGTTTTTAATTTATTTTCTATACGTATATATTCTTTTTTTTTTATATACAAATGCATATGCATATACATATACATACAATAAATGAAGCGAGTCTTACAGATGAAAACTACTTGCCATAATTTTAGTAGCGAAGAATTACTTTAGCCGAGAAATTCAAGTCGTATTTTATGTTAGAAAGATTAAGTTTAATATAAGATAATATAATATGTATATCAAGAATTCAGAATTTTACTAAGAATGCACGAATTGAATTTTTTCAAGTTTTTTCAAATAAAACTTCTTCGTCAACTGGCACAATCAATTTCGAGAGCCACCGTCTTGGACATCATCATTCGTATTCGGCCTCAAATTGTTGGGATTTCTTTTACAATATGCATAAATTATATTTTCTTTTACATTATTAATGTTTAAAGATATGCTGAAGATAATGTATAAAAATATAAAAAATTAAATTACTTCGACTTTTAGTTTACTTAAACAAAGTTTGTTGAAACTATACAGAAAAGCTCTTCGCTCCATTTCTGGTCTTACTTACTTCACACACTTTCATTTTGCTATTGCAAATAGTGCCAAACGAGTAACACATTAAATCAGAATACCTGGTAATTGATTTAGTAATAACTTTAGAGTATGCCCTCATTTCAATTATGCGGGTTAAGTTTGTTTTAAAATGATGACATCATAATATAAACGTGATTTTATTCAGTATACAAAGTAATGTTTTACATATCGAAACACTCAACTTCAAATAACTTTATAGTAAGTTTGTAATATTTTAGCAAATTTAAATTAAGAAAATCTAAATTAGTTTCGCATTAGCCAAAAACAAATGCACCAAGTTTATTACTTATGTTTGATTTAATGTTCATATTTTATTGTTCCTTTCTAAAGACCTTAAACACGAATTGTTCGTTCGTTCGATCGTTCGTTAGTTTGTTTGTTCATTGCAAAATAAATATAGTATATATGTATAAAAATCAAGAAAATTAAAATGGCACATAGTAGAATGTAAACCATAAAGAATTAAAAACAACTACACCCTAATATTATTTATTTTAACCATCATAGTCTAGAATTAGTCTAATTGTTGCGCAATATTGTATATATATAGAGATAAACCTAATAAAGTCAATACATAAGTTCGAACAATCAATTAAACTGTAAAAATCAAATAAAACTAAATAAATAAAATGAAATGAAAATACAAATAAAACAAGCGACTGACTTTGTGTGGAGCGTTTTCATTTGGACAGTCTGTACTGTGATACTAACTTTAAGTTATAAATCACAAGACCTCGTCTTAGCCTTTGAACTCTTATGCGAGAATTTGGTTTGTATTGAAGTAAAAAGAAACACTCGAATTCAAAAGAAAACGGCCGCTTTACTCGTAAGTTTGTGTGAGTGTCCAATCTATAATAATTTAAGTAAAACGTTCATTTCAAGCATACTAAACTTCAAAGTTTGAAGTTAACCTACTTCGCTGGTCAGTTTAAAAAAATTGAGTTTGAAAATTATTTCAAGTTTGAAGATAATATTTTAACCTACGAAGTTTATATTTTTTAAGCTATATTTAGATACAGTTGAAACTCGATATAACGAATTCTCAGTTTACCAGAAATCCGATATATAACGAACGATCAAATTTTTAACATTGACAACCTTATATGAACAATTGAAACAAATTGTAATCGATATAAAGAATGTGTGGTAAACGTTTTTTCGAATTTGGAAGTAAGCAGCAATTAAAAAAAAAATCGACGTTCTCTTAAAAAGGATAAATTTCGACGGATTGTAAAGAAAATAAATTTAACGACTGGTTTTTTGATCAAAGGAGAAAACATGTCCGGGTAAATGGATTTCCATTTAAAATTCCAAACAAGTTCCACAGTAAAAATGCTGGCTACGGGCATTAAAAGAACTTCAAGAAAAATCGATTCTATTTTGAAGCAAAAAAAACCTTAATTACTAATTAAAATAAATATTTTTTTGTTTATAAATTCAATTTAACGAATTATTCGGTTTGGGTCTGACATATCATTCTTTATACCGACCTTTGACTGTAATTATAAACTGCTCACAAAAATGGGCATGATCCGATAAGAACAACGCCCACTTATAAAAAAAGCACATTTATTTTTGGTGTCACTGAAATGGCGGAGCGTGTATGAACTTTTGCATAGCCGAATAAGCTCACTCCTTTAAATTGTTTGAAATAAACTCTTCAACTTTACATTTTTCTAAAATTAATAAAATTTATTTTTGTTGTAATTTAGTTTGAATTGTTTTATAGTTCTAGATAATTATAACAGCGATTTTTTGTTTTATTTAATTTTTAAAATTGAAGATTGCATATCAACCCTTCGATCGAAGAAAGTCGTAATTATTAACTAGATTGCGATTTGTTTATTTTATTCTTTTTGAATAAGCGATTCATTGAACATTTTTACTGAACTTTAAAGTTTGAGGAAGGTAAAATTGCTTATCGGGCTTTGTCTAAATATCAAATATTCAATATATCGGTCATTTAAAAAGAATAAAAGAAACAAGTAGCAACTGAAAAAATCTTTTGGATCTAGAAGAAATAATAAACTATATGTGCAAAATAAATTGTACATAAAAAGTTGATAGTTTTGTATTTGATAAAGAAGAATTTTAATTTATTTTTTATGTAAGTATGGCCACTCGTAATCCCACGTAATGCTGAGTACTGTATTCTAGTTGCAAAGTAAAATAGTTCCAGTGCATTAAAATGCCTTTGTATTATATTTACAAAACATGGAAATCGACTTTCATGAGGACGTTAAACTTTAAAGCCACCCGAACTTGTCAATCTCATTAAAAATTTAATGAATATCAACATGTAGAACCACAAGAACATCGCCATCCCAATATAGACTCAACTACGTGTGTGAATACATATTTACATATGCTATGGATGTATCTATTACATATGTATCAGTACACACAGATGAAGAGGAACACGGAAATCCAGAATGCCAGCTGGAGACACTTGTTCTTATCGCGACAATGCAATGAAATCCCATGGTTTGTCGCTGCGGCAAATGTATTTAAGTCATCTCTTGCCGTATGTCAGTCGGGGTCGGTGTACAGGCCACAAAACCGAGACTGGCAATCCTCGTTGAGTGTTTGTTGTTCTCGTTCGTGGCAATAAAATTTAATATCTGTCAATATTTCGTGCTTGGTGCATCGGATGCCAAGCCATACAATGAATGTGCAATACCAAGAAGAAGTCTACTTGCAGATCCCGATGCGCGTCTCGATGGATCTATGTAGACTCCGCTTCGTTGCTGTGAGGAGCCAATTAACGATATTCCTGCCGCGACATGGCCATAAACAACGTCACTAACTGATCTGGTCCAAGAAATCCTCCTGAACAGATCAGCTTTTCTGTTTTGTTTTTGTTTTTTTCTTTTTCAAAATGACAAGCGCAATTTTTAGCATGCCACGGAAGAACTAAAATAAGAAGAAGAAGAAGAAGAATAAGTACGAGCAGAAGACGAAGAATAGTAGAGGAGCTAAGAGTGAAGGTCGCTGAACGACCTTGCTTAATGGTCGGCTGTAGTCTTTGGCTTCTCGGTGTCGTCATTTTACTTTTTTTCCTCTTCTTCTTTTTATTATTATGCTGTTCTTAAGTCACTTTCAAATTCTTATAGAAAAACGAGATAAAAGAAATAAAAAAGGGAGATTTAAAAATTTTCCATTGACTGCAGACCAAAGCGTAAAACGATGTGGTTGAAGCGATCTTTGAATCATGCTTCTTTAATTAGACTCAGCCTAAACAATTTTGTTTTTAAAATATCTTTTTTTTATTATATGCAAATATATCAAAAATTATTTCAAATTAACTGATATAAGCACAATCGAAGAACGTTAAATTAAAAACCGTTTTAACGAATTTTTTGCAAATTGACTTTAGACGTAGTAACTAAGTTAAGGGTAGTCTCCATCTGAGCCCATACTAAGAATTCCAATAACAAGAAAACACTCTTTTAAATTCTTCAATCGAAAAATGTCAATTCCTTTGGAAATTGTAACAAGAATTGGCAAAAATCTTTTGTCAACTATTTTAATGCAATTTGATTTGCTCTTTAACTGATTTTTAAAAGCATGAAACTGTTGAACTATAAAACAGTTAACAAATCTTCGACTCATTTGAATAGACAATAAAAAGTGAAGATGGATTAAAATAAACTTAACCAGTTTAATAAGTTAGTCCGCAGATGCACATATTCATACATACACACATACACATACACATACTCGTACTAGTTGAAGTTGTTTTTTTGTTGAAGTCGAAGTGAACGTATGTATCTCACAGATTGAATGTAAAATTCCTGACGCAATAAAGCCAAAGAATCCGTTGCATTCTTCTGCTGAGGCCTGCACTTTGTGCCTCCCGATCATACCGTTGGACGTGTTCGCTTAAGGTTATTGTGGCGTCCTGCGCCGTTTTAAGTGTGGCAATTAAAGCGTAAAACGTTCTCGAGGGGCAGGCAGCAACAAAGCAGAACACAACAAAACACAACAAAACAAAGCAAAGCAAATGAAACACAGTTGAAAACAATTTAAAACATGAAAAATAACAGCAAATGGAAAAAAATTAAGTGCAAGTCAACGGAACGGAACTGAACCGAACCCAACCGAACAGAGGATACAACCCGAAACACTAGCCAAAAGCGATCTTCAAGAAGATACGCGATCTGATCGGTGCACGGCATACGAGGAGAAGATGTTGCGTCTCTCGATGCTGATTTATTATCAATTTACAGTATGGCTATGGTGGCCATATGTCCTGAATATTTTATAGTAAATTGCAGCTTCAACTTGAATTTAAACAAAATATTTATACATAAATGTGTACATTACATTTGAGTTATTATTTTGATGAACAATATTTGAAATATATGTATTTTGAAAAAAAAATAAAACTTCAATATAGTAAAATTCTGCCATATTATGTTATATTTCTATTGTACATTGACACTAATCTAAGTATCTGCTCAACGTGTATTATAAAATCAAGCGAAGACAGTCCATTAAAAAATTTTCATTTTAACACATACGAACAATTGGCAAATCAATCCAGGTGCGATTAAAATAAAAATCATGTTTAAATTAAAATCAATCAATGATTTCATCTTTAAAGAATATTAAACTTGTACATGGTAAACATTTATACAATTTTTTTACAATATAATTTTTTAGCAATGTTTTCGTTGCCGCCACTGCATTTTTTGAATGTTCAATTGTCATTAAAGAAACATTCGTCTATCAGTTTTCTCCCTCATTTACAATATATCTGTACTGGCATGTTGCAACAATGTACCTTAAGGACAGTACATATTAAAGTATTACAAATATGATTGCTGATATTTTCTCTATAGTCCCCCAAGCGCTTCCCATACAAAATAATACTCTTATGTACGTTTATTTCCATAGAACTGTTTTCAAACATAAGTATCAAACTGTAGGTAATTAACATATTTACATTACTACGTTGATTAACCAAAACATTGTAAAATTCCAGTGGGCCTGGAAAAATCTGTTCCGAATTAGTTTTAAGAAAATATGGTCACCGTAACCGCATGACGCACCCTGAGCAAAGATTAGTTGCAGCACTGACGGTATGAGGTAGCAAAGAAGAAGAGAATAAAACCTGCAGTTTGAGTTTCGGGTGACAGGTTGGTCCACCTCCCATTTATGAGTCGTGTTTGGCGCTCGTTGCCTTTAATAGGGGCGTTTTGTACACTACGCCGATTGCCTTCAGATGAATTGCTTTGCTTGCAAATAAAGCTCTCACCGCAGTTCCTTCGTGCTCTCAACGCTCCTACTTAGTTGCTGCGTCACGACAGTCGTCGGTAAGTCGGTGGCATGAGTGACGGCAGACAGGACTGGCTGAAATGTGTATCACAATAACAATAACAATAACTGCCAAATTGCCTTGAAATGACCACAAAAATTCTGTAATCGAGCTTAATTGCAAGTTTTACAGCTATTAATAGGTTTTATTGTTCCACGGAATGGCAGCAACTCCTCGTTTGTGGTCATTACAAGAAATTCAGCTTTGTTTGGCGATGACAGTGCACAGTACTTATGAATAGATAAAACAGAAATATATAATGAAAATTAACAACTCCGATTCGTTAATTCTAAGTTGGATAATGGAGTAAAACAGGCTTAATAAGCTTCTCTAACATATCATGTTGAAGTTCTGGCATCTTTGGGGCTTGAATTTATTGCATTGTTTCAGGAATCAAATTTTTTTAATGTAATGTAAGCTATTGAATTATCTTTCATCTCTCAAGAGGGGATTGCAGGCTATTAGTTGGGATACTGATGGAACACTGTTTCATACCAGGACATGCTGCTAAGTTGGATCTGGTGCAAAACGTCTCATGCGGATTGTGCATGGAGTACCCTGGAACACCTACTTTGTAACTGCTCAGCACTCGGCAGATCAAGACTAAACAGCCTTGAATCAGAATTTTTCTCCTCACTGCAAGATATTTCCAATCAGAAGGCAGCTTATCTGCTTAAACCTTAAAAAATTTGTATGACTTGCCTCCAATAAATTTTGGTAACTCTAAGGACCATGTGTGATCTCTTAGATCAGCCTAACCTAAATTTTTACGAATAAAATGTTTTTTATTGATTAAGCTTCTATTTATAATTAGTAACTAAGTAATGTAATGTATTAATTACCATTTCATTGTTCGAGTATGTTCTTTATTTATTTTTTTTTGATTTCTTGCAAAGTACTGTGTGGCGCCGGTATAAACATTAAATAAGTATCCTGTGGATGTAACATCTTTTACGGCATTAAGGTTTCTTTTTGTTTTTGTTTTTATTTTGATATGAATGCAATGCAATGCAATAATAAATTCTGTTTCTAAATTTAGCTGATGCTGCTGTGGCCGCTTTGTGGCTAATTTATAATTGCTCGCTGGTTCGCTGGTTCGTTCGATCATTTCTGCAGGATTTCGCTTCCTTAATAAAGACATATGAAGTTAATATGTAGAAAAGACAAAAAAGAGAGAAAATCTTAAGTGCTTTGATTCGATCGGGCTTGCATATGATTGATGTCTTCGGCGGGCATCGCTAAAATGCGTTTAATTTAGCAATTAATCAAAGAATACTTTTTTGCGATCTTACTCGTATGGACCGATTGACATTTTAATTGCAATCGTTGGAAAACACTAAATTGTTAACCCTTTTCAATGTATATGCATCATACATACAATTACATTTATGTATCCTCAGAACCTTAAAAGACCCACTAAAAAATGTATAGAGATGAGGAAAGAATCAATCGGTTTCTGATAAAAAAAAATCAACTTGTTTATATTTTCTTTAGTTTATAACGATTATTTCTTTTCGTTTTATATAATTTTAATAAACACAAAGACAAAGACAGGATCAAAATGGTATATTCAAAATTTTCCTCCGTCAATTCCTTCTAGTGATTTTATTATCTAAATATCTCTAAACAACTATAATTATCGGTCCCTGCAAAAAATAATAGTTTTTTTTTTTTTAATTTTTTACAAATTGTTTTTGTATTAGATAACTTGTCTAAGTTATTGACCATTTTTTTATTTTTAACATTTGACCCTTAAAGATATAGTTAGTGATTGGCTTATTTACGTTCAACCTCCACCAGGAAAATATAAAATATTTTTTTTACTGTCGAGTTGTTCGCCAATGCCAACTTTAAAATTTAGAAAAAATCAATAAACATTAAAGAAAAAACCAACACATTTAAAAAGGCAAAGTCATCGAGGGTGATCCGATAAGAACTTAGCCTACAAAAGAAAAACCAAAATTCTGGAAGAGTGGCTATTTATTTCTCAACACAGTCTCCATTTAGTTCGATACTCTTGATCCAGCGATGCTCCAACTGCTTTAACCCTTTCGAAGAATACGTTTTCTCGAGGCCCTCAAAGTATGCCTCCATCGGGCCTTGAGGCTAATTACTTATCGGATCGCCCTCGTATATGCAGTAATATAAATTAATATATGATTTAATAAATAAAAAAAATAAATATATTAATTATATTTATTATTATAATAATTATTAAAAGGAGGAAGCTTAAATGGAGTGAGAGTGTGTTCAAATATATCTGCAGAATATTTATATTATGCAAAAGGTTTTATTTGTATTTTGTTTCGCAATTTTGTTTGTTTATTTGTCATAAGTAAATTGAAATAGAGTGAGTGTTCCATAGACTTACTTTTTCCATAAATCAACGTTTCATTATTATCACCCTTACTTATGGAACATACAAATTTACGAGAATGTACCCAGTTGGCAATTTCAGGGGTAAAAAGGACTCCCTGGCAGAGACGAGCCCTTCCATTCCCACTGCCATAGTCCTTTCTTTTTTGTATGAAATGTCCCATTTTTGAAGGCCTTCCTTTCCATGAGAAGGACTGTTACTTGGTCTAAAGCAGTACTTCGCCAATTTAATTTGTTTTGGACTTGAAGCCATTTTAAGTTACGACTTCTACTACGCCTTCTCTAGAAGGGACGTCAGAAGGGTTTCATCTTAGAAGCGCGAACGAAAATGCCGACTGGGTTCCTCCTCAAACTACACATTCTTCAATATATAAACGCATTTAAAAGAAGCTGTTAGCGGTTGGACAACGAATTTTAAGTTTTTTTTTTTAAATGCAAATTTGTTTTATTTAGAAAACAAAAAAATTTATCAAATTCTCCGCAAAACACAATTATTACAATTTTCCTCTAACACCCCGTAAAATATGGCATCGAAATTAGTCTGGCAACCTTGACGTTAATGAAACACACATGCGGGTAAATAAAAATTATGGCAAACTAAGGAAAATTTTGCGTGCATACTTTTAGGCATGAAGAATCTTTTCGGTTATAGATACAAATTATTAATTTCAACTTGCGTATTTAAATCGTTTGTTTGGGCTAGAGATTATTTTAATAGTTCATTTAAATTGTTTATTAATTATTCTAACGTTGTATTTATATATTAATATTTTCGCCATATTAGCAAATTTGTGCTATTATCAAGCGAATATGTGTTTTATTCGCATCGTCTTGAAATACCAATAGAACAAAATTAAATGCTTTATATCCAAGTAAAACATTCAATTGAATACAACAAAATTATTTAGTACTTATAGTATAAAGGCTTTTAATTTAAAAGTTTTAAATAAATGATATACAAATGGTAAAATCAAACTCGTAATATTTTATGGACGGTCTTACTTGCTCTTATAAATGCATGCGCAAAGATTATTTCCAGTGTGGTAGAGTGTCGTGGGAAACAGGAGGAAGATGTAAACCGATTTTAACAACCGCTGCTGATGTTGATGATGAATGACCGGCGACTCCATAGAAAAGCGCATTGGATTGTACCAACCAAGATGGAGATATTTGTTCTAGAATGTTAAATAATCGTTGCTTTTCCATTCACAACAAATAATGTTAATCACACTTGCTTTAAATGTTTTCGAAGGCTTAAGGCTGATTTACATCTTAACTTTCTTTAATTTGTTTATACAAATATGATAGTTGTCCTGTTGGAAAACCACAACAACAACAAAACGTTGTTCGACGTTTGCCGTTGGTTGCAATAATGACAACTTAAGTTTTTTGTTCATTAAATAAGTAAGATATATAATTTGATTAGGGTTCGGACTACAGCGCATAATAAGTTATAAAAGAAATCGTAGTTAACTCAAAATTTCCCTAGTAAAGTAGCAAAATATGTGCCTAACAACAGAATAAACGACTGGCGACCTTTTTTTATACCCTTAATTTAAAATCGTGCAATAGCAAGTGCACGTCCCGATGGGTATATTGAGTTTGTTCTTTTATTTGAAACACCCATCAGGAGGCGTGGTACTAGTTTTTTATTTTGTTATTTCTTCATATTAATACACTTTTTCTTTTATCATAAAATTGTATTAAAAGAGTACAAATGTTAAAATTTAAAATCGTAGTAGATTTGAGTGTAAGTGTAGTGACGGACTATTATCGTAGCAAATTTACTTCGATCGTAGTAAGGTCCGAACACTGAATTTGATTGTATGAATTGTAAATATTCGCTTACTTCTTATTTATGTGTTAAAAAACTGTTTTTTAGGAGCTTTCACCCTCCTTCAGAATACAAAAGTGGCAAAAGTGGATCCTCTTTAAGAACTATAAATATGAGTCATACAGGACAATTTTTTACTCATAACAAACAATTAACATAAGAGTTACAAGTTGATTTTATGACTATTTTTAAAACTATTTTAAACTTATCAAATTTAATCATCAGAAAGATTAGAAATCAAATCATTAGAAGTTTAAAAAAGTATGCTCATAATACACACCTAAATATGAATTTGTTTGGAATCAGATAAGTCGTCAGAAAGAAAATGTCTTTTTAGAGTCACTATTTCGAGCTATACGAAATTAATTAGCTGGGCATGCGAGAGGCACATTCATGTTCGCTTTTTAGCGAGTAGCTCAAAACTCGAAATGAATGGTCTCATGCAGTTCATTGGCTTGTTTGTTTATCAAAAGAATCATTTGAAGATATATAGACAATATTAATAAAATAATAATAATAATACCGTAATGAACACCAGTCATTAACAAAATTTTGTTAGTTCGTCTTAAACACATCGAGAAATTTTTTAAAACTTCAATCAAATATCTTTTATGCGCTGAACCAAAAGTGAACACAAAATCGGTGAAGAAATGAATTTTACAAGTAAACCCCATTACCCAACAACACGCATAGTGGTCGTGCCCATACTGGACGATCAGCAGTTCTGGCGGATGTCACCCAATGGACAGTGCTGCCGGACGGTACTGCATGAGGCGCAACATCAGCGTTTTTTGGGCAACAGGTTTGAGTTGATTTTGACAGTTAGATTTTGGCATTCAAATAATAAAATATTAAAATTGGCTGAAAATACACCTGCATGGGGCTCATTGCTAGAATAATTTTATTTTTTTTACGATATTAATGGAACTTTACATTTAAATCAAAGTATTTCATATCAGATGAACGAAAGTGTTTATACAAACTCTGGATAAAAGTTTATGAATGCAGTTTTTACGCTAACGTTTTACCTTGGCTTGTTCGATTCACTTTCTGGTCATTATTATGAGTATTTCACAATGTAGCAAACGTCAACCCAAATACAACACGCTCCACTCAGCAAAGTTTAATAAATATTTTAGAAAACGTTTTACTCCTTTGATTCTAGCTTTAATCAATTAGTTGATTGAGGTAAAAATGTTTTTAATTTAAATAAATATCAGAGACGCTGAGTATTTCACATTATCAAACGAGTTAAGACGGACAGACAAACCAGCAGCCTGTTTATCTGTCTGTCCGGCCCCATATACATTGCTATACATATGTATATATAAATTTATATGTCCATATATATTTCAAGTATTTCTAATTTTACAATCTTCTACCCAAACATGCTCACTGAGTGCTGCACAAAACTAATATAAGTCGATATAACCGACTGTAAATTCTTACTTGTTTTTTTTTTTTGCTAAAGGCATCGATTACGTTGTGTGATTTTCGTAAATTTGGTTTTCACATTTTGCGTAAAAATCCATCAAAATGATCTTAATCGTCAGGAACTTCAAAGCAAAAAAAAAAGTTTTGGCACTGTTTTATCATAAAGTAAGTGTTAAAGAAGAACTATCTTAGGAAAATATCACGAACATAAATATCATCATTCAAAATAGTTTAGCTTAAAAACCTGTGAAGAAAACATGCGATGGCGTGAGAATGGCAACACGGCATTACCATATCGCATCAGCAAATCAACTAATCCGGGATGACATAATCCGGCTTGTTATTTGAGACCAACCTTTGCAATGTGCCTCTACTCAGTCCAAAGGATAAACCAGATCGACGAAGTAAATTAAACAGAAAAACAAAAGCCAACAACATTTAGAGCAAAACAAAACTTAGCAATTCCAACGGCAGGACATCCTACTTAGGGTATAAAAAAAACTGACTTAAAGATATTTTTTCATATATAAAAAACATTATTTTGCATAAAGAAAGAAAAAAATAAACGTACATTCAAAGTGAATAAAGCAAAGAAAAAGGCACACAAAGTCCTTAAGTTATGTTATGCGTCATTTTGGCTGGCAAAAGGAACGCTCGAACAAAGGAGCAAAACGTGTACGTATGCACTCGTATGTACCTAGTCCATACACGCGAGTTGAGGGTATTCAGAGGTACTTAACTAAGGGCAGAATTACGTATTTTCTAAAAGTACAAAAACTCTCAAAGAAAACAAGAAGAAGGAAAAAAATGGAAGCAACGACTTCATCACTTGTTTCCTCTTTACAATTCGCTCTTTTATTTTATTTCCAGTTCTTGTATAAATTCAAATTCAAATCGAAAAATACGAGTACTAAATACTCGAAAGAGGAGACGATCGAGATATCAGGTTAACAGCGTGGCGGATTCGGAGGTGTGTCCCGCATGTCCGTCTTTTACGTTTCGACGCAATCTTCTACGATTTTGATACGATACTCATCTTTTCAAACGCTTTCAAATGTCTGTCGTAGATTTGCACGTGCAGTGATGGGAACAACTTTTTTTTGTCGATTTTGTTTGTTGTTGCTCGTCAACGCACGGTACTTAGCTGTAGTGCAAATGCGAAACAAAACTCAACCAAAGTGATGACATACAACGACAAGACACTTTTATGACTCCCAACCAACATTTAATATTATTCTTTAAAGTCACCTGAAATTCCTCTCATTTAGCAGTCAATATGAGTCCTAAAAGTCGAGTTTAAAAATATTAATTACCTAGTAAGTAGACTCATTCAATATTCTTTTGTGAAGCTTTCATCGTCATGAAAGACTCAGAATGGGTGTCATAAAAAGTCATAAAATTAAGGTTCGAAAAGAATTTCTTTAGAACAAAAATAACGCCTTTATGATGAAGGCGTATTTATGATCTCAATTTAATTTTTTATTGCTTATTTTATGATATTTTTGTTTAAAAGAATTATTTAAAATGTATACAAAATAGCTTAAACAAAAACAAAATCACACTTTATACAAAACAAAATTGGATGATTAACTTTGTACGTATAATTGTTTGCAGAATAGTCGGCTCATTAATAAGATTTAAGATTAAAGATACATACAAAACACAAAATTTAGGAGGATGAAGATGAAGAGTCAGAAAGAAATATGAACGGCCATAATTTAAGAGTTCTAAATATTACACTCACAACACATTTCTAAATCAGAATCATTTTGGAATCGAAAATTTAAGCGCTCATAATATAGTCAAATCAAATTTTCTTTTTAAACTTACAATTACGAGTGCTCCGAAATTGATCACATGTCTGTGAGCTTGTATGCATAAACGAACTTTTGATTACGAGATATTTCAATGCGACAGAGTACTGTGCAACACTTATCAAGGAAAGTTGCTCAACTTGCGCCTGATCAAAGATCACAAACAATGGCAGAGTGAAGTCTCCTCTTCGCCTTTGCGCACAACGCACAGGACGAGCGAGTAGAATGCTTTAAATTTACGTTTTCAAATTCACATGATTTCTGCATATCTGATTTCTTTTATTATTACTATGAAGTTTTTTTTTTATTCATTTGTAATACAAATTTAAACGCGAGTTCCAATTCAATTTGTGTGTCTTTCGATGAGGATGAGGATGATGATTTGACGCTTTGGCTTGTTGCAGTTGTACTTTTTGACGTAATAGTTCATTTCCTGGGTTCCATTTTCAAATACACGAATTCTCGCTCTTATTCGATGTTGTATTTGTCTTATGTCATTTCCTGTTGATGTTGTTTTCTTGGTTTTGAATTCTATGACTCGGAGCCATTTTGGTTGACATGCTCTTTTGATCTTTAAAATTGTCGTTCGTTCCTATGCCGGAAGTCAACGAAACGGTTTTAACTTCCTGTTATTCGGGAAGGCAACCTTTTAATTCACGCAGTTTCGTCGTCTCGTTTGTTTACATTTTCTATTTATTTTTGTATATAAATTATAATATTTTCGCGCCAAACACGTTCGAATAGAAAACGAAGATTTAATCGTTCAAAAGTCGTGTGAAAACAAATCTTAAAGCTAAAGGCCGTTTTCGAAATAAAGAATCTAACAGTCTTATTACGTTTTTCAAAACGAAAGATTTCGTTTCGTTACAAACTCACTCACTTTTGTCGAAAATTATAATTTTATATTTTCCAAAGGCTCTTTTATTGACAGCTTTTTTCATTATACTTATACAAATTGTCAAAATTATTTTGGCTTTACTTCTCTATTCGTTTCCTTTAATACTCGTACCACGTGGACATAGGGTATCAATAACACCTAAGCGCCATCGCGTACGATTCTTTGCTTTATCCTTAATCTCCGTTCAAATCCGTCCAACACCTTCCAAGTTATTTAGCTTTCCAATCTACCGCCCTTATCTACGTTTCATGCGGCGTACCAGACAGTCTTGGGGTTCCTCGTTATGCTTTGCGGATAGTGGGTTCAGGGGTTCTATATTAAATATATACATATATATATATATTATATATTCTTTATTCAATAGTACCGAGAACACAACCGATCTTTAAGACTCAGGTTGTTATATACAGTAGTATACAAAGTAGTATGCAAAAAAAGTAATTATAATAATACAAGGCAGAGCATTTGTAAAAGTCGGTAAGTCGAAATATATTATTTTACATTTTTCATTAACTGTCATATATACAATATTTATACAATAGAAATTGTACATATGTATTTAAGCAAGGGTAAATAGCAATTCCAAATATCGTTCAATCTGTGATTCAGTTAGTTTTTATCTGGTTGAATTTATTTATTGTATATCGAAGAAGTCAGGCAGTGTCTGTCTGAAATTTAACGCAAGTTAAATAACTTTTTTTGTTAAGGGTTTCCAAAATGAACGGAAAAGTTAGAAACAAGCAAAAAATTTAACTTCGATAATTAGCTTTTAACTTTATAACTATTTCGAGCCCAGTTCTACATATGTATATGTATATGTACATATATTTTTCACATTTTTATTTCTAAGAAGGATTTTTGCCTTTCCATTTCTCTTTCAGTTACCCAAATTTGGATTTTGTATCTTTTATGGTTTGGACATATTGCAATAATATGTCATTGATACCTTCTTCCCATCGTTTGTCGGTGACTTTGCTTAACCAAGGCAACTAATTACTTTATATGGGCATTCTCTAGGTCCCAAATTCCATTGGTAAGAGAGCAGGATCTTTGCTAGACCAGAGAATTTTATGTTTTCCCTCGAAATTACGCTCAAGAGTCAATGACTCTGAAGACCAATAAAAGAAATCTTTTAAGTTCTGATTAATTTTTGTGGTTTTTCTCGTAAAAGTTTCTTATGAATTTCTGGTTTTTTGATTTAACGCTTCTCATTTGTAGTATTCAGAACCTATAAAGTTTTATTAGAATTCGGATGAATTTCTTAATTGTTTAAGTACATACATATATGTTTGTATATATGCACATTTTGTTAGGCCGGATATAATTGCTAAAGTCAAATTACGAAAATGTAAGATCATCATTAAAGAAAATAAACAAATAAGCACTTAAAAAATGCAAATCATGAACTTCTTCTCATTTAACACCCGACGACTTAATCCTTCCTGCATAGCATCTGCCAAGAAATCAAAATTTAGCATGACCATTTGTTGAATGCAATTAACAAGAAAAATATTTGAACTCAACACTTTACTAATCTGCAAGTGTCAATCGAAATGAGATACTGTCAACTCCCTTACACACAAACCAGAAAAAAAGGAAAAAAAAACAGAAATCAATGCTTGCAAAATGAACCCTTTGCGCAGAGAAGGAATGTGCACGTTCTTTGTAAGAATACGAAGAAGTTAAAAAATCCTGCAGCAGCACCATCAACCATCATAATCCTGCGAAAATTCGTTGAGCAAGCAGGGAAGCAAACGAGCAGCAACCCTTAGAGCTGTCATGGTTGTTCTCGACGTCGTGATTTCTCGAATCAAAAAACCGACATTCGTCTTTTGGAATTTTGGAATTTAGCTGAAAGGACCTGTCGCTCAGATTGCGCCTTTTGCTCAGCCATTGAATGCGAATTTGTTGCATGTACGCGATTTGAATCATGCCTTGCCCTGCCCTGCCTTTTCTTTTCTTTTAATTTATGAAATTTGATCAAATAATTTTGCTGCTGAAAAGGACATTCGATCATTTTACATGCTGTGCTGTGCTGGGCTGTTCCTTCTTGTTTCTTCGATTGTGGGCTTTGTTCGCTGCTGGTTTCCTTTGTTGTCAGGTTGTGTTGATCGTTTTCAATTTTGTTTACTGTGATTACATGTTAATCTCGAATATCTGATGCGCTCGTCGGGCCATGTTGAAACGTTGAGTCATTCTTGTGCAGGGGGAGACTTCGTGCTTCCCACGTAGTTGATATTTGATATGCGTCAAAATCAAAATGCCGGCTTCGCGGTAAAGTGATTTTCTTCAGGTAGCAGCTATGATGCAAATATTTTATTCGGAGAATACTTATTAAGTTAATCGCGACATTTTTAATGTCCAGAAAGAGATGAAATATATCACCTTCTCACCAAGTCTATGCAATCAAACCAAAAGTCAAGTCAGGTCAGATCAATTCAGGTCTGATGTTGTACTAGAGTCATTTGCAATAAAACAAAAAATATTACAATCACTTTTATTCGAAGTGTCAAAGTGATAATGTCTTTATTTAAATACAGTATTAAAAAGAGATTTCTCAGATTTTCTAAGTAAGATATTTCTTTTAAAAAGTATCCGTACGATAGTTTTATGTATACTCAAGATGTACTTGAAATTGTTGTCATATTTTTTTCGTTTTCATAAATAGTTCATTTACCCTTTTGTTATTAACTCAGAATCCATTTATTTAAGTTAAAAAGTAACTGAATGTGAGATATATATATATATATATCTATATAAATATATATATATATATATATATATATATATATATATATATATATATATATATATATATATATATATATATATATATATATATATATATATATATATATATATATATATATATATATATATATATATATATATATATATATATATATATATATATATATATATATATATATATATATATATATATATATATATATATATATATATATATATATATATATATATATATATTCGTGAAAGATATATATTTTTAATTTCTTAAATATTTACTAGTTCAATTGAAATTTTAAATCTGAATTGTGGCAAAACAAAACTATATTAGCCGGTTTTCATTAACATGGCTTCTTCGTTACTTTTCCAAGACTTTTGCTGCTCCATTGGCGAATACTTCCTTCAGCACATTTAGGCGACATATCTTTCATCAAGCAATTCAATATACTCTAAGTAGGAAATGCCAGAATTTCGCGCCAACATTTCGCAGTTTAATTGAAAGACACGTGATAGTTCAGTTTCGGATGTACGCTTGATTTGAGTTTTTCTTCTTTTGTGGGCTTTGTTTTTGTTTTGGCAATAATTAATTATTTAATTATTTAGCGTATTAAGAACCTGAACTATCGTAGTGGACGTAGAATTGATCCGTCCTATATCCTAAAGTGGGGGTGATATTGTTCCATGACCCCCACTTTTGGTAAAGTGTTCGAAAATGGTCATATAAAATCAGATAAACAATTTTTGATTTATAGGTGCAATATAAGGGAAATAATTGAATAGTTTCACTTAGTTTGACAAATTGTGGGCGTGGCAAATTTTTGTTGTATCCCTGGCATGAGCACAGCAGCTCTTAGATAGAGATTCCTTTATATAGTATTTATATAACGATTTTCTGAATAAGTCAATACATAAATTAGTAAATAAATCTGAAAAAAACAAAAACACATTTTGTAACACTTTACGACATGATGGCGAATTGTTGTTGGTGTTCCTTTTACCCTGTATTGCCATCTTTATTTTGGAAATAATTTTTGGAAATTTTTATTAAAAGCGCATAACACGAATTGTGTGATCCTGATAAAACATCAAAATGTTATATATATATATATATATATATATATATTTATATAGATATATATATATATATATATCTCACATTCAGTTACTTTTTAACTTAAATAAATGGATATATATATTCGTGAAAGATATATATTTTTAATTTCTTAAATATTTACTAGTTCAATTGAAATTTTAAATCTGAATTGTGGCAAAACAAAACTATATTAGCCGGTTTTCATTAACATGGCTTCTTCGTTACTTTTCCAAGACTTTTGCTGCTCCATTGGCGAATACTTCCTTCAGCACATTTAGGCGACATATCTTTCATCAAGCAATTCAATATACTCTAAGTAGGAAATGCCAGAATTTCGCGCCAACATTTCGCAGTTTAATTGAAAGACACGTGATAGTTCAGTTTCGGATGTACGCTTGATTTGAGTTTTTCTTCTTTTGTGGGCTTTGTTTTTGTTTTGGCAATAATTAATTATTTAATTATTTAGCGTATTAAGAACCTGAACTATCGTAGTGGACGTAGAATTGATCCGTCCTATATCCTAAAGTGGGGGTGATATTGTTCCATGACCCCCACTTTTGGTAAAGTGTTCGAAAATGGTCATATAAAATCAGATAAACAATTTTTGATTTATAGGTGCAATATAAGGGAAATAATTGAATAGTTTCACTTAGTTTGACAAATTGTGGGCGTGGCAAATTTTTGTTGTATCCCTGGCATGAGCACAGCAGCTCTTAGATAGAGATTCCTTTATATAGTATTTATATAACGATTTTCTGAATAAGTCAATACATAAATTAGTAAATAAATCTGAAAAAAACAAAAACACATTTTGTAACACTTTACGACATGATGGCGAATTGTTGTTGGTGTTCCTTTTACCCTGTATTGCCATCTTTATTTTGGAAATAATTTTTGGAAATTTTTATTAAAAGCGCATAACACGAATTGTGTGATCCTGATAAAACATCAAAATGTTGACAAGTATGCAGCTCCTTTAGTAGTAAATAATGAATTATGATGTGCCCATTCATGATCCTCGTCATCTGATAACACTTTGCATGTATTCATTCGATCAACACGATCGCTTAAAGGACTGATGAGGGTTCCTTGAACTCTTCTACACAAGCTAAAAGTAAAATACAACAAAGAAAAAAGGTTGCTAAGATATGTACGATAAAGTACGCCCACTTCAATAGATTAAATGGCATTTAAAGGTCTTCAACATGTCCTCTTCACAATGGCTGCCCAGAAACTGCTCAATAATAAGCTGAATTTCAAATGCTCAAGTACGTGGAGCAAAAATCGTCTTCTTTCTCTATTCATGGATCGATTGTGAACCCTTTCGGATCGTTCCTTGTAATCGATCAAAGAATGTTTTCCAATTAAAATACATTTCTGGGAAGATGATGATCGTTGTCTTGAATAGGACCGAATTGCGTCGTTTTTAAACTTTTGATAATGACTGTTGATCCTGATGATGATCGTATTGATTACCGAGCAACTAAATGCTCGATATTTCACGGGCACTTGTGCCTTTCCATTATGTTATTTGCGTGATATTGTGTAAGTAATGCTTGTAACGTCAGTGAAGCAAAATAAATTGTTGTAAAAAGTTAAAGGATCAGGTGCGGTTTTATTGTGGCACAATGAATCAATTGAGAATCGGGTATTTGATTTCAATGGAGCATAAATCCTCAGAGGTTGTTTTCCGCGTTGTTGTACATTTTCACAAGCATTTTCACACAGTACGATTACAGGTTATTGATCTCTAATGGTGGCTTGAAGTAATCACAAAAATGCTGCCATCTTAATTTGGTTAATTTGATTGTACTCGTATGTATGTATGTACATGAGGGTGGTTCTTAGGAGAATATAAATTTTTTTCTAACACTGAGTATAACAACTCCACCTGATAATATTCACACTCCGTGTGCTAATTATGCAATGGGAAGGCGTAGCAAACATTTTAGAAAATTTTACAAAAACACAATTTCGACTTATTTATATGTAACAAAGTTCACTTTTAATATATTACATTATGTATTCATATGTGATGAACTCAAAAATTCTATAAAATCCAGGATAATACGTGCATCGAAATAATGTAATTACTTAAGTTTTTTTTTAGAAAGCAGCTACTGAAGATTGGCCATGAAGGTTTAGCATGTCTTAAGAAGCAATCAAAAGCTTTTGAAGTTACTTTCGAGGAACTACACATTTCTTTGGACTTGTCTGTTATGTCATTTATTTTAAGTACTTACTAGACCGAGCCCGCTTGTCAGACTAATTTATAATAATATATTGAAAAATTTTCGAAGAAATTACTTAAGATATAATTTTCGAAGTCTTCGACTTCGCTTTGAAATTTCGAAGCCTTCAAAGGAAAGTTACAGCCTGATTTTATAATATAGATCAGAAACTCCGTTTATAGGTCTAGAACCTAAACAGGCATGTGGCGAATGAGAAGATTTGTTGACACTAAACATATCAAGGTAGAAGCTATTCTTAGCCTCAGCAGAAGGATATTAATTCATACATTGAACTATTAACAGGACACTGTAGCCACAACTACCGTCTGAAGAAACTAGTGGAACAGGAAATGGCAGAGCATATTCTTTGTACTTGTCCAGCGGTGGCAAGACGCCGAGTTAATTAACTCACATAGACAGCGGGATTATATTTCCAAATCACCTTGTTAACATTAAGCCCTCAATAGTGACGAAATTTGTTTGCTAAATATTATTTACTACTAAAGTACTTTTCAATTGACCTGCGGTATTTAAAATAGTATGTTTGGAAATACATATGTACATTATTTTATATAATAAAAGTGATAGGTCAAAATTGCGTTTGTCTTTTACAAATAAATGTCAATATGTTGGAAAGTCCATAAATGTCATACAAATAACCTAAAGAAAAGGTAAATGAGAATGAAGTGAACAAAATCAAAACGTTTGATTTTATTCATATAAATACCTTATCTTTAGTATCCTTTAAATGATGTGGACTTTCCTACAAATTGTCTGCAATTCAAATTATCTAATTATCTAGTTTGGAAAAACCACAAGACCATCATAAACCAATGAAAACTACAATCAGAAGTATAAGGAAAAATACTTGAGAAAATTGTTCGCTTGATTGTTTGCGTGTTGGTTACAAACGGACAAACAGTCGGGCGAATTGTGTCAATACAAAGGTCCTGGCATATTGAGACATGTCAACAAAATTTCCAACTTTCTAACCCCTTGGCTGAGATCAAAACGTTTAGAAATCGTTTTGCAATTAGCGCCTGGCGACAGAGCCGATCTATTGTGCTGCAGTGCAGTGCAGGCACACGTTCCAGGTTTTGTTTTATGACGATCGTCTGTAGTCAAGCTCAAAGTGCTAAAGAATCATTCATAAGGTCACACATTTCAAACACTTCGAGTCATAAAAACTTTCGAATTTCAAAAGAAAGTTGAATAAAACGAAAGAAAAAAACCACGAAACTGGCGACAACTGCTAAGCGTGGCGTGGCGTGTCGTTGCTTTGATGCTTTGCCACCACAGTTGTTGTATTTTTGAAAGCGTTGCAAACGCACTTTATTCGAAGACAAAAAGGTGCTAATATGTTTTAAAACATTTTTTATGATTGTGGCTTCCTACTTTTGCTGTTGTTCAACTCCGAACGTCCTTAAGCCAGACACGTACCTTCAAACGAATTGGCTGCGAGGTGTCCTTTGAAGTGTCGTTCCGTGAAAATGCACTAAACGAGCCGATTTGTATAATTGCCCAACTAAAACATTACACCCGCTTATTCAGGAAAATCCAACGCTCTCGAAAATTCCATAAAATTTAATTTTGAAATTTAAATTGGATAGAAAACTGAAAAATTCACACATTTGTGTCTGTCGTTTTTAATATTCCAAAATCATGTTTAAACTAGAAAGAGAACTAGTTCCTATGTCTAGTTTCATTTAAACAATTAAAAATAAAAAAATATATAGATAGATAGATAGTTAGATAGTTAGATAGTTAGATAGATAGATAGATAGATAGATAGATAGATAGATAGATAGATAGATAGATAGATAGAAAGATATATAGATAGATAGATAGATAGATAGATAGATAGATAGATAGATAGATAGATAGATAGATAGATAGATAGATAGTTAGATAGTTAGATAGTTAGTTAGATAGATAGATAGAAAGGTAGATGGCCGCAAAAAGCTTTTTAAGATCAACTTGACTGGAGTAAAAGGCATTTCTGACAATTTTTACTATGGCAATTTATATTTAGCATCTCGAGTTCCAGCGCCTCATCCACCTTGTGCGTATGAATCGGCATTAACTGCACCAAAACCATTCGATTCTTATGTTGGAACTCAAACAGAATATACTTAAGCATATACTCGTAGTTTTAATATGGTTGGTATCGATCAGAATTCTCAATTCGTAATTATTGAAGCTTTGTAATGCGAGCATCATGAATAATTATTCCCACGATCTACCCCAATTATGGGCGACTGCTAACCGTAGATTGCGAGTAGTGAAATGTCATGTCATCTGGATTAATTCGAGCATCAACCAAATTGGCCATGAGCTGCAAAAAGAGCAACATCTCTGGCAGCGTTTGTGATCACCCGCAAAGCATAGCATAGCATCACACGCGATTCTAATAAAGTTCCCGAGCATTCCCATACACCTTACACCAGTAGATGCTGACAATCACCCACCTACAATGAAGTCGATGACCATGTTACATACCACCCTTGATGTGTTACAACTTCGGCAATTACACTCGTCATAGCAGAACGTTAAGGGTGGACTGTGCAATTGGAAATCCATTCTAATGATACCCTTCACAATATCATACGCAACGTTTTATGGAACTTAATCATATCAAATTTGAATGAGGAACGTTTTCCCTGAATTCATTTGAATTTCATTTTTACGTTCGTTCGTTAAATTTAATAGTAAATGAGTACGACCGAAAAAATTGTTACTGCATTCTCACGATCATCAGGAAACATTCATTGACTTGGACTTAGGACTAAATTTTTTATTAATTTTAATAATTGTCATGACAGTTTATTAAATATAAATTTTATATTGTGTCAGAAGCCAAAGTATTTCCAAAAAATTATTACAAGTCAAGAAAATGCTTATTAACTCAATTGACAGGACACCGCTGTTTCGGAATACGCTACTACGATTATTCCTCATCAGAGTCTTTTGTTTAGAAACAAGCGAGAATTCCAACAGAACTCACAAGCTTCAGAACGCAAGAATAGAACCTCTTACGATTGTTGTTATTACGTTTATTATATGCTAGTATATAATGTGTAGATAGTTTAATCCATTTACGCACCTCCTGTCCCAAGTGCACACCTCGCTTAAGTACCCAATATTTTCAATATAAATTTCCCTTCTTAAGAGATTTCCCGCATATTTGTCACACCCGCTTACCTACTCAATATTCCTTATCTTTAATACCAAATCTAACTTAAAATGTCCCATTATAAGTGCAAATTTGAGATCGAAAAATTTTAATATGGCAACCATAATAAAAACTCAAAAATCTTTACGGGCTTGAATAAATAAATTTCTTGAATAAATAAAATTCAAAAACAAACATTTTCTTTTTTTTAAGTGGCTTCGCAACAGCTTCCAAAACGGTTTCTTGATAAACTTTGATCGATGTTTTGACTCCTTGTTCGCAGAAATGCAACTAAGATTTCGCTGTATTCTTAACTTGACGGCTTTGATGACTTGCGGCGTCCGACTTGTCCGTGGACTGTGGACCTGTGGTGGTCTTTGATTTGCCTATTTGAAAAGCGCTATAATAGCGATATGATTCCCGTTATCTGACCACTCCATGATGGAAGCTGACACAATTTTGAATACCCGTTACAGAAGTTAGCTTCCAAAAATCATGTGTTAATTACAGGGTATGCTCAATTCTACAATTGGAATGGGTGCGCAACAGATGAAGTGTGAATGTACGAAAATGGTAATTGATGAATTCTCTTACGAATTTGGAGCCAATGAAAGTTTTCGCTACCGTTTTGGAGAACGTTAGAGAATACACAAAATTTTAAGTCGTCAAAAGCATAAAGAACCGCGTAGGTGAAATGGTAATGCATGCAATCATTATTTTAAAAATGATTAAAATATAATAATACTCTACTGCGTAAGAAGAAAAGTTGGCATATATACGAAGCCGAAGGCTCCCTAAATATCGCCCACGGAAAAATCACACAAAAAATTAAGGAAAATGACCCAAAATTTGTTTTGCGATTTAAAAAAATGAAAAAACGACCAAAAAAATAAAAAATAAATTTTTGCCCACAATAAACTTTAGGGTGGCCATTGTTGATTCAGGCTTAGACTTAAGGATTATGTTTTTTTTGGCTGTAGGTCGGCCACGCCAGAAAACTTTGATGAAATAAAAAATACAAAATGTTTGTATATAGTTATTAGCGAATGCCCGGCATGCGTTGCAATGCCACTTAAAAAAATGGTAGCAGAACTTCCCGGTACTTCCCGGTACTTTCCGGTACTCCCGTTAGTTAGCGGAACTTCTCGATATTCACCGGTGTAACGATTCTGAGTTATGGCTTTGAAATTATCGGCATACAAACTCAGAAACAAAATCCCAAATTTTTAGGAGCAATATTAGCAATGTCATCGTATATTATCACGTAATTAATCAAATTGTGGGCGTAATAAGTGGGCGTGGCAAATTTTGTACATCCTGTTATTCTTCCCGGTGCATCCCGTAACATGTTTTCTATTTAGCACATCAAGTTTCTGAGCAAATGGTGGTAGGCGTAAAAATGATCCACCCTTTTTTTGAAAGTGTGCGTTAAATTGATCCAACCTCGCCCATTTTTTGGGGAAGTTATCGACAGTGTCTATACAAACTCAGATACCAAATTTCAGATTTTTTGGAGCAATATTGGCGAAATAATCGAATATTTTAACTTATTTTTACAAATTGTGGGCGTAATAGGTGGGCGTGGCAAAATTTTCTTTGCCCGAAACCTAAGTTGGCGTGAACACAGTAACTCCCTAAAATTTCATCAAAATCGGATGAATGGTTTAGACGCCCATTTGGTACAAAGATAGAAAAATAAGAAGAAGGATAGAAAGAAGAATTCATTTTTATATATATAGATATACAATACATACATACGAGTATGTGTAATAAAGTTCTAGACAAGTAAATATAATTGTTGTAATTGTTTTTAAACAAAAAAAATCTTCAACTGGCGCTCGACAATATGGAGACAGTTATAAATATTATTCTACCATCAGCCAGACTTTGCGCTTGTAATTTTATTACAGCATTTCATGTGTCTGTCTACAAGGTAGAAATGCGCGATCTGGCACGCCATTGTAGACTTCATGCGCAGACGTTGTTCTTGTCGGAGATATATGTTGTAAATGCGGAGATATAAGATGATATTATAAAAATGAAATAATTGTTGTTTTTTTTTTTGTTTAGCTTTTTAATCCGCTGCTTTTTGAAATAGTTAAGAAAACTCTTAAAAAACACTTAAAAAAAGAAAATGTTAGCGGAACTTCCCAGTACTCCCCGTTATAGCGATTCTGGGCGTTAAATTGATCCAACCTCGCCCATTTATGGTGATGTTATCAACATTGCCTACACAAACTTAGATATCAAATTTCATATTTTTAGGAGCAATATTAGCGAAATAATCGAATATTTTAACTTAGTTTTACAAATTGTGGGCGTGGTAAATTTTCTTTCCCGAAATCATCCTTGCCGTGAGCACAGCAACTCCCCAAAATTGCATCGCAATGGTTTAGACGCGCATATGGTACGGGTTTATAAGCGCTTACAAAAATGAAACCAGCATCCATGGCATTTTGCATTGGGAATAGTTTCACTTGAAGAATATCGCAATGCGCCTTCGATATCGGTAACAAAACTTTCGGGTTCCATATTAAAAATATTTAAAATTAATTTTGTTTTATATTTGTCAGTGTAATATGAAATCACATGCGCGCGCATTACGCCGTGCAACGCTTGGCGCGTTCTCAACGGGAAGTGATGCGCATATCACGAACATTTCCTCTTCCCCCCCTCCCCCACCGGTTTAAAAATATCTGTGGCATGAAAATAACGACATATCGTCTGTTCCTTGATTCAATCTCCTCAAAAAAATCACTAATAAAAAATCTGCAAATATAAATCGGAAAAACATTCTAAAACGAAATTCTTTAAATTTGGTATATGAAATATCGCCCACTTTTTTGTTGGATTTTTTCATTTTTAAAAGTTGGGAGATTTGTCATTATGACAAATATTTGGGAAAAAAACACCCAAATATTGTGTTTTTTATAGTCAGTGTTGCCAACTTTTCTGGGTACTTTTTCCCTTCTTTTTTTGGGCAACATTTTCGTGGACGTTATTTCAGGAAGTTATTATTAGTTATTAGTTATTATTAGAACGAAAGCAAGTTTTTTTTTTTACTATTTAAAAACCAGCTAAATTAAAAACATTTTTCAATAAAAGACGTTTTATTTAGAAACCAATTCAATTGAACTACATTTGACGTTAAAACTTATAATTGAAACATGTTGATTATTAAAGTAAAGTCTATATAAATAAAAATGAATGTTTCTATCTTTGTACCATACGCGCGATTAAACGATTCATCCGATTGCGATGAAATTTTGGGGAGTTGCTGTACTGACGCCAAGGATGGTTTTGGTCAAACAAAAAAAAATTTCACGCTTCCACCTATTATGCCAACTTAGTAAAAATATTCGATTATTTCGCTAATATTGCTCCAAAAAATCTGAAATTTTGTATCTAAGTTCGTATGGGTATTGCCGACAACTTCACCAAAAATGGGCGTGGTTGGATCAATTTAACCCCCACTTTAATATAGAAAAACGGGATGTATAACAGGATATACAAAATCTGCCACGCCCACTTATTACGCCCACAATTTGTTTAATTAAGTGAAAATATACGATGACATTGCTAATATTACTGCCGATAATTTCACCGCCGTAACTTAGAATCGCTACAGCGAGAAGTACCGGGGAGTGCCAGGAAGTTCTGCTAAGATTTTCTATTTATTGCAACGCATGCCGGGCATTCGCTAGTAAACCATAAAATGAATTAACAAAGTTGACATTTATTTCTCTCTGTGAGAATTTTAATGGGCAGATCTGTCTTAAAAATTGTTTAACAGCAAAAATATTGAACAATTAAGCAGACCGGACCGCGCTGTTCCAGAATATGCTACTATTCCTCAACAGCGGTATTTTTGCTTGGTGAAGCTTTGTGATTTCATGTCCGTCTTTAAGCTTCTTCGGTTTAGAAAAGAGCGAGAATTCAAAGAAAACTCCCAAGTTTCAAAACACAAGAATCGCTGAAGAGACGCGAACGAAAAAAGCAAAACCAACTGAACAATTTTGTTGTTGCTGTTATTTTCTGTTATTTTTCATTCTTTTTTCGGTGTCCAACCAACATGAGTAACTGTAGTTTGGTTCAAAAAATAATTTTTACGTATGAAAACAAAAAAAAGGCCCTCCGAAAATAAAATTAAAAGGGTTGAATTTGACATTCTTTTCCATTTAAATGAGAATTTTGATTATTTGCAATTGTGTCGACCAACTTTTGTTCTGTGATAAAAAATGCAACTTGCAACATATCAAAAAAAAAGATACCTTAAAAAAATCTGCTAACATGCCGACAAATTTTAAATAGAAAATGGAAAGCGGAACTCCTCGATAGTTTTTGTGTCTACTATAAACTGGGGTAATTAATCAAACCGCGAATTGCCATTGCTTTTACAGCAAAAGGACAGGCGCGTATTTTGTGAAGATGGTTTCTCTCTTGAAATTGCGCAAATCTGTTGCGCCACACAGGGTAAGAATCATTAGAGAGGTAGTACGACCTTTCGTCTTTTTTGTTAATGATTTGCAGTAGATTTTCTCACAGTTATATTGTAGTATATGACAGAGATCGCTATGGAAGTTCAGTACAATTTTGCCGTGAGGGTGAAAAAGAGATGCAATTGAGTTAACCAATCAGCGAGCACTCCTGAGGGATGATCATTAGTGTTTTATGGTTGTTGAGCAAAAAAAAAAAAAAGAGTATAAATAAGGCCTTGGTTAAACGATCTAAAGACAGCAATCGTATTCAGAAACTCATTGAGTGCAGTTCGTCCTCGTGCATGAGAGTAACATAAAGTAAATAAGAATTATATTCTTAAACGAAAGCTGACAGATTTGTGTTTGTTGGCTGCTAAATAAAAATATAAAAAATTAAAATTGGACTTTTTCGTGCGTTGTAATCGTAATCGTAATTGTAATAACGTTCAATCAAAATGTCGGTCGATATATCATCAAATAGAATGGATCAGAAGTTCAACTCCGTGAGCATATCGCCTCCAGCATCGAGTAAGTTTCTTAATTAATAAGAAAAAGTGTATACAAAAAGTGTTATAAAAACCTCATCTTCATAAAATAACGGGAATCAGTTATATACTGTGTACATCTGTCTGTTCCGTGTTGTTCAAGTGTTGATGCAATTAAAAAAAATCCCAATTAATTCGGCTGAAAGTTTGAACACTTAAAGGTTCCAATTGTTTGTTGTGAGGAGCTACATTTTAAGTAACATGAAAATGTGTACAAAAAAGGGTTATGAAAAGCTCATCTTTATTTAATATCCCAAACTAACGGGAATCAGTTCTATAGTGTGTACATCTGTCTGTTTTGTGTTGTTCAGTTATGGATCAGTACCTCAAATATTCGGCCGGCGGTACTTCTCTACACGAAGTCAAAAAATCAAAAATCAAACTTACAATTTTTTTCTTTCTGGCTTTTAGGTCGTATTTTATATCACGTTGCTTGCAAGGTTTGTCGTGATCACAGTTCTGGAAAGCACTACGGCATCTATGCGTGTGACGGCTGTGCGGGTTTCTTTAAACGGTCTATACGCAGAGCGCGTCAGTATGTCTGCAAGTCACAGAAACAAGGACTGTGTATGGTCGATAAGACACATCGCAACCAATGTCGCGCCTGTCGTCTGCACAAGTGCTTTGAGGTAGGCATGAATAAGGATGCCGTTCAGCATGAACGCGGGCCTCGTAACTCGACGTTGCGCCGTCAAATGGCAATGTACAAGGAAGCCTTGTTGAGCACCGCAGAATTGCCTCAAATCACCCAAGAACTCCTGATGAATTCAAACGCGATGAATGGTTTTCATGGCATGCCTATGTCCATGCCAGGAGGACACCATACTCACCATACAATGCCTGGCGGATATCCAGCGCCAGTTGTTTTAGATTTATCTGTACCACGCGTGTCGCATCATCATGGTCACCCGGGTTTCTATGCTCCCACCTCTGCATACATGAATGCTTACGCAACTCGTATCTTGCCTCCAACGCCGCCACTTATGGCAGCCGAACATCTTAGGGAAACCGCCGCCGAACACCTGTTCAAAAACGTCACCTGGATTAAGAATGTGAAAGACTTCAACGAACTGCCCAAGCACGATCAATTACTGTTGATCGAGGAGTCCTGGAAGGAGTTCTTTATTTTGGCGATTGCACAGTATCTTATGCCGCTCAACTTTGCGCAGCTGCTCTTTGTCTATGAATCAAATCTCTCAAATCGAGAGGCAGCAAACATAGTTGCACGTGAAATACACACATTCCAGGATGTTCTCAATCAGTTGTACAATCTCAATATCGACAGCGAGGAATACGATGGCCTGCGTTACATAATGCTCTTTCGCAAAGCATTGACTAATGACAATGAATACTTGCCCAATAATTCGTTTACTGGCAGCGGTAGTCCCAACTCAAGTGTTTCGGACTCACGCAGTCTAATCAAGTCATCCAAGGTTTCCATTTTTCATGAAAACGCGCGCAATAATCTGCAAAGGTGCATTACGCGAAAACATCCAAACCAGCAATTACGCTTCCAAACAATTTTGGGCTGTTGCTCTCTCATGAACAATATTTCCAACGTTACGATTGAGGAGCTGTTCTTCCGCAAGACTATCGGCAATATCACCATGGTACGTCTTATATCGGATATGTATACGCATCGTTTGATATGATCATCCTGAAGAAAACTTACAAAGTGGATCAGGAATTTCCTGACTCAAAGCTTTTCACACGCACTTGAATGGCCTGGCGGCTAGTTTCGGAAAGTGCTCGCCACTGCGAAATATCGACGAACCTTGGAGCGTTCAGTGCGATGTCTGCTGAAAGTAAAGTGACTGATTCAGTAAGCTCAAGCATATATAACGAAGTTATATATAGAAAAAAAAGTTGATCGTTTTGTTAAGTTTTTAATTCTATTTAAAAAATAAGTTTTACATATTAAAAAATATTAAAGTTGTACTAAGACCTCATTCAAACTTTTATTTGCTTATTTAACTTGTAATGGACCGAGTCGGAAATTTATGTTTTAAACTACAACAAAACAACAAAATTTAATACTGTTACCGTATCATTAACCGCTGGTGGAGCTTTATGTTTTTACATACTTCTATAAGCTTCTGTGAAACTTCCAAGTTTCAAAACGCAAGTGTCACTGAAGGACAAGCGAATGAAAACTGATTGACACCAAACACCAACTGAGCAATCGTATTGTTGTTGTTTTGCTTTAAACCGTATCTTAGTTTAACCGACGGCCATTCCAAACACTCAGTTTTATGTGTGCAAACGTTGATACTTGGCAAAAGTTACAACAAAAAATTGAATTCAAAACTATTTGAGTAAAATAAAAACTATGTGAACTAGTTAAACTAGTAGTATACGTATATATATATATATATATATATATATATACATATGTAAATGTATATTTATAGTTAAGTGTCTATAAAACTGTTGGGCATTACATTATGTAAGGCCAAATTTGATCTCACTAAAAAAAATTTATTAGAAATTAATATACAATATATATTTTATAAAAAATACAATTCAACATTAAACATTTGTATGTATGTTTAAAAAACTTTAGTTTTCGAAAAAATTACTTTTTCGAAAATGCTGTGAAAGCCAAAGAAAAAGTATAAATTCTTCTGCTCTTACTAGAATGCCTTGAGTCCACCCTTATATCCTTTCCCTTCCAAATAGAAAAGGTCAACATTGTTGTTGTATTGTTTATGTACTAGTTCTTGAACTGATTCTTAAAAAAAAATTTATGTATTAGAATATATATGTACGTATGTGTGTAGATAAACATTTTAAGTAGTAATAATACAAATAAGTATTTGTATTTCATTTTTTATTGAAACAAAATCGAGACTCTGTAAACCAAGAAAAGATCGTGTAAAATATTATTAAATTTTAACCAGTTTTATGTTTACTTTTTTTTTAAACAATTTGTCGTCTTGTTTATCTACATAAAGTGATATTTTACCATTATTAATGCAAAATAAAAATTTAAAAATAACTATTTATTGTTTTTTTGTTGTTTTTGTTTGGGGGTATACGAGGCTCGAACTTGGGACGTTCAATTGCATGCTACAGTGCAGCATAACTCATGCAGTATTAATTAAATTAGACGATTCATTTCATGTCGTATTAAAAGTAATCTTCATGTTAAAAGAGTCGAGATGATTTGATAAATTGTTTTTGTTGTGCTACAAAGAATTATTCACGTGAATATATGTAACTTTCATCGTTTTGAATAAAATTCGGAATTATTTTTGTGGGTTTATGGGAGGTGTGAGCGGTTTTCGTGCCGCTTTGCTTAATAATCTCCGCATAAAAGAGATACTGACTTTTTAAATTTCAAATCTACAACTCTTAATTTACGGCTGGAGTGGACGGACATACCGACATAGTTATGTCGACTCTGAATGCGACTTAGATCAATTATATACATTCATATATAATAATTTGTAGATTTTCCTAACAAAACTGGGCGCAATTAAGTTATGTTAAATCAATTTTAATTCTCTGCAATGGTCATTCCAATTGTCGACTGTCAATCAAGTTTTATCTGTGGTCCAAAACTTGTTTACGAATAAAATATCAGATCGTTCAAATTGTTGACAATTCCCAACCATCTAAGTTCAATCTCCTTTTAAACAAAACATAAAAATTATTTTGGATCAAAAATAGAATTGACAATTTTACATTCGACCATTGGAGAACTGCCGCCAGTCAAATCCAGGTGAATACTTTCAATCCATTCATTTGGAACATGATATAATGTCTGTGACATTTGTGAAACTCTGTTTTTAAATATGTTCCTCTATCGAGAATGATGAAATGACGTCATTGACATTGAGGACATGTTGATCAAATTTTACATTCTTTGTTAAATGTTTACAATCTTAATAGTTTTCACATTACAATGCCTGACTTTATTGTTTGTTTTTCTTTTAGCCATGTTGTGAGCCTACAATTTAAAGCCAAGTGTGAAAATCAATTATGACTCTTCGTTTTGATGACTTTTAAATAAAATATGTCAATTTTAAATTAAATTATATTAAAGTAATATTTTTGCAAATAAAGCCATAAATGTATACTTCCCGTTGACTATGATTCGAACTTGGATTAAAAACGTACACAGTACACTAAGCGCACTGGCCTCTTGCGTAATGGTCCACCATATGTATACAATTAAACATACATAACTAATAAGACTTTAATTTGTTGATAACATATCGCTCCAACGTAAAATTTGATCGGAAGAACGCAAACCGAGTGACTGGAATCGCATTATGTAGTATTCCAGCATCTTGAGAGTCTTTTAATCCGTGACAACGATTTCAATCGTCTACAATGCAAATTTACACAGAACAGAAAACCCAATGAAAATGTAATTAAAATCCATATGGAAATCGAGTCTATAAATTAAAATTAACATGGAGTTTCCAGCTCAGTTAACCATAGAACAGATTATATAAAATGTAAATCCAGACAAACCCCAGCGACGTTTGAGCACATTTCAACTGTGGAACTCGTTCACGACAAACTCAAAAAGTTAAAAAGTAAAAAAATTACTTTTCTGACTTTTCCATGCCGCAGCCAATGTTCGTTATAAAGCCTTTCTCTGTACAACAGATTCAAATCCGAAAAAGGACGAAGGGACGTAGGAAATTAGGAAATTTGCTAGCTGAACAAACAAAAACTCAACAAACGGATTCGGCTAAATATGAAGAGCAAAACCGAAACCAAAACGAAAAAAAAAGAAAATGATACAAATAGTTTGATTCTGGTGCAAATTGAAGCTGAGCAAAAAGTAAATAAACGCTGCAACAACAGAATCCCGAACCTAACCAAACGAATCAGCACAATGGCTTCGCGCAAAATTCGGCATCACCCTAAATGCTAGAGCGACCGACCAACCGAGCGAGCGAGCGACTTCTTTTCTCTTTTGCAATGCGCCGGGATTTAAAATTAAATATGCCTCGCTGCTGATGACATAGATGTGGCGATGATGAACTCAACTTATCTCGACTCTGCTTGGGTTCAGCTTGGCACAGCCAGCTCAACTCAACTCAATTCAGCTCAGCTCTGCGATCGACTGGCAGTGGTTGTAAACATTTTTGCTGGGCTGAGCCCTTTTAAGTCCTAATGGCCCTTTATTATCTGCCTTTAGACTTTTAATAGACTCATAGACGACGGCTGAGCTCAGTCCTTATCGTCGTCGTTGTTGTTGTTGTTGTCGTTGATGTTGTTGTATGGTGCATTTTTTTTTTGTGCATGCGCATGTGTGTATGTGTATTTTGACTTAATCCTCATCATTCTGTCAGGAGCGACGTTCTGCGTTCAGCATTGTTCGGCATACAATGAGCCCTCAATTTGTACGTTTATTGCAAGTTTTTTGTGCAGGCCAAAAGGTATCTCCAGTGCAACAATAAAGCAAATAATCTGCAGAAAAGTTAATTAAATTGCGTCAAACATGTTGACCAAGCAAAAGTTTTGTTATAGGCAAAAATAAAAGTTATCGCGTTATGCTCCCGTGATTTGATTTCCTCAATGCATCGCTATTTGGTTCAGCGTACAAAATAATGAATGTAAATCAGAAACAATTTTCCAAAATCTAATTTGGGTCCCCAGACAAATTCCATGCGCCACTGTATAAAAGAAAACCTTTGGTCCAGGAATTTTAGAATTTGCCCTGTCAAAGTTTTAGCTTTATTTCTGTAAACATATTTGAAGATAACGACTACCAGTTAATGAACCGTCGGATCCATAAGTTTGCCACAAACTTTAGTTACACTAAACTATTTGGAAGAATAGCATTTCATATGCTCCCAATTTTGTATTTCCAGTCCAGCATTGTTCGGCTAATGAGGGTGATAATGAGCCTCATTGTTAGGTTGCAAACGTCAAATAACCGTATTTACTTCGAGACAATGCCTCTAAAGGAAGTATGCAAAATACAAAAGTATTTCCGAACCGATTCTACGAAAAATAATTGCCCACTAAAGTAAGTTAAGCCATAAGAAGTATTTGCAGAAATTTAAATGAGGTATTAACAAGCAAATGCCAACAACTGATCCGAAAACAAAGCCAAGTGAGATCGGCTTATGCGAGTACTCGTACACTCGTCCAAACTACGTTTACACAAACAAAATGTCGTCGCTGGCTGACGAATAAGACGTAAGTCACAATCGTGTGAAGCGAGTAGCTGCAGCTACCATTGCTACCGGATTTCACTCTCCTATCTATCGGCAGATACACAAAATTGATCTTGCCAGATAAATCGGGATATGCAATCGCAGTCGTTTGTGCCTTTTGACTTTTGCCGATCCGAGTCGAACTGTTATTCACAAACTACCCCTGCATGATCATTTGCATTTCAGGCTTAATGAGAAATGCTTCCTCTGGTCGTTTTGACTACAGGTAAGAATTAACTTCCTCGGAAAACTTGGATTTATTTGTCTTTGAACAAGAAACCACAGCAAAGAATATATAAATCAGATTGAGGCGAATACACTGTAAGACAGACGTGCCCATCTTAAGGTTTTAACACAGCAGTTGGCGAATAATATTTTGGCTTAAAGACATTCTCATTATGTATATTGGGAAATAATACATACGGACATGTAGAGTTTTAGTATTTCGCTATTTAGCTGAAGCGTAAGCCTGTCCATTAAAATCTATTTGCATGCTCATATTTATGTTAAACTATCTAATTGCAAAAGGATTAGAATGGAAATGATGCCAGCCCCTTCGGAAAATGGATTGCTTGAAGATTGAGCGGATGAGACATGGTCAGCGTAGATGGGAAGCCTTGGTCACCGTTGTTTTGTTAAATTCTGGTTAATCTTGCGAAACATGATGTCGCCTACGAGATGCACAATATGACTTGTACATACGGGTACACCTGCTGCTGATGTGGAATTTTCGCCACGGATTAGACAGTACTTAGCCGTGCCACGCTACGAATTAGTTGACATTTCAAATGAATTTGCGCGAATGTCATTGTTGATGCTGCTGTGGTTTATTTTTTGGCTTACTAAGTATAATTACGAAAATCCTCTACTACCTTCTTTTAAGCCCATTTCGAGTCCTATGGTCAAATTAAAAATCTCGGGCTTTGTTTTAAAAATTTCTGTTCTCAAGGATTAATTTCGCGTTTAACCACGCACTTTTAATTCGTTTGAGCGCGTCAAGTACTTAACTTGATTTAAACATTTTTAAGTGGCAGGCACTTAAATCCGCGTACAGATCTATTTTCGGTCACATGTTGATAGTGTATGATCCATTGTATATTATTATGAAGAAGACGAAACTGGTGAGAGTTGAAACGTCAAATCAACTTCCTATCATCATCGGTGACGGTGTTGATGACATAGTTGTGGAGGATGTCGGTATAGGCAGCCAAATTAGCAAAGTTAGAGGCATTGTAACAGATGTGGCGTCCCGAATAAACAAAGCGAGAGTAGCTTTACACAAGCTCACCAAAGTGTGGGGCTCACGCAAATAATCCTTAAAAACAAGGCTCCGCATTTTTAATAGCAGCGTTAAACCAGCGCATCCGTACGGCGCGGAGATGTGGATAGTGACTAAAACAATCTGCAGGATGCTGCAACAAATGCCTGCGGGAGTGATCAGATTAAAGTTGAAATCAAAAGAAGAAAATGGAACGAGATCGGTCATACCCTCAGAAAACCAAATAAAGACATTGGGGCATTTTATTAAATAGAATCCGCAGGGCAGTCGGCGCCGATGTCGTCCTCGACAAACGTGGATGAGAACGGTGCTTGCAGAAAGTCGGGAGGGATCGTCGTGGAATGAAATACGTAGTATCACCCAAGATAGAAGGCGATGGATGAAGATTGTAATCGTCCTATGCTCCACATAGAAGAGTCAGATTATTCATTTATTGTCAAGGAATAAAAAAAATTTTAAATTGAAAAATAACATTTAAATTTTTTAAAATAATTTATTTTTGCATAAGAAAACATTGCGAATCCAAATTTAAAATGTTTATAGTCACATAATTGATTCGTCAAGTCTTAAACATTCGCTAGCACATACCTTTATGTGTATTTGTATAACATATCCATAGCTGAACTACATCTTCCATTCATGCGGTGAATAACGCCAACCTTACTTTGTGGTTCTTATTATTAAAAAAAAAGTCGCTCATTAAAGCGAAGTTTTAAATATAAAATAGTTCGTGCTCAAAAGATCGTAGATAGATCTACAAATTCATAAATCCGGTCAGTGTCATTGCAGTTGGTAACGTAATCCAATAAGACAGTTTCCCGAAATAATAATAATTTCCATGTACATGCATACATATACCCCACACAAATAACCTTATTCTGCCACTATAAAAGTTTTTTTTGGAAGCACGAAATTCTTAGAACACACACGGTGATCTGTTTGGTTTTAGGCTTGATTACGAAATCCTTTGATTACAACGACATCAAGGCATCAAAAAGTAATCATCATCATGTGCCTATGTAAAAAACTTGACGCTTACATCCACCATTAGCTTCGGATCACGTGACACTTGTTAGCTTACCAACATATCCAAACTGTGTTTTAAATTCGATCTGCGTTGTATTGTGTTTCCCTTTAAGACGCAACATAAAAGAGGACACTTGAACCTGAATGTGCCAAATAAAATGCGGGCAAAAACTAACTTGAGGTTAAACGCAAGATGGAAAACAATCCCAGTGTGTGTACTCCAGGAAATTCGGATTTTTTCTCACCTCCAGGAGGTCCACTCATCCAAACCGACACTCAATGTCGCAGAAAAAAACAAAATATAGTAAAGATATTGTAACAATAAAAAGTGAAGAGATTTACTTGGACTTAAGGATTTTCCAAGTGCTTACATACGAGTATAAAGCAGCGCATTCGCGTCGTCATAATGCCAAGATCAGAAGATGCAAAGAGATCGAGAGGAAATCCTTAGAATCGGTGCAGTTGAGTGATTTTGATTCGAGCGTGCACAATAATCGAAGAAAGATTACACATACTTACTCGTAAGTCGATGTGATAGACAGTCTGTAATGATGAAGTGCGAAAGTTGAATTCTTCCAAATGGTAAGCAATTTCAAATGACACAATAAGTGGACATTTTCAATGATTATGGGAAGGGATCTTGTTCGTTCACAGACTTTGAGTTCGCTTAGTATTTCGTACCGCATTTTAAATTTTTATAAACAAATTAGACCAAACAAATAAGAAAAATATTTAACAACACTTTTTTTATGAGTTCAGGTATTTTCGATTCCATTTTTAATTCTACTCAACATTGATCGCACTGCTGCAGCGTTGAAAATCGTGATCGATCCTATTTGATCCTCATCCCAACTACTTCAGAAAAGTGAAACAAAATTTCGCAACTAAATTTCTATTCAAATTTAATTTCCATGCCACACTGTTTCGGTTCAAGTAGCCATGTTTTGTTGTTGTTGTAGATTTGTTGATCGCTTTGTGGCTTACGCTGAACATTCAGCCAACAAAAGCTCTTGAAAATTGAATCGAAACTGTTTTTCGGCGCGTTGCAAATCCTTTTGCAACCCCTTTTGTTTTAGGCTCTCAATATCCTGGGAGCGTTTGAGGCACAAATGCTAATATTGTGCTACATAGTACCGACTGGCGTAATGAGTGCCACTTTTGATTAAGTGCTCGGTTTCGAAGCGTAAGTGCTGCGCAAGAGTCCTTCACAAAATTAAATGTCCCTTTGTGCTTTCCGTTGCTCGGATCGGTTTTATGGCGTTATACGCTGCGATTACAACACGCCGCAAACCTAACGCCGAGCTTTGTCAAAGTCGATTTGTTACAATTTCGAGTGCTTATGCCGCAGCATTGTGCCTCTAAATTTATTTGCCCGACGGAGCATTGTGCGTCCTGAGAAATGTCCTTTGGAATTTAATGTTGCATTTGAAGTGTCCTCTTCGCGTCGTTGCCTTGTTTGTTCGCCGATTATTAGGGATGATTATTGGTCTGGTTGGTTGGTTATTTTGACATATGGCCTTATTGATGAAGGTGTTTACAGTTTGATACATGATCGCGTTCACGACCTTCTGTTGCAGTTTTTCGTACTGCACTGCATTTTCCATAGAGCACACTCAATCTAAAATATATTTGAGGCTGTTTCTTTTTGATAATGATTCCGTTGATGACGTCGCTGTATTTCATTAGTGTTTGGTCAACTTACGATATGTTTCCCAGGCTTTTTACTCTATGCTTATTTAAATGCAGTAGCTTCGCTTTGCTGAGTTAGCGTGCAATGGAGTTGTTAGCATTTTGGTTTTGATGTGCTCGATAAACGCTTCGATTTTGTCTCGGGATGCACCTGATGTTACTCGACTTACACGCACTGCTCTGCAAACTGTACTTGGAAGCACCTGCTGTGATGACCGGAAGTTGAAAAGTTGTAAACTTTTTGTGTGCACCTGAGGGTGGTTTGACATACGACATAACATTGCACAATTTATTAATTATAACAAATGACAATTTCATTAAAAAGAAACGAGTCGAAATCATTCTAAAGGTACAAAAAAAAAATTACAATTTCAATATAAACTAACCTCCCCCCCCAACTAGATTTAAAAAGCAAACAAAGAAACGATTTTTTTTTTTTGGTTTTTAGTGAATTATAGAGAAAAGTTGAAAGACCAACAAAATATAAGAAATTCAAATTATTAGCTTATAGGCAAGTAAAAACGAACTTTCATTTGTAAAGCGTCCATGGATATATATTTATACCATGAGAACCGCGGTTATTTGCGTCCGCAGACAATTTTTCCATACCAGCATCCGATACTGTCATCCGCATTCTCAATTTTGTTGCGAGTGTTAGATATTGTATCTTCTATCTTATATCTGATATGCACGCTTCTGCATATTCTGTTTGAAAATTTCGCCATTAAATGTATATAAGTATCTTTATCCGACAAATAATTATACAAAATGAAAATTTGTGACTACAAATTATTCTGTACCAACTTAAGAAAATGTTTGTATTACTTATAATGATAATTAACCCGACTTTTAACAAAGGAAAATGATCACCGAAGAAGTCAATTAAAACTCATAATAACAAAGTCCCGCTCAGTGCATATGTTCCCGTTTTATTAACACGGAAATTCATAC